>CM032233.1:43842500-43877500 GCA_019009955.1 Riptortus pedestris | reverse complement strand
TTATGATGGTTTTTACCTGTTACTAATCACAATATTTAAACTTTTCATCTAAAACGAAAGACCAAATGCCCTAATTGCGCAAGTCCAACCAAAAGGAATGGGGGTTTAGCGGAGGACTGAGTCCAACAATGCCCAGGTCCTCCATTATGTTAACTGGACCGGAAAAAGTTGTATAACTTATTTATCAATAAAACAGTGTGCTAAAATTATTGGTCTTCAACTCTCTACTAACGTATTAGTCCTTTGGTATTTCGACCTTTAGTTAGTCAGAGCACATACTTTTTCAATGTTTATGTAAATCTACTTTAAACATTTCTTGTTCATGGTATATTTGAAGGTATTTTTTCTTGGGGTTCTTGCCGTATTATGGTGGCGATGCAGCTCCAGTATCTCTGCTTCTTCCAAGTATTCGATTCCCTCACATGCGGAATTGGGGGTGCGGGTTGAAGTCCAACCTTAAAGCTCAGTGACCGTACGAAGAATATTTAGAGTTCATTCTCGGGGTTTTAATTAGGCAACTTTAGCACAGTGATCCCGTGTTACAACTACTGGATCACAATTGCTCCAATTACAAATGAAGAAATGGGGAGCGCTGAGCAGGTGAAGGGGAAGTCTGCTTTGTTGACGCAACCCTTGCGTCCTGAAGGTGACCAAGAATGGTGAAGGACTGCTCATGGATGGGAGATGAATGGGGTTGTTGGGTAGGGGTGAGGTGGGTTATTCCCCTTGCTAAAGGGGGGGGGGGGTTAGGACAACAGAGCGTGATGGAGGGGGGTGGGCAATAAACAGAGTGCAACAGGTAGCAAGAGCCCACCCCCACCCACCCTCTCTTTCTATATTCCACCTCTCCCTCTACTAACCACCCCAATCCAAATATTAGCAACCACCAGTCTTTCTCTCACTCTCATCCCAAACGCTCACTGTCATCATATTTAATGTCAACTGCTTACTTAATACCTTACATTTAGCTGATTTCCCTCAAACCTGATTCAGCCTAAGGTTTCAAAAATCCGTCAGCCCTATAGGATTACAAACTGAGGTCAATTTAAATTTATATACAGTAGTACAGTACTCCCGCTTATCCGTTCACGTCGAGGCCTAGACATCTCTAGTTAAATGGGAGAGTCGATTAATCCGAAGGTCATGAGATAGAACTCCTATTTTACCTTCTATATTCTAGAAAACTAGTTCTGCCAGTGCGTGAGTGTACTTCCATTAAATAAAAAAGGGGCTCAGGTTGGCCGTGTGAGTTAAGGCGTTGCTCTTAATCTCACGTGGTAAACCTAGAGTGGCGAGTTCGATTCCCGCCCTAGCCAATTGGAATTTATTTAGTGACAGACTCATTAAATACATTCCTTAGTTCCACCCTGGTTAGAAAAGGGTGGTAACTAGTAGATAACCCGTCCCAATTAGCATATAGCATAAAACGGATGTAAATAAATAAAGAAAAAAATATTCTAGAAAAATTAAAATACAACTCAAAACATAATCTATATAGGTCATATACATATGATTGGCCAAGTCAATATGATAAGTTTTAGACTAATTATGTATAATAAAAAGACAATAGTTAGCCGTGAGTAGTTTTATGGTGGTAGACTACATATTACCATTTGTTCATATGTAGTCTACTACTCAGGTCTTCATCTACAATTTACTAACTGAAGAAGAATGAGTGTGCAGTTGAAACGTTCTCCTAGGATATGCACAAACGTCTTTCCACAAGAGTGTTTTTTTTGGTTACTTTTAGGCTATTTCCAACAATCCTTCCATCCATTTAATATAATGGTTTACACAAATGTCAAATTTAGTCACAAAATCAGTTATTTTTCTTTAATCTAAAGGGCGTAAAGTCTTCTCAGCATAGTCTTTCTACTTTTTCAAAAACACAGTAGCCGATTCTTGTTTGGAAGATATAGTGTACAATTTTATCTGTTGCATCCAAGCATATAGGAATATTTCAGATTTTCCATTGTTGTACAAACAACCACAATTTTTAATGTAGATCTCATTCAGCTACCTTTTTCAGGTGCCCTGCTGCAAATACTTCTTTTTTCTTTAATTTTGAAATACTTTTTCACCAGAAATACAAAGTTGATACACAATATATTTCTTTCCCCACCTGCTTAGCCACCCTTCACTACCATTAAATTCCCTATTAGCGCTAAGTCGTCGATGAAAAATAATTGCATTCTCTTTTAGCATATGTCCAACAGACAAACATAGGAAATGAATGATAATGATTCCGTTTCAAGAATTCATTTCAACTTCAAAAGATTCGTTTTATTTAGATTCAAACATTAATAAAAAATAAAAAAAAATACCTGTTTGTTTACAATTCCATTTACGTGTACATTTCAATTTAAAACCAGGGGTTAGAACCTCACAAATTTCCTGAATTCAGTGCAACTAGTGAAAATTTGGTGGAGCCATGCTTGGGGGAATTAATGTTTGATCTATGTAATAAATTCTTTGCAAATTATTTCTCTCAATAGTTTTAATCTCGTATATATTTTTAATCCATTAATAATTTTATTAGCTTTTACTTTATTGACCTTGAATGTATGTTGGCAGATAGCGCATACAATGCAGTTTCAGTCGCGATGGAGCGTAGAGCATCGTTCAACAAATGTTCCCAGGACATGTTATTTCGAGACATGGTGATGTTTACTGGGCCCCTTGCTCACCCGATTTGTCGATGTGCGACTTCTTTTTGTGGGGATATTTAAAATCAAAAGTCTACATGAACAAGCTTCGCACAATCGATGATCTGAAGAATTCCATTCGTCTGGAAATTGAATCCGTGCCCAATGGAATGTTGGAAAGAGCCATGCGTAACTTCGGGAGAAGATCCAAATTTGTATTCAAGCAATAAGGGCATCATCTCATCATTATTTTTCGAACCTAATTAAAATATGTATATTTCAAAACTGCATTAAAAAATCTATCACTTAATGCTTATTTTTGTTAACCGTACCCCAGTCATTCAAGAACATGCGTTTCCTCTGCTCCACCCTGTATGATGGACAATCAGTTATTAAATCCTGATTTGTTAGAATGAGATAAAACGTGCATCAAATTTGTCCCCGCGGGATTTAAATAGAATTTTATACAATCCTTATAGTTTTATATACCTACATAGATAGTTTTAACGATCAGGATAACTAGAGTGCGTGTAAGTTGATTAGTATATGTTGAAATGGGACAGGATGTGGTTAGTGTTGCTGTTGGGATAGTGGTATGAATGAAAGTTGAAGTGGTCTACTTGTAGCTTAGCGGCAACCAATCCCCGCCCATAGTGTGTAACTGATTAGTTCCTATTTTCTCGATACCAGGAAAAAATCTAAGCAGATTATTGTCCCCTATAATCTCCCCTGCCCGTAGAAAGCTTCCCTTACACCTCCCTCGCATTTAAAGCATGTAAGCCTTTTGTGTTCAGTATCCCAACTGTATTAGTTCCTACTTTGACTGGTATGACAGAGCATCTCTATTGTCAACAGGTTTAAAGACGAAGCAAGTAGAGAGTAAGGAAAATGATAAAAAAAAAGAGAGAGAGATTAATGCATGAATAAAAATGGATACGCAGAAATATATTATTAACAAAAAAATCGAAGAAGTCGTTTTGTTACAACTGGGAAAATAGTTTGGAGATTGTGACTCAAATGCGAGTTTTCCTGTTCTGTGGGGTGCTGTAGCCTTAAACTACCGAACCGATTTGTCTCAAAGCAGATTCAAACGTTTTCCCTGTAAGTCAACCTCAATCAGGCCAACAGTTAGCAGCTTTAGTAGTCTCCACCCATACAAAAACTTTCTACTCGAGGTAGCTCCTCAGACTATTAACATTACTGCCACTGTAATTTTTGAAAAAGGGCTTTCAGACACTTTTTGAAATATTAATTGATCTTTAAATGTTAATATATAATACTCCATCTGGTTAACGACTTAAAAATGTGTTTAAAAAATTTGTAATTTAAAAGAACTTGACATTTTAATGGATTCTATAAACAGTGAATATTGCATTAAAGGTGAGGTATGATCTCGGACCTTTAAAATAATAGTTAATTCCGTTTATTAATATCAGCCTCATTTCAAAAGCTTAAGTTAATAGTGAGTAAAACATAATTTAATTTCAAATGTTATTACGGTGTAGTACTTTATTAAAGTTTAATAAAATGTAACTTTTTTTTTCTTCAAAGTATTATAAAAAGTTACAGTCTCAAAAGAATGCTTTATTCAGGATTGATAAATCACTATCAGTTGGCTACACCATATATTTCAAGGATCTTAGTGAGGAGAAAGGCTAGTAGGGTGGATTAGAAGGATGGGAGAACACGGAAACGCTTTTTCTGTTTCTCAGCTCAGGCTCCAAACATTCCCTTGGAACTGCACCATTGTGGACGAAGTTGCATCTATCACTATCCAACCCTCTTAATTTTTCCAAATCTTCAGTGAGATGCGTTATGTATTAGTTTTACTTAAGGTTCTGATTATATCAGCGTTGGGTAAAAAGACTCCTAAAATTGAGTATTATTGATGGAAGTTTGTAGAAGTAAGTACTACTGAATTGATCTGTCAATAGAATCACATCAAAGTTACCACCAGATGCTTGGTAGTTTGATTTCAAACACGTTCGTCACACACCAGGTGTGTAGTTAGCGAATTTCCATAGGGGGTATATCATTAGTGAATTTGAGTCATGTCCTTTGCGTTATGTATTCGTGGAGCATACCGAAATAACTCATTTGCTACTGTCTCTTCCTGGCAGCTTTCTGTGTGTTAAAGGAACGAGATTATACAGTATTTATATTTATTTTCATATAATATAAATCTAAAATATTCAGTATATTCGTATATAAATAAATGTGTAATAGCACACGGGTATAAAGCAGAGTGGTCACAAGGGCAGCTTCTAACTGTTCCCACAATTACTGCGCAAGAGTATAAAGTACTTTCGAAATTAACTATTCATGATAATGCCACAACAAGAAATGATTCCGTCTAAAAGAATATTACATGTCTACCATAAAAGTAAACTATATCCCTTTAACATTAATATGAATAAGGGATTTACAAAGACCAACGTAGTCCTGTAATTGACATTGTAGAAGAGTGAAACTATTTCCTTTTCTATTCCTTTTTATTTGATGGGATAGAAGAATATTTTTCCAGTATGGGACGGCAAGCTTAAGAATATGAGTGATCTCTGAAAAACCTCAAGTCCAAAACCGTTTATTCTGGTCGCTTGTCCCTCTATCCCGTGAACTTTGTTATTCCCTTTTAGAGTTTTTTAATAAATTATTTTTGTTTTGTTTATTTTTAGGTACGAAGGCCGTTCCTCTACTACCTTCTGTTATAAGAAGCTTCAACTTGTCCCTTCCCCGAACTTTTCTTTTCCTCTCTTTTACTTATCCAGTATTATGTATTCTGTCAAAAGATTTGAGCCTTTGTGCATTTCTAAACTCCTTTCCCGCATTCTGCTTTCGACAACACCCTTCATCCTCGAAGACAGCTTCGTTTCATCCCACGGTATATTCTCAGAAGTCTTATTTCTACTGACAAAGTAAGTAAAGGATACTTTGTCTTCAAACATGCATAAGTCCCATAGGGCTTTGTAATATCACGATTTTGTGGCATATTCGGTGGGGAAAAATCCGTCGTTGAAAGCATATATGTTATTAATAGGGGCAGCTCTTTTTGCATATGTACCTTATAGGAAACTCGCAGTTAAGACTCATGAGACGGCTATTCAAAACTTTCCTCATATGTTCTTCGATCCTACTAGATTAGGAAAAATCCGCCACGTAAGCCGACTATTCTTCACATTGTGCCATTACTGTAGAAATATACAGAATTGAAGCTGAGATCAACAATTCCTACCGTGTTTTCATTTGGTTATTCCAATCGCACCACAATGCCCATTTGAACCTTACGTACAATAATAAAACATTAATTAATTTTTCAAATGAATGTGTATTTTTCAAAAATAAAACATGTGGCGATTACATATTTTCCCTTGATCCCACTTGGGCCGATTACTTTTACTTCCTTTAGTCAGCTGTTGGTTCAGACACATTTCTGAACCATTCGTCTATGCTATAACTCGATTTATCACTACATTCTGCTCATTGGCAAAGGACTAGTAAACCGGATGATGCCTATTCTATGAACGTCATGTTCATTCGTTTACAGGAATTTCAGTCGTCTCAGTTTGAATTAGGGTCGCTTTAACAGGAGCCCAGCATTACGTAATTTCAAAGTAGAGCTGTAGTGACAGACACTGTTTAATCATGGGGAAGGCTAATCACGTGGCTTGTCCATTATCATCTCTCTAATTGTCCACTGCAGCGCATAGACAATAGATCTTAGACCCCTTTACATAAATTTTGAACCAAACTGCCAATGAACGTTTTTATATCTGTTAATTGCATTTTACGAATAATATCATGCTGTATAATTGACAATTTACCAAGAACTGGTGGATTGATTTTGGTAACTAAAATAGCTACATATTGGCTGGTTTTGAATGTAATTTAGAAGAAAGTTGTTAACTTCGTTAATTCCTTTTAATTAAATTTAAATAAAACTCCCCTTGATAATGATAACCCGGGCTCTCATCTCAATGATTTCGATGTAAAAAAGAAATCTTAATTTTTATTTCTATGATTAATATATACTTAAAAGTTTGTTTTTTGTTCTCTTGTGATATTTTTTTAATGTATGGTTATTTGTTAGGGCGTTTTAATGCATTTTGTGAGCTTATTTCGTACCTTCCTCGCTGTAATTGTTCAAACAGTAATTTTACTCTTTAGGGTTTAAGAAGCTCATTTGTAAAGCATGGTGGTCTTGGTCTCTCCTTATTATATTAACAGCATACCATGTCGATTAAATTACTGAGAGTACTGAGTTGGTATATTTGTCAGGTGGAAGTGACTTCTAATGTAGGTAGATGAAAGAATGGCTGCGTTTCCACTGTAACATGTAGTAAAGAATAAGGAAATAGACAGAACGATGTTAGAAATTGAAAATTTGTGGGATTTGTAGTACCTTTTTTTTTAACTTTAGTAGTTTTTCTATTACTTAAAATTAAAATCTCATGATTAGGAGTGGGATTTTACTGAATGTTAAAAACGCTAAAATTCGGGGTAATGAAAAATTGCCAGAATTGTATCAACAATACAGATTGCACAACATATTCTGGTCTAGCTCACAATTATGCCGATATTTCTGAATTTAGATTTTAACCCTTATACAAATAACAAGAAAGGACCTCATTATGTTATTTCCAAAGCAGGGTCGATAGAGGTGACAAAACTGCCTCGTGGGTACATTTTAATAACTGCTTTCCTTCGGCAGAAATCTACTATGCTTAAATTACAAATTGAATCAGCATTCTTGGTGGCAATTGGTGAGAAAAGTATAAAGATATGAGGGGGTGGGGGAGTTAGTCTTATTTCATATTAAACCCGATATGATGAATTGACTTTATATTAGAGTGTCTCTTAGTGAAAACCCACTTTCACAATGTTGTCTTTTAGTAAATTCCAACTATTGTAAACATAGGGTTCCTACTAAGAGGGAAATAAAGCACAACTTCATAACTGAAACATACCAGCTGGGGAAAAGCTGCTCTGTTTAAGCAATTTTGTCCATCTCCTACGGTAGAGTTAATGAAAACTCATTGAATTTTGCCTCACGAGTAGAAACTCAACAGCAGATTTACCTTAAGAGTAATCTACTGTAAGGGTTGCGTAAACCAAGCAGATATTCCATATTGCATACAGCAGAAACCTTTGTATAGTAGCTTTATTGGACAGACGATTCCCATATCCCACCTTCTATTATATATTTAATCTATATTAAAGGCCCTATATAAATTCTAAGTGGTTAAGTTATCTACAAGGTAGGATCGATAGATATTAGGAGAATGTTTTCGAAAATCCCTGTATGGCAGTATTTGGTACCAGGCTGTATCGTCTGTCAGTACAGGCAAAGGTTTAGAGAAAGGATGTCTCTAGGCCACGGGACTTCCCCATTAAGGGAAATCAGCTATTGAGTCTGTACTCATGATGCGATTTTCGAAAATTTTCCCCAAATGTCCATTGAACCTACCCAGGAGATGAAGAAAATGAGGTCCGTTAAAAAAAAAAAATATATACGTTAACGAATTGGATGAAATTGGACAATGGGGAATTTGGAAAATTCTTAATATCTCCGTTACTATGCATCGGGTCGAAAAATGGCATAGAACCAATCTTATCGCAAATGTAATGTGAATTTGAAACCTAAATACCATATACCCGTATTGTTCTCATTGTCTTTTACGTCTTGAGATAAATGCAAATACGTGCAAAATAGTTAATGCAGACCCTGCGTGACGGGCTTTCTGGTAGTAAGGACTGTACTTCTGATGAGGGGTTGAAGTAAAAGAAACAAAACGTGTCTAGTTTTAATAAAATGAATAAAAAAGAAATAGTGTCTCTATTAATTCTGATACTTTTCAATAAGTGATATCACAAAATCAAGTCATTAGTACAACCCCAATAGTAGATTTCCTTAAGGACAAATCTACTAAAATTAAAATACAAATTGAATCAGCAGTCTCGGTTGAAATTGCCAAGAGAAGTATAATAAAGATATCAGGGGGAAAAGTTTCCTGTAAATCTTATTTCACATTAAATCCGACAAGATGAATGGTCTTTATATTATGTTGTTTCTTAGTGAAATCCCTCCAAATGGATTTTATATTTGTTGGGTTTAATATAGTTCCTCAGAGTGGGCTTTATTCTTTGGTTTTTAAGTGAAATCTTCCATGGTTGAAGGGGGAAAGAGGATAAAATGCAGGGGAATAGGGATAACTTGACCAGGGTGGGGTTACTAGGGGATGAGTATGCTCGTTTTGGGCAGAGGCTAACCTAGCCGAGGGCACCCGACCTACTACCCCTGGGCTTTACTACCGGTAAGGGTATCTTTATGGGAAGGATATTTACTCCCTAGAGGAGCTGAATTTAATTTAACATAAAAAGGGATGTGAGGAGGAGGGCCCAGCAATATTCACAGATCCCTTCACTTTCTCTCTCCCTCCCTATAATCTTTCTCCTACCGCCTCCCATTAATAATTGAGAAATGGAAAAAAAGGCCTCCCGCAGGGTGTGCTTACACTTAGCAGGTTTTCATTCAAATAATACCGAAATGACATCATATCATATTTTATTTTCTATTTCTCTCGATTAAAAATCTCTCTAATCAAAACTTCGTTGTATAACATTTTTCGGTCCTATTATTAATAACGGAGATGCACGCACTCACACTCCATGGGTCTCTGTCACAACCCCTCTTCGTGATTACCAACCTCTGCAAGTCCTCCACTAGGTCTTTAAGTGATAGTAGCCCGGGCCTACCTCTTTCTCTACAAGCTCCTGGTGTACTGTATGTAATCTTATAGGATAGCCTTATATTATCTACATGACACAGTCGCCACATTCAATATATATTTTAAAACTTCGAGGTTTTGGCTGTGCCAAAATAGCTCAGCAGAAAATAGGTTATTATTATAGATGATTTGGTTGTTTGTTGAAGCTTGTGGTCAGTGTTTATGGAGGAAGTTTCGGTATTTTCCTTATACAGCCCCGAGGCAGAGAAAAATTCTTCAAATGCCCATCGATTGTACCTAGAAAATGACAAAAATGGGGTTTATTTAAATTTAAATATATTTGTTTGTTATCGCAGTAGACGCCCACAGTCCGAATGCTAGAGGGCTCACACATTCATATATATGTATATATATATATATATATATATATATATATATATATCTGCATGTGTGTGTTGTATCTACTGACAGCACCCTATGTTTCCTCCCTTTAACAGGAAGCCTGATATCCACGTACTATATGGTCAAGAATAACAACTGGGTAACAAGAACGTGAATAGGTTACCCGTTGCTTTCTTCATAAGAGCATCCAACAATAAAGGCATCTCGAGAAATTGGCCTTTCGTGCCAATGAAGTCAGGAGTAGAGAGTATTTGTCTCGAGTCAGAGGTGTTTGAGGGCCATCACTCTGTGCGCCGCAGCCCGCATAAACTCACAAATGGTATCCATTAGCCAAGTATTCAGAGCACTAATTTACTTTTTAGTGTTTCTTCATTCTCATTGCCAATGATAATTTAGATAAGGAGGGATATATATAAATAATCGCTTGAGAACAAGCCGAATAGCTGGTTTACGGAGGAAATGCACTAAATTCAGTATTTGAGCAGAGTTTTTCAAGTTTGCTCCTTCATTACTAGTTTTGGTCTATCGGTAGATACATTAGTGTGCGAGGTGGAGAATAGGAATTGAATTAAGGCAGTAGGGTAAAGAAAGATATGAAGGGGGGCCTAGTGCCCTTGAGGAGGGGTTGAATAGTGAATGAGTATAGGGGAGCTCACCTCCACTGAATAAGCCAGCAAAATCGTCTCCCACCCCAACTCTTAGGCCTCTAAGGTTTCTTGCCAACTATTAATATTTGACGGGTATCGATTGAGTCTAGAATTAGCCTTCTCTCACCTTCATCACTCCAACCTGAGCAATGTTTGACGAATGTAATCCTACACATCATATGATTTCTGTTGATGATTTGTATGTAGTTTTCACCCATTAAAACCTTAACTTCCGATTAAAAGTGCATATTGATAACATGAGACAGGTATTATCGTTTTATGTAATATATAAAAGTAAAATTCGATTTACAGATCGAAAATCATTTTATTTCTTTTCATGAATAGTTAAAATAATCAAATTTAATTAAAAAATAGAGTTACAATCTCAGCATTAATTGCAAGCTCTGTGCTGGTATTTATAGAATCACAGAGATAATTGTGGTAACAATATTTAAGAAAAATGATGCAATAGTCACTATTATTGGAATTATATAAAAACCATAAAGAAGTGTTACAGAAAGCGGTTCAGAAATAGTTCTGCTTTGATCAACGGTCTTAGCTGGAGGAAAGTATTTGCTCGGCAGAATCAGAAAAAGGGGGCGGGGTAAAACAATCTCACAAAGCCAATGGTTTGTTTTACTGTTTCGAAAGAAAGGAAAGAATGGCTGGAAAGCAGGGGTCTGCGGCTGAAATACAAATGTGCAAGCTGATTGAAGGTACTAGCCGCCAGGCAGCCTTTCCCCCCCCCCTCCCCTCCCACATCATTCCTTCTACCTATCAATTCAAAATTTCACAAACCATACCTACTTTTAAATATACCTTCCTTTAACATTAAAAACACTCTCCACGTTCCATTTGGTTTTTTAATGATCTCTGTCAGTCTTGTCTCTCACTCCTTCACTCACTCAAATATTAAAGAAGTTTAAGGACATTTGGATTTATTATTACAGGAGCACCCGCAACTAGGCGATTTGTCTCAAAATTTAACAATGTAATAAAATCAATATAATAGAAAAATAACAAAAACTGAATCAACAATATAAAAAAAATTAACACGGTAAATAAACATTAAATACAAGTAATAAAAACAACAACTTATTAAATATAACAATTTTTATACTACAAATATTACATTAAACTAGTATTAAAAGTAACAATTTTAATCGGTTTTATTATCATAATTTAAAAAAAATATTATTCCTATTGTATATTATATATTTTATTCATATATACTAGTACAATTATATTATCTAAAAATATATTAATTTCAAACAAAAAGAGACGTCAAAATCAAACACAAGAGAAATTCAATTTTATAAAACAAATTCAATTTTTTAGGGTGGTTTAGTGTTTTGTCGATATGTGGAATTTGGTCTGTTCTTCGTAGATATTATGTGGGGTCTCTAAGTATTCAATGTTCCTGCAGTTAGTCAGTATGTGTTTAATGGTTAATGGTTCAATCTCAACTCTAATTGAAACCTGAATGGTGGTATTTACGGAATCACAAGAGATAATTGTGATAACAATATTTAGAAACAATTACGTAACAGTCTGTATTGACTGATATCATATACAGGCCATAGGAAGTGGTTCAGAAAACGTTTTGCTTTGAACAACCGTCTTAGCTGAAGGGAAATTATTTGTTCGGTAGTATCAGAAAAGAGTTGGGGTAAAACAAACTCACAAAGACAATGTTTTAGCAGATTTCCCCGTAAGGGAAATTAGCTATTGAGGTTGTACTCATGACGCGATTTTAGAAACATTTCTTCAAATGTCCATCTATCCTACCTAGCAGATTACGAAAATGAGGTCGGTTCAGAATTATATTATATATATTTGTCTGTTGCCACTCTAGCGGTCTCAATTTTTGTCATATCGTTACCAAACTTGATATATAATCGGTTTATGTAAAAAGAAAGTTCGTGAACCTCTTAAATCGAACCTGGGGGAAGGGGGGGGGTTTAGAGGGGAAATTTTGAAAATGATATATATTTCCTTTATTAAGAGTCGTTTCGAAACATTTAATAGAATTTATCTTATTCCAAATTTAATGTTCTACAAATGTTGCTATATACGTTTATTCTCTAACTTTAATATTTTCATTTTTTAGTATTCTGCTTCAGTAAACCCCCACTCCTACTCATGTCACATAAACAATGTTCTGTTAAACAATGAAAGACTTTATGCTGAAACTTAAATACCAAATATTGTTCTCATTGAGCTTTTACGTCTTGAGATAAATGCAAATACGTGACGTACGTGAGAAATCTGCTTAGTTAACGCAGCCTCTGCGTGACGGACTTTTACTGGTTTTACTATTGGAAAGAGTGGCTGGAAAACAGGGGCCTGTGGCTGAAGTACAAATGTGAAGGTGATTGAATGTAATAGCAGCGGGGTCAATCCAGACTGAGAAATGCCATCAGTGAATATATGGTTTTCGCATTTTATTATCAATTATAGAAACATTTCTCTATATAGCTCCTTCATTAATTGTTTGTATACAGTCTTATTTGAAGAATTCCACGATCGTGTGAAAAATATTTAGAAATGTTTGTTTGTTAAACTCGCTAAAAAGCTCTGCCAGAAAAACTAAATGTAGAGGGAGGAGGGTTGTCAATTTGTGGTCTGATTATGGTACTTATGTTTGAGATAGGAGCTCTATTAGGCTGAGGACAGGCTGTGGCGGCGGGCGAACGAGGGTTGTGTTTAGGCTGGAATCAGGCTTGTTAGTAGAATATATAGAATATATCTATGGAGGCATTCCAATAACTACCACCACCCCTTACCCTCTGACTGATCATCTTTCCATTTGCCTACATTCTCTCCCTCGTGAATTCTCCTGCTTTTCCTCTTATAGTTCCTCATACTAAAATCACTAACTATTCATAGCTTTCAGCCACGACCAACCTTTATGAATCTTTTTCAACAATCTATTTCCTAAGGGTTAAACGCTTATGTTGTGGCTGTAATATACATCATTCTGCAGTTGATACATATTGGCCTACCACTATCCAGATATGTTGATTTCGTATTATTGCTTTTAACCTCCATACATTGTGTATTTCACAGCTATGTCATGAACCAAATATGTAACTGTAGCATAATTATTATCTGCATTCGTTTATATTGGTAGTTAATACTCTGATACGCTCAGCCGATGCAAGTTATTACAGATATGCCTCACTAGAAAAATATGTTTGCTGTACGCTTAAGCCTAACCGTAAAGATAATGGCAATTACCTTTAGCATAGCTGTAGTATGCTCAAGTGTAACCTTTTAAGAAGCGGTCGTTACCAACCTGCCAGAAACAAACGGTGAGGCTGTAGTATGCTCAAGTATAACCTTTTAAGTAGCGGTCGTTACCAACCTGCCAGAATCAAACGGTGTGGCAGTAGTATGCTCAAGTATATAACCTTTTAAGTAACGGTTGTTACCAACTTGCCAGAATCAAACGGTGAGGCTGTAGTATGCTCAAGTATAACCTTTTAAGTAGCGGTCGTTACCAACCTGCCAGAATCAAACGGTGAAGCTGTAGTATGCTCAAGTATAACCTTTTAAGTAGCGGTTGTTGCCAACCTACCAGAATCAAACGGTGTGGCTGTAGTATGCTTAAGTATAACCTTTTAAGTAGCGGTTGTTGCCAACCTACCAGAATCAAACGGTGTGGCTGTAGTATGCTCAAGTATAACCTTTTAAGTAGCGGTTGTTAACAACCTGCCAGAATCCAAAGATATCGCTGAAGAGTGCTTAAGTATAATATATATATATATATTTGCATTTTTCGTAAATCGCGTCATTCTCTATAGCAGATTTTCCTTAACGTCATCTAATAAAATATAGAGTGAAGCAAGCTAAACTCATTTTCTAAGGAAAAGTGTCCCACGCTTTGACCTGTACACACGAGTCAATTTTGAATATGTGCTCACTATAATGAAAAGAATAAAGATTAATTGTTTAGCGGAGGCTCGCGAGGAGAGAGATCGGCCAGGTAGATGGTGTCCTTTGCCGAAACTTTATCCTCTGGGTTGGTAGAGTACCATCCTAACGAGCGCTGTTAGAGCCAGCACAAAGCTCCCCAGATTCTGGTTCGAATAGCAACCACTATAAATTTTTAAGCCGGTCCAAGAGTAGGAGCTTCTCCATTGTCGTAGCCGACTCCAGTATTGTTTCCGGGACAATAAGAGCATTGAGCGGCCTTGGAATAGGCCTCTACTCCCTGTACCGTGTCAGCCCTTCTACTGGTTATATAGCCCCCCAGCCCTAGGCCCACTAAATTAATATTGCCTCCAAGTTCATCTGTCAATCAATGCCCAAAGTAAGAAAGCACTTCAGGCAGGTGCTGCATAAACCAAGCAGATATCCCTTCATAAAACATGATACAAGAAAATCCTTCATAACCCTAACCACAAGCATAAATATTTCGAGAAGAGCGTTTCATTTTCAGGAGTAAAACATTTTAACGCACTGCCCAAGTGTTAAATTTATTAAAAAGTACTCTTCGTTTAAGAATATAAATGAAAGGACTTCATGTGTGAAGAATATTTTTATACACAAGATGAACAATCTAAACAATGTTCAATTATTAAATGAAACTAAAAAATATTTGTCACAAAAATTGGTCAAAATATAATATCTGATCAGATTAATATATTTTGAAAATAATACATTGTATCTTTAAGATTGGGGCAAGATTCTCATTTGTAAGAATGTCATCCTATAATAAATTCAAGTGTTATAACAAAGCAATGAATTAAAAATGCCTATTATATATTCTAAGCTGGATTTCGAATGTTACTAAATTAATTTATTATATGTACTTATTAAATTGATAGATTTTATAAAATGTGATATTTAATAATATTTAAATTAATTAATTGGCATAATTTTAATAAATAACTTTTAGAAAACAACAAAATTTGTCGTGTCATATTATGTTAACATTTAATAGAAATGGATATTGTAAATTTCATTTTATTTCTTATAATGGTCAAATAACTTTACTTTCAGCCTAACCAACGTTGGGGTTGTCGAAAACTGAACTGTAATTGTAAATTACTTTGTTAATAATTGTAGTCATGCAATTTTATTTTTTTTTTATTTAAGTTACAATATCGGAGATATACGTGATTTCAATTTCTCTTCAAATTCATTTACATATATTTGTCTGTAACCTATAGCAATCATATTTTGTTTGGTCGTCAACGAACTCAACATTTAAATGTTTTATATAAAACTAAAGTTCGAATTCGTCATTATCTAAACTGGAATAGGGACGAAAGGAAAAAAAAAAAAAAAAAAAAAACCAAATATCTCTGTTATTATTAATTGAAAAATTATTCATCCTATTTTGTTGAAAATGTAACATTTTTCCCCCATCTCGAATATTAACAGAGTTATTAGTATTTTTTATTTTTCTGTTATCAGTTAACCCAGAGACCTACTCATACGATTTCCATTAAAAGCCATTGTACCGACATACCATGCCCAGTTTAAATTTCAAATCCTGTTTACATTGGTTTTTTTTTTTTGTGAAAGAAATACAGAATAGAATGTGATACGTCATCAGCTTGCGATTGAACTCTTTGTAAATCTATATACTTTACGCAGCACCTCCCTGTATTACTAGCATTTTTTACTATATTACATAATCTACCAGATAATTTTAAAAAATATCGTTATTAGTACATCCTAAATAGCTGTTATTTGCGGAGAAGCTATGTAGAGAATAAACGTATACACAGGTTCATGAAAAGGCAACTAAATTAGAGCTAAGGATTTTTTTTTATAGCTACTATTAATAACTTATTATTAATATTGGCTTGAATTCGGTACTTAGATGCAAGGGTTTGGCATTTCACAGGAATATATTCAATAATTGGTCCCCGAACACAGCATATGTCGCTGACAAACTATTTGTCAACGACACGATGGGCTTCCTTCTTGCCAAGGTCAGCCACCTCTACATCCATCCATTTAATATTCACAGCTTTCAACCAAGTAATGTTCAATGATCAATATGGTTTTTAATGAAATGCTAGTTTTGTTCCATTTATACGTTAATCAAAGTTGTAAAGTAATACTTAATTTAAATTATACTTCCTATTTTTCTCGTTTCTTTCACTTCCAAAAAAGTGAAATAAAAATATAATAAAGGAACTAAGAGGGACGATAGGGAATTGTATAACTTCTTTCATTTAATGATAAAAGAAAATTGACCATTAAAAACAAATAAATTCAGTAAATAAATGTAGCCCGGAACAATTTATTTATGATGAAAAATCTACGGATTTCAAAGAATTATAAGAATCCACATTTTTCTACACAATCTAGGTGAAAAATATACCAAAGTTCAAATCATCTGGTTAGTTTTAATAACTTTAAATATTTCGTAAGAATCCTACTCGAGGAACCATTTTATTTTATTGCTATTTTCTGGAAAAAATGTAGACGTCCTAAGAAGGGCCATGACCCTTGACAATTTAAATTAATAAGAACATAGGGCCATCTCTACTCCTCACTATCTATACTATTTCAGAGTTATTTGCTTTGTCCGAAATATCACCGCTATCCAACTACCTCCAACAACAACCCTTAGGATAGCAAATTTATCGAATTCTGATTTAAAAATAATGTTGTAATCGTATTGATTCCAGGGAATTTAGTTTGATGATAATCCTTTATTTGGGGCAGCTTTCGTTCTACTTTCCTGTTGGTTGTATTGGATTCTCTTATATATTTGTTACAGTCAGCAACTGTTTGATTGAAAGTCAATCATTGTCTGAGCCAGATGTTGTAGTGGTTGTTTTTCACCTCTCCGATGCTGACCAAATTAAACCTTTCTAAAAAAATTAAATTCCTATTTTGCATTCAACTGAAAATTAGTCTCAAATTCTAAGCTACTCCAGTTGAACATGTTAGTAATATAAAAATTTTCGTTTATTCGAAATATTTTACATTCTTATATAATATGAAGAAAACTAAAAAAAGAAACACAACTTAATTGAGCACTCACCTCTCCAATGTATTGCCCTGAACATTTAATTAATTTATGGTATTCTGTTATTCTTGTTTGCTATCCGTGTTCCTGACGGTCTTAAGGTCTTACTATAGATCCATACACATTATGCCCCACAACCATAATAAATTGCTTAAAATGTATGAAGGATGTCTGTGTTAAAATTGGAATTTAGTAAATCTAGTCACGGTTATAGTAAATTAGTTTACTGACAATTTATCTTATGTCTAAAACTAAGTACTCCTCAGTTTAGAAGACCACCTTAGTCTAGTCCACCCTTAGACCTTTTAATTTTAAGAAATCTGAAAATGACTTTACATGTATGAAAAACCAAGTAGTATAAAGTTATCTCTAAAGCTATTCTCAAATTAATCCGTCCAACGTTACCAGGTAATCGTCGAGTACAGGTGGCAAGCGCTGTAAGGGAAATCAGCTATTGAGGTCGAACTCATGTCGCGATTTTCGAAACATTTCCTCAAATGTCCATCGATCCTACGCAGGAGTTGGACGAAAATGAGGTCCGTTCAAAACTATAAGTATATCTGTTAACGCAGTAGCGGTCGCAATTTTTGTTTGATAGTTATCAAACTCGATATTTAAACGTTTTATGTAAAACTAAAGATTGTCCATTAATGGCTGAAATCAAAGAAGTAGGAGAGGGTGGATTTCAAAAATCCCGAATATCTCCGTTATTACTCCTTCTTACGTCATATCAACAATAAGCTGTTATATTATGAAGTACTTTAATTGAAGCCTAAATAACAAATATTGTTCTCATTGAACTTTTACGTCCTGAGATAAATGCAAATATGGGACGAGAGTGGGAAATCTGCTTAGTTAAGGCAGCCCCTGCGTAACGGACTTTTTTTGTTTTATGTTTTGTTATCAGGTTTATTTTTTGTTTTTAATATTAAATATTATACATCCAATTTTATGTTCTTTGAAATTTTGACCTGTTATTGTAGTTTGATTTCCCATCTGATGGAATTGTTATTTTCTCGTTCTATGCTAATGTTGTCAGTAACCGCTTAACACGTGTACTCGGCGATCAGCCAGTAATAGCGGCCTCATATATTGTTCACTGGCGGAAACGGGCCACTACTATCCGATATGTCATCTGCAAAGGCTCAAGGTGTCGGAGAGCAAATACTTTATTGCAGTATAATAGGCTAAGCAGGGAGAGGGAGTGTGCTGGGGGATGAGGAGCTGGTGTTTGTAGAGCCCCGAGTGGAGATTCCTGTGGATTTGTTTATAGCTGCCGTCAGTCAACATTTATTCAAGCATTACTCTTTCTCACCTCAGCCGACGACTCCACACAATTCCCTTCCCCTTATATCTCGCTACATCTCTCAGAGTATGTCTACATCCTGAAAGCGATCTATCAACTAGTTGATCAGTCGAGTCTTGCCTTCCCCTCAAATATTACCTTTCCTTCTTACTATCATTTAGCAGCTCTATTCTCCTAAACCTCCATACACGTCAACAGATCCCTCCTGTCTCTTCTGGTAAATTATACATCCATTTTAAATAATTATTTAATTAATGCAATGAGCCCAAAAAATAAAAGTCCGTCACGCAGGGGCTGCGTAAACTAAGCACATTTCCCTCGTGAAGTTTAATAATAAATAAACCTACAAACTTCTAACACAACACCACTGTGAATATTAAGTGAATAAATACAAACGGTGATAAGAAATCTTTCCCCTCCCCGCGGGAAGTGTCTCAAATGTAAACAAACAGGTCTGCCAACAGCACACCTGGAAGAAAAACAATAACTGAAACATATCAGAATATAATATATTAATTTTATTGAAAACTATTTACTACGTCTAGTAGTGTAATTTATAATGAATCAGAATAATTTTTATTTCGATAAATCAAACTTTAAAAGTCCAAGAACTTGAGACGAGAGAGGTGGGCACCAGAATATATTTGCATTTATATCATATAATAAAGGTCTCTTGAAAACAATATTTGGTATTTAAACTTCGAATAATGTGGTTTACTATATAACTGAGTATTGTTTATGTAACATGAGTGAAGTGGGGGTTTGCTGAAGGCTGAAAAATGCAAATATCTCGGTTAATATTCAAGATAAAGCATAAAAGTACATAATAATATTTATAGTACATTTTACTAGCAATAAGATTGGTTCTGTTCAATTTTTAGATCCAAACTACAATAACGGAGATATTTCGAATTTTCGAAAATCCTCCCCTGCAAACTCCCCTCCCACTGGTCCGATTTCAGCCATTAACGAACTTCTTTTTACATTAAACGATTAAATATCGAGTTTAATTAAAATTGCGACCGCTAGAGCGGTAACGGACAAATATATATACAGTTTTGAACGGACCTCATTTTCGTCATCTACTAGGTAGGATCGATGAACATTTGAAAAAAAAATTCGAAAATTGCGTCATGTGTACGACCTCAATAGCTGATTTCCCTTAAGGGAAATCTGCTAAAATTTACAGAGAGATAGTTCATTGGGACCGTTGTAGTTATAGTTAGTTAGATTATATACCTTGTGCAGAAAAGGTTATTAAAACTAACTAGATACAAAATCGCTTCAGACTAAGAAATATCTAGGATGACTCCGAGCAATTCTGCTATGCTAGATGAAGAGACGACTTTTGTAAACAATAACCCACAAAAATTTATAAGTGGCCAACATTGAAATGGAGTAAATAATGACGATTTAGATGACGACCCAGATTATCAACCTCCTTTCAAATGACAAAGAGCCTCCTTTTCTTTTTTTTGGAGGAAACTGATCATTTGATACACAAATTCAACTTCATCCTCCAATACAGGAGTCTCGACGATGGAAGAAGAAATCTTCATTTGAAGAAGAACGAAGAGGGAAATAGAAGAAAGGGAAGAAGGTTGAAGAAAAAAAGGAGGAAAGCACCAACTGAAGAGAATATTCACTTCGCTAAGGTTTATTTGATGCTCCTGAAGTGTTGGAGGAAAACCTAACAAAATGCCTTAACTTATAAAAACCTCCATCAAAAAACATAATTTATACAAGACCTGGAACAATTGGAAACACCAACATTATTCTATTCTCTTCACGGAACACATAAAATCCACTGTTGAAGAATATAAGCAACACAGAAGAAAGAAAAACATAGTGCCCTGAACGATTTTTATTTTGGCTTCTAATTATGTCTGATGGACTTGGAATGTTTGATGTTGAACGCTGCTATGAAAAAGCCAGAAATAATTACCTATTTCAGGTTTTGCACAGTTTATATAAGAATATAAACCGCTTTTGGTTTTTCGGCAAGTTGAGTTACTAATGAGATGTGGACGATAATGTTAAAGAACTGAGCAGAGAATTAGTGCCCAGGAACATGTTGGTGGACAGGTTGTTGTGTTTGGTGGGTGTTGTCCCTTTTTGTGTATTTATAAATTATGCATTTAAGGAGATGTTTAGCCTTGTGTGTGTGTGCGTGAATTCATTAACTAATTTCCGTTGAATTGCACCTCTTATAAATTTTGCGTAGTGAATCTGTAAATATCTTGGTGTATCCTCATCAAATATTTATGAACGATCTAACATTAACTAGGCATACTTGGTTACCCATGAATAATGAATTTCGATTTGGTTGCTCCATAAAGAGCATGTTTAAAGTAATAATTATCCCTTGAATATGTATATAATAACGAGAAATTTCCTTGAAATAATAAAAATACAGTCAATGTTCGTTACTGGGGAAATATGACGCTACTCCCGCAAACATCTCCACTCGATTCTGGCTGGTTCGGTCTTTCTAATTGGTCTAATTGATGGGGAGGGGATGACCTATTTCTATCTTGTAAAACGGAACGGTTGTCTCACCATCGTTGAACTGCAATCATTTTCTCTGAACTACTCGGAGAGCTTGGTCAGTAGTTATTATTTGGACCTGCGAGAAAGAAAGGGCGATTGGGAAAGGGGGGGGGGCGAAAATAGAAGATAGCCACAAAAATAAATTCGTTTACGCCTCTTATATTTCGAAAATATTTAATGCAGAATTAGGATACAGGGCGAGGAAATGAAGAAAAGGTAAAGGAGAATGTAATTTTGATATTTATGCAAAACTATTTGATTAACTTTTTATAAAATTAATTTATATTTTTTTTTTTCGATTCGTTGTATAATAACGGAGATATTTCAAATTCACGAAATTCCCTCTCTGGAATTCAGCAATTAACGAGCTTCTTCTTTATTTTCAGATAAAAGGTATAAATATGGAGTTTCTTACGATGAAACCAAAAAAGTCCGTTACGCAGGGGCTGCGTAAGCTAAGAAGATTTCCCACGTGAAGTTTTACAATAGAGAAATCTGCCTAATAACAACTGTACTTGTAAGAAACCTCTAAACCTATTCACGAGGGAGGAATAGTTACAAAAACGGCCGCCAGAACTCACGGCGGAAAGTCCGAACATAGCCACTGCTGCCGAGCACATGCAGAATACAAATGCAAATATCTCAGTTAATATTCAAGATACAGAATAAATGTATAGAACAATATTTATAGTAATAGTAGTAGTTTAATTTGCAATAACATTGAGTCTGTAATATTTTTCGATCCGACGTATAGTATCGGAGATATTCCGAATTTTCGAAAATCTTCCCCTTTAAACCCCCCCTCCCTCTGGTCCGATTTCAGCCGTTAACGAACTTGATCTTTCTTTTTACATAAAACGACTAAATATCGAGTTTGGTAACGATCAAACAAAAATTGCGACCGCTAGAGCGGTAACAGACAGATATATATATATATATATATATATATATATATATATATATATATATATATATATACAGTTCTGAACGGACCTCATTTTCTTCATCTACTAGGTAGGATCGATGGACATTTGAAGAAAAATTTCGAAAATTCCGTCATGAGTACGACCTCAATAGCTGATTTCCCTCAAGGGAAAACTGCTAAAATTACGATCGCAAGAGCGTTAACAGACAAAAATATATAGAGAGTTTTGAACGTACCTCATTTTCATTATCTGGGCAGTATTGATGGACACGAGAAAATTTAAAGGAAATCCGCTAATAACTCATTTAATATACATACTGCACGAAAAATGTATTAGACGTAATCGGTTGTAATAAAAAATTCCTTACAGAGTTGCGAAAATGGTATTTTGGATCCTTGAAGTGGTATTTATGTTAATATTACCTCAGAAATAAATGTCGAGAACAACAGAAACAAATTTAAAGCTTATGCTATTATTGACCATTTTAAGGTGTTAAGATGCAAACCTTCACCTTAAACTATTTTTTAAAAATAACAGGAATAATCCTAAACAAAGTGAATTGTCAATCAATCTAGAACCACATTTTTACTATTGTTCACTTTGTATTCACCAATATTTTTTGTTGAAAGGACAAGGTTTTTTAGTTGTTTACAAACGCATATAAATTTATATTTAAGGCAATCGGCCTATTTACGTCGGGAAGATTATATCAAACAAAAAGTTCGTCTCGCAGGGGCTGCGTAAACTAAGCAGATTTCCCACGTGAAGTTTTACAGTAGAGAAATCTGCCCAATAACAACTGTAGTAGTAATGGATCTCTAAACTTATTCACGACGGACGAACTGTTACGGAAACGGCCGCCAGAGCTCTCGGCGGAAAGTGCCGAACAGCCGACTCCTGCCGACCACACACTGAATACAAATGCAAATATCTCGGTTAATATTCAAAACACAGAATAAATGTATAGAACACTATTTATAGTAAATTTAATTTGCAATAAGATTGATTCTATAAATTTTCGATTCGACGCATAATATCGGAGATATTTCGAATATTCAAAAATCCCCCCTCCCGATTTCCGATTATGGTCCGATTTCAGCCATTAACGAGCTTGATCTTCCTTTTTACATAAAACGATTAAATTCCGAGTTTGGTAACGATCAAACAAAAATTTCGACCGCTAGAGCGTTAAAAGACATATATATATATAATTTTGAACGGACCTCATTTTCGTCATCTCCTGGGTAGGATCGATGGACATTTGAAGAAAAATTTCGAAAGTCGCGTCATGAGTACGGCCTCAATAGCTGATTTCCCTCAAGGGAAATCTGCTAAAAGGTGGACGAAGTAAACAATAATAACAGTAATCCCTATATTTTCAAATAAATTATCAAATTTTCTTAGATTTGAAACGATATTTTTTTTTCATTTTTAGTTAAGAGAAACAAGAATGCATTAGTTGTAGAAAATATTATTTTTTTTAAGATACTGTAGAAGTGCGACTTTTGAATTGTCTGGTTAAGTATCTTTCAATGTAATAGGGGGAGGTTCAATACTGAATTTGCTCAGTGGATATAGAGTGCTAGACGGGGATGGGCAGTACTATCACCTTGGGATTAGCCCCATCCAATTATACTAAATTAATTAAATGATGAGACCGTGTCAGAGCTAGGAGGGTTCCGTCCCCCCTCCCCACCCTTCAGTCCCCAATGGCCAATTTATATCTCCCTCAGGATTCCGGCTATTCTGCGTTTTGTTTTTCGCATAAAAGTCCTATTTTCTCAACACCATAACGGTTTATGTTCCTCTTACGCAAGCTCTACAGTTTAGTGTTATTTAAAATGCAAACTACGTACTAAATATAACGTCTTTTTTTTATTGCCACTTATTATGCTCTAAATCCAGAGGTTAATGGAGATGGATTGTAAAAGAAAATAGAATATCACCCTAAACATTTATATACATTTCACTTGCTGTCTCTCAGGTATAATAAAAATTAGTTACCGCAAGGCGGTACAGGTCATTCAAGGCCTCCACGTATCTTCCCTTAGGTAACATACAAAAAAGCAAAAGAGGCTGCGTAAACTAAACAGATTTCCCACGTTCTGGTATAACACTAGTTACTCCACCTCACAAATATATTCTGTTTATTATTATTTACGTCCACTTTATGCTACTATGGCTAATCGGGACGGGTTATGTACAGGTTACCACTCTTTTCTAGCCAGGGTGGGCCTAAGGAGTTTATTTAATGAAAAAAAAATGTATATATATTCGGGACTTTAAAGTAAAATTCCGATTAGTAGAAGGCGGGGTTTTTTGAAGGCTGAAAACAAGAAGTCAAGTTCGAGTAACGCGCTTAGTATTTTAGTTACGAATAAATGTATAGAACAACAATCGTAAAAGATATAAGAACGATATATGTGTGCATGTGTAATATTTGCCTGTTAACGCTCTAGCTATCGCAATTTTTGTTTGATCTTTACCAAACTCGATATTTAAACGTTTTATGTAATGAGACAAAACTCAATAGCTGATTTTCACTAAAACATTTCTTGGCAGCCTGTATACTATTCTCTCGACTTGGCCTAACAACTGTGTACATTTCTTGATAGAGGTTCTTTAGTAACACTATTAAAAAAAAAAAAAAAAAAAAAAAAAAAAACAATACGTCGATAATTCTGATGGCTGTTGGTGCTCTCCCAGACCAGGAGTGGGCTCGCATGCATTACTTCATGAGAGCTGAAGTTATTGTGACTTCTTGTAATGTTTCAATGTTGTCTCCCTTCCGAGAGACCTTCTGCAGAATATCAGGGCCCTCTGACAAACAAAGGGCTATTGAAGTGCCGGAAAATGGGAGGGAGTGGAGGGGGGAAAGTGTAGAGGAAGTCAGATCATACACATACAGACACACAGGCATATACCTATTGAAATAAAATGTTGCAAAGGAACATCATATTATATACACAGGGACGAAATGGTTTTTGGGTACTCGTACCATAGAAACAAACCAGAGGACTCGGGTAGTATGTAACAGAACAAAAGACTTAACAATTTAAAAGTAATGTACCAACCAGTAGAAAGTTTCAATTGTTTACTTAGTTTAGAAGAAATAGGGAACAAAAAAAAGAGAGCTATTATACAATCCCTGGGCGGCGTATATTGAAAAGAAATGAAATGTGTTTATTTCCATTAAATGTTAAAATAACATAATAGGCTACCCCAAATAGTTATCTTTTCTATTAACATTATTTTTTAATATTATGTCAGTCAATTTCTATATATATTATTGAATAATATTTATGCTTATATAATGCATTGGTTATAGAATTGGATGATTTATGAATTAATTTAGTGACATTGAAATTTATTTGAGGATGACCAGCGTTGTAAGTGATGAGAAACTTGTCCCACATTAAAGAAAGAATGTACCTGATAAGAAATTATTTTACGACCGATTTTTAGACAAATATTTTGTACTTTTATGTAACAATTGAACATGTTTGACAGAATTTATCTTGTGTATAAAAATATCCTTCAGACATGAAGTTCTTTTATTTATTTTTAAACAAAGAATGGTTTTAATAGATTTAATACATTCGGACAGTGTTTTAAATAGTTTTATTCCTGAAAATGATACGCTTTTCTCGTAGTATTTATGTTTGTGGTTGGGGGTTCGAAGGATACTTTTGTATCTGGTTTTATGAAGGAAATAGATCATTAAAGCACTGAGTAATATGTATCGCGCTACAGCTAATAGATTAGGGTTTTGAACATTTGCATCAAAACAATGAAACATCTGGCGGAACTATTTAAACTATTTTATCTATTCTCCATTCCTACTGTAATATCTGATGTAAATAGGACTTGAAAGTCAAGCAGGCCAGGAATTCTTTTGTGACTCGACAACTCGAAGTGAAAGCCCCACATGTAGGAGTGGGAGTAAAATATTAGCAGATTTCCCTTAAGGGAAATCAATTATTGAGATCGTACTCATGACGCGATTTTCGAACTTTTTCTTCAAAAATGTATATGTGTGTGTGTATATATATATATATATATATATATATATATATATATATATATATATATATATATATATATATTTGTCTGTTACCGCTCTAGCAGTCGCAATTATTGTTTTATCGTTATCAAACTCGTTTTACCGTTTTATGTAAAAAGAAAGATCAAGTTCGGCTGAAATCGGACCAGGGGGAGGGGGGGGGGTTTAGAGGGGGAGAATTTTGAAAATTTGAAATATCTCCGTTACTATATAATCACTCTTATTGCAAATTAAATTTACTATAAATGTTGTTATATACATTTATTCTCTATCTTGAAAATTAACCGAGATATTTGCATTTTTCAGTTTTCAGCAAACCCCCACTTCTACTCATGTAACATAAACAATACTCTGTTACATAATAAACTACTTTATTCGAAGCTTAAATACCAAATATTGTTTTCAAGAGACCTTTATTATACGAGATAAATGCAAATATTTTCTGATTAATAAGTTCTTGGGCTACTAAAATTTGATTGATTGAGATAAAAATTCATTATTAATTGCAGCACTAGATATAGTAAATAGTTTTCAACAAAATTAATATGCTAAATTCTGGTATATTTTTTAGTAATTCTTTTTCTTAAGGTGAGACCAGGTTGGCAGGCCTGCTTGTTTACATTTCAGACGCTTCCCGTTTGAATTTATTCACTTAATTTTGACGGTGGTGTTGTGTTACCAGTATGTTGATTTATCTATTGTTAAACTTCACGAGGGAAATCTGCTTAGTTTACTCAGCCCCTGCGTGACGGACTTTTACTAATATCTCAGTTAATATTTGAATAAAAGAAAAACGCATAGAAGGGCAAGATTAGCTTTGTAGGAATTTTCTATCCGATTAATAATAAAGGAGTTATTTCGATTTTTTGTGTGTCCTATGAAGCAGGAATGGTGTGAAAGGTTAGATGGGAGCCCCTGCGGTCTGTGACAATATAATAATGAATGGGAGGCAGATCTAGACATGCCCAAAGATGCGGGCACATGACACCCTACACCCTGCAAGGGGTGACTAGTGATGGAGTAGGGTTCGGCACGTGCTAAACCCTTCAACCAGTTCTGTTTACAACACGTAAACTAATGGGCTCGAAACGCGTTATTCATGCAAAATAGAGAATGAGTAGATAGTATTCGTTTTCCCAGTCAGCACTCAAACAGTAGTACTTTTTCAAAAGAATCTTCAAAACTCCCATTCATTTCCTTCGGTATTATTTGTATTTTATTTTAGAGTTGGCTTTCTGTCACACTAATATATAATAAATAAATGGAAAAAATAAAACCGATTGCTTCATATTTTCTAATAATTTTTTTTATTACAAAATGTTTATTTCACAGTAATATCGGGTGAGTTGATCTAAATTGAAGAAAATATATGATACGTTACTTATAATACACACACACACACGCACATATATATATATATATATATATATATATATATATATATATATATATATATATATATATATCTTGGACACCCTATATATGTGTTTTCACTATCTTGATTATTAACCGAGATATTTGACTTCTTAGTTAGGGGTATTCTTTCTTAGGGTTATTTTTAGTTTTTAGTCTTCAGTAAACCTCCTCTCCTACTCACGTCATAGTAACAATAATATTGTATATCATGAACCACTTTACTCAAAGGGTAAATACCAAATATTCTCTTCAATGATCTTTTATTGTGTGAGATACATGCAAATAGTGTGATGACGTTAAGGTTTTCCCTTCTTGACACGAACATATTTATTTGATTTATACCGTACGCAATATTTAACGGTTTAACTCAACTCTAATGTCCGTATTGGCTAATGGCTGAAATCGGATTAGGAATAAATAGGGGGGGGGGGGTTTAGAGGGGTCGACATTTCAAATTATCCAATCAAATTAATATCGATGCTCTACAAATGTTGTTCAATACATTTATTCTTAACTCATATGTTAAGAGAGTTGTTATTCGTATTATCTTTTCAGCCTTCTGTAAACCCCAACTTCTACTCATCTGATTTTTACTTAGAAATAGAGGTGGAATTTGTAGTGTGTCATACCAGCACGTGGGAAATCTGCTTCGTTTACATAGTCCGCGCGTGACCGACTTTTTCTTCTGAATGTGTGTCATCAGTTAATTAATAATAAAATATAAAATAAATCTCTGATGACTTGCTTTCACAACTCATGGTTCACAGAGAGAATCCGAACTTTCCTAGCTATCTATAGCTATAGTAGTCTTGAGGTGGCTCTTGGACTGGAAGTTGTTGTTGTTGTTGTATAGGGTTTAAGGGCGAAAAACTACCAGCTTATCATCGCCCTGTAATATTTATAATTCACATTTTGGTATCCTCATCCATATCGCCATTTTAACAATATAAACGAGGATACAAACAATTGCACTTTAAATTTCTTTGTATAAACTCGTGTTTTTTACAAAATTAAACAATTTATGGAGTTCTTTCGGGTCATCTCCAAGGGCCACTTCTATACTATTGGAGATATTTTATTTGTTTCTAATATCTGTATACTTATGACATTCCATTAATATGTGATATATAGTCAGTTCTGTGTTACATTTCTCACAAATCGGTGGTTGATCTTTTGTCATAAGATAGCCATGCGTAAGTCGTGTGTGCCCAATTCGGAGTCTTCCTAATACACCTTCATCTCTTCTGTTGTCTCTTGTCGAATATTTCCATGGACGGATGGTGGTTTTAATAGTTTTTAGTTTATTGTTCTGGGTCTCATTCCACATGTGTTGCCAGTTTTTATTAATTTCTTCTTTGAGTGGTTGGTAGAGTTCTGCAGATGTAATTGTTGTTGGGGTAATGGAGTCGAGTTGATGGGCTTCTCTGGCCGCTAAATCTGCTTTTTCGTTTCCATCTATTCCCACATGAAGTAGACGGCTCTTTTTAGCTCTCGGAGCATTTGTGACTGGAAGTACACTTTTATGTGATTTAGTTTAAGGAGCTTTACTTCTGATAAGGTTAGATAATATGGCGATTCATATAAAGTGTTCTGATATTTGTTCGTATTATAATATGCTCCTAGTTATTCGTCTTTCCATATTTTAAATTAAAAAAAACTACCCTGACTGTAATGTGCTTTGATTATAAACTTAGCAACTTCTTAACTGAGAATTGTAAGGCATTATACTTGCTTACTTGGGCTATAGCAAGGGTAATGAAATGCAGAGTTACTTGAATGTGTATTGGTTATTGAGGTCAGAATAGAATGCAATATACGAAAGGCTAGGGGTCACTTGGCCAGACTGGGCCACTGCAATTGAGCAAGCCTCACAGCCCACTCACGCTCTTACAATCCCTTCCGATCGAATGATTTAGGAACAATAATCCATTCAGTTTTCAATGAGTTACTTTCATATTGTGATCTTTATTATTGGTTTACAAATCTTCGTAATTTCTCCTTATAGACTTACATACCTAGCTCTACACTTCTTGAAGGAGCGTGTAATTCTATTCCTTCATCTCGTAGTGTATAAAGCATCTTTATGGGCAGTCTGGTAGGTTCCATTGCTTCAACGTGTCCCAGCTATTTGTAGCACAGATAATATGCAGGTCGCACAATAATTCCATTACTTCAGGCATTTGCTTCTGATAAGTCTTCTCTGCTGCTTCGGACGGCCCCAATATTTTGCACAAGGATATTCATCCTCAGGCATTCTTCTACAGCATCGGCCGATACCGCCATACTTTTTTCCGTAATTAAACACATTTTGGACATACGCCGTATGGTACCATGTTATCACCAGGATTTATTATTATTCTTCCACTTCAATATGTCAAACATCGCCGGCGTCTCCTTGCTTTAGACTCCTAGTAACCTCGAAGCTAACAGAGACCGTGTTTTGAATTGACATGAAGTCTTTTCCTGCAATATTCTCGTTAATCTGACAAGCTTGTGAGATATTCCTAGGGATTGTAATACCTATAGTTATTTTAACCTATTTACTCTGTCATACCTTTGTAAGCTCAAAAAAAAAAGGCGATGCAACATTATGCGCCTAACCTTTTTTGAGCGTCTACCTAATGGCAATGATATGATCCATTGTGTACCCTCCTGGTCTTAAACCAATCCGATACACTGCAAGTGACTGATCTTTCCTAGGAGGATCCCCTGCCTGGCTCTGCCCTTCCTCGCTCCAGTGTATATTGTATAACGTGCAACATTCTCTTGTACATGCCAAAAATTCTTTCGAAATCGTATGTGCGGCATTCCAGATACAGAACTTCATTTAAATCTACTGTTAAATGAAGTATGTGGAAAAACTGCTTCCTTTACAGGGGTACAGGGGGACTGTTTCCTCCGAGCTGAGCATTTTAGTGAGGAGTAAAGGATAGAAAAAGAACAAGAGACAAATGCATAATTGCTTTGACATGTTAGATTATCCATAACATATGTGTGAGGTTTGTTATTTAAAAACATGCACAGATATTCACAATTAATAAAAAAATATGTATACATATATCATCATGATCTAAAGACTACGCCTTGTAGTTGCAACCATTGCGTTCTATCGGAAGCTGCTCTTTTCATATTGCTATACTCACTGAAATCCATAAGATGCTTCATTAATTCAAAATATGGTTTTCTAGGCCTTCCTCTTCCCCTGTCCCCAAGAATCTTACCTTCTAATATATTTGTAATAAAGTCGTTGTGCCTCATGATATGCCCAAGAAGTTTCACTCTCCTTTTCTTCCATTGCCTTGAAAAGACTTTTATATTCTCACTTACCTCATTTGGAACTTCAATGTTGGATTTTTTTTGAGTCCAACTTCTTCTAGTGATTCTATGCCAGATCCACATTTCCATTGCTTCCAACTTATTGCATTCCTTTTGTGAAGACTGCAACTTTCGCTCCCGTAAAGCAGTACACTCCATACAAAAGACTTTGCAAACATTTTTTTCGGTATCCATGCTTATATGTTTATTAGTTTAATTTGTTTTTTTGGAAGGTTTGTTTAGCAAGTGATATCTTCTATGAGCATTTATTTTCAGTTTAAACTGATTTATAGCATCTTTTAGGATTTGTTGCATTTTATTCATCTCTACTTCGGACTTTGCCACTAGTGCTATATCATCCGCAAATTTTATGCAATGGATTTTACATATATGGGTGGTTAGGGATAACACACTATAGTTGATTTTGATTGCAGAGCAGTTATTAGTCAAATGACTAGCAAGTAACAACGATTCGTATTTATTAAAATTATTCTAAGGATTCAAAAGCTAATTGAAAAGAAGAATGAAGGCCGAAACATGATGATGATGATGATTAGATGGTGAATAGAAGGTTTTCTATCAAGCGTGCGGGGAGGGAGGGGCTTATATAAATGGAGCAGGAGACCCCTTGACCCGTTGCGTGAGGAGCTGAGGGAGAAAAATGAGAGGGGTGTAGGGGAAGGCGGAAGGACGTAGATGACAGGCAATGCCTCGAATTAGAACAATGTTAATATTAATGAAAGGATGGAGAGGACTGCCCCCCCCCCATACTACACTCCTACAAATCTTCATTTCAAACCTTTTATCAACCTTATCTTACTGACCTGAAAATTATTGAATATGTTCCCAACTTCACACGGTAAGAAGTCCGTCACGCGGGGGCTGAGTAAACTAAGCAGATTTCCCTCGCGAATTGTAATAATAGGTAAACCTACATACTGCTAACACAACAAAACCGTGAATAAATAGTACAAACACTAATAAGAAATCTTTCCCCTCCCTTTTCTTTCGAAATGGGGTCACAAGAACATGATTGCTTCTATATCGCATAATACAGGTCTCTGGAAAACAATATTTGGTATTTAAGCTTCGAATAATGTGGTTTATTATATAACAGAGTATTGTTTATGTAACAAGCGTAGAAGTGGGGGTTTACTTAAGGCTGAAAACTGAAAAATGTAAATATCTCGGTTAATATTCAAGACAGAGAATAAATTTATACAACAATATTTATAGTAAATTTAATTTTCAATAAGATTCATTCTATGCACTTTTTCGAGCCGACTTATAGTAACGGAGATATTCCGAATTTTCAAATTTCTCCCCCTCTAAACCCACTTTCCCTGGTCCGATTTTAGCCGTTAACGAACTTGATCTTTCATTTTGCATAAAACGACTAAATATCGAGTTTGGTAATCTCTTTCTCTCTCCCTCTCTCTCTCTCTCTCTCTCTCTCGCTCTCTCTCTCTCTCTCTCTCTCTCTCTCTCTATATATATATATATATATATATATATATATATATATATATAAAAATAAAGATTTGAACCAACCTTATTTTCGTCATCTACTAGGTAGGATCGATGGACAATTGAAGAAAAATTTCGAAAATTGTTTCATGAGTACGACCTCAATAGCTGATTTCCCTTTAGGGAAATCTGCTAAATCAGCCTATAAGTTAATAAGAAGATATATATGGATTTATTATTTTGAAGAAAAATGGTATATATAGATATAGTTTTTGGAGCCAGAGAAAATTTATAATCTTAAAAAGTCCGCCACGCAGGGGCTGCGTAAACCAACTCCGAAGGTTTACAATAGAAAATCCTACATACTGATAACACCACCGTGAATTTTAAGTGAATAAATACAAATGGAAATCTTTCAGTCAATTTACATGTTAATAATCTCAACAACGGAATGTCTCTAATTGTAAACAAACAGGTCAGCCAAACACGTAGAGCTGTATAGATAGATAGAAATATTCTAAACCGGAAAGAAAAACAAGTAATGAAATATCAAATTTTAGTAATCCAAGAACAAAAGAATGGGGCGGATCAACTAGCGTATTTGCATATATCTCACAAAGTAAAAGTTCAATGAAAACAATATTTGGCATTTAACCTTTTAATGAAGAGGTTCATGATATTATTAATATGAAATGATTAGGAGTGGTGGTTTACTGAAAGTGGAAAACTATAAAACTATTATTCATGATAGAGAAAATTTTTATAGAACAACAATTATAGATCATTCAATTTGCAAATAGATTGGATTTCACAATTTTTTGATTCGACGTATATTAATGAAGATATTTTGAATTTTCGAAATTCCCCTCTAAACCCCCACCCTCCCACTGGTCCGATTTCAACCATTAACGAAATTTATCTTTCTTTTTTACATAAAACGATTAAGTATGAAGTTTGGTAACTATCAAACAAACATTGCGACCGCTAGAACGTTAACAGACATATACTATATATCACACACATTTGAATGGACCTCATTTTCCTCATCTCATTGATCGATAGACATTCGAAGAAATGTTTTGAAAATCGCGTTATGAAAACGATCTCTAGTACGGTACCGTTAGTACGGTTTAAATACAGAAGGGGAGTTATTATTAACTAGTAATTATTATTGCAAAAAGCTTTTCACTACATTATATTTTTCCCCCAATCCGCCTCAACTGATCTCAGCCATGTACAAACTTCATCCTTAGTTCTGAGTGAAACATTTAAATATCGAGTTTGTTTAGGATCAAACCAAAATAGGGCACCCCTCAGAAGTAAGAAACTGCAGTAATGACATAGTCAGCAATAGTCAAGCCCCGAGCATCCATCCGTGGCTTAATGCTTATACCCCAAAATACGAACCCCTTCCAAAATATTCAATACCATTCAGACTGAAGACTAGATGTGGGAATTATTAGCGACACGGCATAGTTACCTGTTAGATCTATCCGAAGCGATTTTTTTTTTCTTATAAAGACGCTTAGAAACCATGAAAATTATCTTTTAAGCCATTTTAGAGGGCTTATTATGGTAGAAATATAATATGTGGCGTATGTAGATGTTAATCTTTGAGAGTCATTATCAAAGCCTAATCTGGTCAATGCCAGATGTGACTGCACTAGCAGCTTAATTTGACACCTTGTATACATAAAAGAGAAATTCCAAAGCATCAATAATATCGTTTACATAGCTCAGTTGACGAAATTACAGTAGAGTCTCTGAGAAGAAGTTAGGGTGAATCGGAAAACTTGCGGCCATTGGGAAACAAAAGATAAGTAAGTAAATTATTCACGAAAAGAAACTGTATTACATTTCTTCCCAAAATAAAACAAATTAAAGCCCCTTTGAAAATATAAAGAAGTAGGTCTCGAAGGTAGTCGGAAAAAAATGGAGATGTTTTTAAAGAAATATTTGAACGACGGAGAATGAATAACTTACCAGAGGCAGGTTATTTAAGGCATTGCAAGGAATTCAGTACTAAGAAGGTCTGATACAAACCTACTTTTAAATATTTGAAGTAAAAATTCGAACGCAAAACCGATTTCGTACATCCGAATCATACTTGGTGAACCAAAATATTTTTTTTAATTTTAATATTTAATAATAATCAGTATTTTTGTACTTTTAATATTTAATAATAATCAGTATTTTTTTTACTTTTAATATTTAATAATAATCAGTATTTTTTTTTAATTTTAATATTTAATAATAATCAGTATTTTTGTACTTTTAATATTAAATAATAATCAGTATTTTTTTTACTTTTAATATTTAATAATAATCAGTATTTTTTTACTTTTAATATTTAATAATAATCAGTATTTTTTTACTTTTAATTTTTAATAATAATCAGTATTTTTTTACTTTTAATATTTAATAATAATCAGTATTTTTTTACTTTTAATTTTTAATAATAATCAGTATTTTTTTACTTTTAATATTTAATAATAATCAGTATTTTTTTACTTTTAATATTTAATAATAATCAGTATTTTT
>CM032233.1:43480000-43837500 GCA_019009955.1 Riptortus pedestris | reverse complement strand
ATATGCTTTTATATATTTTAAGTATATATCATTCCTTTGAAAATTATGTGAAATAATATTGGCCTTATTTTCTTGAGTATAAATGTTTCTCCTTAATGGTCAATAAAAGTATTACTACTCTATAAAATAGTAATCGGTGTCTTTCAGCAACGTTGTTTTTCATCGCCCGATAAAATGGTAGGTTTTATAACTCTATAGCAATATAGAACATGTTGCGAAGCTCCACGTATAAATAAATAAACGTACCAATTATGTTATTTTAATTCATTATAATTTTAAAATATACATTTAAAACTTCCGTATATGCACTATCGGTTTAAGGTGGGTGCAATTTTCTTTTGCCATGCGTTTGGCTCAAGACAAATCCTCTCACATTAGGAGAAATACAATTATACTTATCAAAGTAATAATTAACTAATATTAAAAAAAACAGTGGGATTAGTAGAAATTGTCGAATTATGAACAAATTAACAATTTGGAAACTAACATTCTGATTGAAAAGGAAAATAATACAAATTTTAAGGATACATCAAAAAATATTATTAACCAATACTGCATACTTTTCATCTACTTGAATACCTTGAATTCATATTGAAATTTCGTTTCTTCTAGGTTAATGACAAATGAAGTGATTACTAAGTGTAAAAGAGTTGGCATTAAGTTTTCTTAACTGGTTAACAGTACGACTTATCTGAACAATGAAATTCCGACATAAAACCGTTTACAGAATTAAAGGTCTGCCTGGTGAGACAAGAAGATCAGATTTCATTTATATCGAATTATAATTGGTCTTAGTGAGGAAAAACTGTAAATAACTTATTTAAGTAAATATTTGACGCATATCTAGTTGCATTCGAGGTTCGCAACCTGGGAATCATGGTGTGACAGAATACCACTGAAACTGAGAGCCTGCAAAAAATAGCAACAGAAAAGAACCGCTTTATTTAATAAAATTGTGTACATCAAGTAAATATTTCGGAGAGGTGCCCTACCATAGTGCTTAGGTAGCAAGTCTTGGAGAGGCGAATCGAAGAAGTCCCGTTATGTTTAGCTTCTGACCTCTCTGTCTGCTATTGGTGCTGAGCTCTCTGAAAAGAGTACTTATTGGACCCAGACATTCGGCTGCCATGAAGTTTGTATAAGGAATTCGGCCTTCTAAAGCGAATTTTCTGTTTTAAATTCGTTAATGGCTTGTTATTCATGAGTAAGGGTGAGAGAGATAATAATATTTATCCAAATTATAAATTCTGGCACACGAAATTCTCGTGCTAGCAGTTTGTAGAAAGGATTTGGAAATTCCAATGATCATAGTTACGAGTCGGATCTAAAAATTTGTAAAATCAATCTTTTTAAATGCCTAATGTTCTACAATTGTTGTTCTACACACTTTTTTTGTAACTCTTATATTAAGCGAGTTATTCATATCTTTTTTTTCATGCTACTCCCACTTTTACTCAACTGATTTTTACATTGAGTAACTGAGACACTAAACATCTCATATTCAGTGCACATTTCAGTTTCTGTTTTCATAGGCTTCTTACTACTGTAGAAAGAAAAAAAAACAATGCTGAGATGAGATCACTAGCGTGACAAGCTTTAAAATTCAATACACTCCTTTAACAGGATCTTAAGTGATTTTAGTTTGGCAATGGTGAAAATCATAACTGTCACATGTATTCCTTCAGGAATGAATCAATGTTTCCACGAGATTGTCTTATCTTTAGGCAGTTCTAGACGTGCCTAAGCTAAACGAGATTCACTCGGAGCCTAGGCAAAACTTTCAACGTCGATTATATTGTCCAAACTTATACACAGTTCTCCTTATTGCTTGCGTCATTTTCGACTCCTTTGTTCAGTTAGCATGTTTTGAAGTTTGAATATGGCCTAGTCGTATAACTTTCAATTGTATTAATGAGTAATTTGTATTCTGTTATTGGTTACGAGTGGTTAATATCCCTCATACACTTTTTGGAGATGAGAAATATTATTGAACGAGAACTGCCTACTGGGTGAGGAAAAGAGAGGTAAAGAGAATAGCTGAGTAAATAAAATTAAAAAAGGATATTTGTGGTCAGGCTCCAGACACAGTGAACTGCGAGGCAAATAAAAGTTATCAGGAAAAGAAATTGAACAGGGTTTCTTTACCCGAAGCTCACCTTGTACTGGAATAAGGTGGTTTAGAAATCGAATTTTGCAAATGGCCCAAAATAAAAGCTGCAACAAGAAGTAGGAACATGAGTGTGGTATTATAAAAACAATCAGAAATAGATGAGAAAGAGCAGATAGTACATGAATGGTAAATTCCCCATTGCGAGTTAATCTATCTAGATGTTTTCGATATTATTATTTTTTTTTTTTGTAAAGTCTAAGTTCCGTATTCGGTCATTTAATAATTTGCATAGATTTTATTTTTACGTAAAACGATTAAACATCGAGTTTATTAACAGTCAAATCTGTTTTTGACACCTCATGACTCCCTCGTAATCCTATTAAATTAAACAAGGTGTTTTGCTGAACTTAATTATTTTAAAGTAGTATAGGATATCACCGTTTCAAAGCACCAGATCGAAAAATGTTATAGAACATAATTTATAGAGGTTTACATGGTAAACAAATGGTCTTATACCAAACTTTTTTATCTCTAATAGGAATGGATATATTTGTAATTTGTTATTTCAATTCTTCTTTATCCCCCGCTTCTCCTTCCAATCGCTGTCGATCAAAAGGAAAGGCGCACAACTAGAGTTACAATGGTTCTGAATATGAAATGTCAAAAGTCCAAGACTAGCCGTTGATGACAGATTTTCCTTAAGGTTATATAATCGTTTTTGGAAGACTAAAGTTTAAGTCCGTTAACGGCTGAAATCGGACTGGCAGGAGGAGGGGGGGGGTTGAGGGGAGGAATGTTAAAATTCAAAATATCTCCGTTATTATACGTCTGAAAAAAAAATGTATAGAACCAATAATATTGAAAATTGAATTGCCTATAAATGAATATTTTCTCTATCTTGAATATTAACCCTTGATATTTGCATTTTTCTTTAGCCTTGAGTAAACCCCCACTGCTACTCATGTCATATTGACTAGAAGCTGTTATATCATGAACCACTTTATTCTAAGCTTAAATACCAAATATTGTTTTCAAGAGACCTTTATTATGTATGACGTATTTACGGGATACATGAAAATTCGGTGCGTGATATCGTCATAAATTAAGATTTTACGTTCCAGTTTCAACGATTTTTACTTGATCTATTGTGTATACCTTACTCGATTTAATATTTAACCTTCCATCAACACTAAAGATAATATTTGTTATTGGCTGAAATTGGACCTGGGATAGTGGGGGTTTAGAGGGGGGGATCGAAAATTCAAAATATTTTCGTTATGAGTCGGATCGTTAAATGTTATAAGACCAATCATGTCAAACTACTGATGTTCTACAATTGCTGTTGTATGCATTTTTTCGTAACTCAAGTCTTAAGCGAATTAGTCGTACTTCCTTGTTTTCAGCCTTCAATAAACCTATATCAACCATTTTACTAATCGGTTTTTTTACATAGAGTTAGGGAATATGTGGTGATATTAGATCTAAAGTGTGTTCTAGAAGCACGTGTGAAATCTGCTTAGTTTACACAGCCCCTGCACGACGGACTTTTGCGAGTTGCTTCCAGGAGTCACACCAAGAATAACTCAAAACGGGTTGAGGGGGGATCAAAACACATAATCTCGTTGAAATCTGAAAACCGAAATTTCTAGTGATTAGAGCAAAGTGGTAACAGATTATATACATTATAAATACATTTGACTTCGTTTTTAGCAGACATGCAATTTTTGCAGAAAGCTAATATGTTCATGTGTGCACATTTTATAGTATATACTTCATATATTTGGTATCTTAGAACGCATGAGTTGGGACCAAAACCCACTTTTATATGGGGGAATGAGAAAATATCGAGGAGGGAGGAATGGCTCTTGCACTGATTGGGGAGTTGTCTTGTCTAGTTAGGCAGAATTGGGATACTGGGAGTGATTGGGGTGCCACAAGCCGAGGGAGAGAGGGCTGTCAGATCGCTCCCTCCCTCAAATCTGTCCTGGACACGGGGGATTAGGGGATAAAGTCACAACCACTCACTGTCCCACCGCCCACCCCCCAACACACACACTCATAACCTCGACGGCAAAAATACATTCATTATTAAATTGTGCTCTTCACTACTGTATTACAAAAAAATATTTCCTCATCTGAACACAGTACAAATATCAACTCTTAGCGGACTGATTATTAGAGAAATCGGCTATAGCGATTTTTTATGATATATTTTTCCATTACTTTATTCAAAGGTCCACCGAAAAACGAAAACAAAAAAAAATCCTCTAATGTCCATCGATTCTACTCAGGAGATACCGAAAATGAGTTCCGTTCAAAACTGTATATATATAATATCTGTGTATATGATGTTGTTTCTTGGAGTTTTGGTCAATGTTGGTGAAAAACTTTTAGTTTATGCCAATATTTCGAGAATATTTATTTTATTTTCTTCAGGGCTGGAAAAATACAGATACTACTTAACATATATTGCACGTTGTTATTAAACTATAGTGTAACAGATGGTGTTTATGTTATTTAGACTAGAAATACTTAAAAACTATTCTCGAAATATTCGCATAAACTAAACATTTCTTTACCAACATTAACCAAAACTCCAAGAAACAACAACACCATATGCAAATATAACCTGGTCGAAAACATCCACACAAATATATATATATATATATATATATATATATATATATATATATATATATACATACATACATACATACATACATATAACGCTCTAGCGGTCACAATTTTTGTATTTTTGTTTGACCGTTATCAAACTCGATATTTAATCCTTTTATGTATATAGAAAGATTAAGTTCGTTAACGGCTGTAATCCGACCAGTGGGAGTGGGGGTTTAAAGGGGGGAATTTAGAAAATTCTTAGTATCTCCGTTATTATGTGTTGGATGAAAAAATTGTATAGAAACAATCTCATTACAAATATAATATTCTATAAATGTTGTTATGTATGTTTTTTAACTGTCTTGATTATTAACCAAGATAATTGCATTTTTTTGGATTTCGGCCTTCAGTAAACCCCCACTTCTACTCATGTCATATTAACAATAAGCTTTTATATTATGAAGCACTTTATTTGAAGTCAAAATACTAAATATTGTTATCATTGAACTTTTAACTTTGGAGATAAATGCAAATACGTAATGCACGTGGGAAATCTGCTTAGTTAACGCAGCTCTTGCGTTACGTACTTTTATAAGTAAAAATCAGATGAGCCGAAGTACGGATTTATTAAAAGTTGAAAACAAGACGAATAACTCGCTTAATATTTGTGTAAAAATAATGTATATCACAACAATTGTAGTGCACCAATGAACGCTTATATATCGAGTTTGGTAACGATTAGACAAAAATTTCGAAACGATTGTATCGAATATTTACAATATTCTAAAAACATTCATTTTAGATTTAAAAGTAATATTAAACATTTATTTTAGGTGGTATTTTTAACGAATTATTTATAATTATTCATTTTTTCCTCAAAAGATTTATTTTTCATGAACATGGTTTTCCAAAAATACAATTAAATAATCAATCAAATGTTCTATATATCTGCTAACAAATAAAAACCCCACCAATTATTGTTATTATTCAATATTCCGCCCAAAAAAACAATATTTTATTGGTGGGAAATCATGCATACCTACGACAAAATCGAAAATTAAGTCAGATACTCTACATGTTCAAGGGATCAGCTGTCCTATCGCTTGAATTTTTGCGCTGACGTGATTTGAACAATTGGAATGTCCTTCTTCTTAATTTTTCTTCTTTTTTTTTGACAACTGACCCGATTCAGAAATGAATATTTTTTTATTTTTGTTTTCAGGGGCAGGAGATGCAGTCGATCCGGGACCAGATATCATCATTCCCCAGGGATACTCCGCCATCCAAGGTATGTTATTTCTATGAGGCATCGTTTATCTAATGTATGCATGCATGTATACACAGTCACACACAGTTAACGAAAACAAAACAAACGCAAAATTTAATTACTGTTAATTTTAAAGCATGTTTAGGAATTGAACAGTTCTCAAACATGAATAAAATTGTAGAAAATCTAAAAGGAATTTTTTTTTTTTCATTTTACGTGCAAGTTTGTCCCATTTCGTTTTAAATTGGCTTGAATCAGCTCAATAAAAGCAGTTTCTTTGGAGGTGGAATTTCAATAAATAAAAACATTATGTTCTTATTGATATATTATTGTTTTCTCAATATATTTAGCTAGACCACAACTCCTCCACATATTTGAAAATCATATAGCTGGGTAATTTAAAGGATAAGAAATGGAGAAAAATACAGGGAGCTGTGGGTAATGAAATGAGGAGTAAAAAAAAATATAATCTGGTAGATCCCGAGCTTCTGAAATATACTGAAAACGTATAAACAAATGTGTTACCTGAATGCAAATTATGAAAGAATCAATGTCACTACTGTTCCAGCCAAACAAGAGTTATAGTTTATAAAAAGAAATGGTAAAAAGGAAAATAGTAAGTCTAGGAAAATTTGGCCAAAATACTCTCTAGAGATGCTAACATGAACATTAATAATCCTGATTTAACTTTGTCTTCGTTCTCAAAAAATTGGCTATACAGAGGACGAAGGAGGGCTTTTCAATCTTTTCCAGTTTCTTTAATGAAGTGGTTCATTAGTGAATACCACAAGACAAACGTCTGAAGCATACATCAATTCGATTTCGCAAACGTTTTTCTAATAACCATTTTCTTGAGTATTGAAAAAGTAAGTTGGAAACAGTTATACGTAAAAAAAAAAAAAAGAATTTAGGATGCCCTGAAACAAGCAAATAAATTTAAAAACTTTTAATAGGACTGCGATCAACCCGCATTAGAGTAAAGGGAGAAAGTGTCACTTGATTTAAGGGCCGGATTAAACTCCGAATCAATCATATAATAGGGTTCCGGCCACCTTTATTCATCCAACCGATTTCTTATATAATTATATTCAATCTTTCAATAATTCTTGCAAAACTCATTTTATGTTATTATTACTTTAAGTGAGACAATATTTGTTAATTTAAAGTCAGTCCTATCTTGTGATAATTTTGCCTTTAGTGGGCGGTAATCAGTTTTAACTCGTCGGAAAAATGGCTTTAGGATCTTTCAACACTTCTTAACCTTTCAAAGATATTCAAATTAATTAACTTTACTTTGGATAGTGATAGGTGGAGCTTTAAGAAAGCAATATAAAATAAAAAAAACAACGGCTGAGTCTTTTTTTCTAGGACTTCAATGGTCGATGGCATAAAAAGAAGTGAAATGATAAGGAGAAATAACAGAGAAATTTATAATGTAGGATAGAAAGCCCAATGGAAAAGGCCATTCTAGTCGATTAGCAAGAAAGGATAAGAAGGTAGGAGGGCACGTCGTTAAAATGGAGGCAGTTTATGGCTCATTTTATGGGAAACTGGAAGAACATTAATCTAAATCTACAAACTCGTCTGCTAGAATTGAATGAAATTTCTTTAAAGGATTCTTTAAATTTCTCTGGTGAGATAAGGGAAACAACGCTATTGGGAAAATATTGAAAGAAAAATAAACAATTAGAAGGACAAAATAAACTAATGTTTTCTGGTATGCACGGAGCAAGGAAATATGGAATAATCCAGCCTCAGCTCATCAGTTATAATTTGAAGCAAACAAAGACTAAAGGGGGAAAACAGGTAAGGTGAAAGTTAGGCTGTGGATAGCAGCCAGCAGCTAAACAGTAGAGGCAAGCAGATGTTACGTTTTTGTTCCATAACCTTGAAGACTGGTATTGGAAGAAGGCACGAGGTACCTACCGACGGGGCAGCTGAGAAGCATAGAATGAGAAGTACTATAAAAAAAGGTTGATCGGGAATGGGCCAGACCTTGGAAAACTTAGAGGGGGTGAAAATGGACGACATCAACTCCAAGCACTCCTGCGATTTCTATTTTAAATTATACAAGTTGGTTTTCCCCCGTGAGAAAGTCAAGGCTAAATAATCCATAATTTAATAGTGGAGATTAGAAATGTACCGAACCGTAACTATACCATGATTTTTTAAATGATTGTTCAGTAACTATAGTGCGTTACATAGGAAAGAAACACAGTTATTAATTATATATATAATTAACACTTGTATATGACTTAACTTCACCAGAATCCCTTGCTCGGATCTTGGAGAGAAGTTGTGGAGAAAGAAAGACCGGGCTACAGGTTTCACATTGTAAATTCTCTTTCTTTTTTCAGAATAATTCCTTCGTAAACATTTTGTAGGGCATTTGATTGGTCAATGAGTTTAGTTTATTGTATTTTCAGTAAAATGAATCCTTTATTAATAAAAGCATTTTTTTTTATTACAGCCTTTATGAATTTAGTATTTTAATACGCCCTACATCGATAGAAAATATTTATGGTATAGGGGCTGTGATTCGTACGCTAACGACTCCGAAAGACTACTTCCCTTTAAAATTATATCGAATACATGTATACCATTTGTAGATTTTCTTACTTCAATTGTCTTTGGCTATATATATCCTTCATATTGGTAATATAGAGTTTTTTTATGAATTTTGTGGCTCTTATGGATGGGTAAATAACAAATAATATTTCCATGTTCAGAAACTTCCTTTTTTACTAGTGCGAGGGGCTCAGGTTAGCCACGTGAGTTAAAGCGTTGTCTTTAAGCTCACGTGGTAAACCTAGAGTGGCGAGTCCGATTCCTGCGGGGACAAAGTAATTTATTTAGTGACGGAATTCATTAAATTAAATCCTGAGTGCCACCCTGGCTAGAAAAGGGTGGTAACCTGTAGATAACCCGTCCCAATTAGCCTTAGTTGTAAAAAGTGGATGTTAATAAATAATTTAAATTGACTAGTGCGATCTTCTCTTAAAGCTACTGTATGAATAAATATCTCGTGTCAAGTTTAAATTTCAAGTCATGTTCACATCTTCCAGTAGGTGGAAAATCTGCTTATTTTAGGAGCATTTTTTTTTCCCCAATAGAAAAGGGTTTATAACGGCTCTTTCTCCGTTGTATTAGTTACTACTCTTATATGGCATTAAACTCTTTATGAGGGCTCTTTTCCCCCAATTCTGGATGGCTTTCCTGTTTTCCTTGGCAAGATTCCATGCTTTGCTGTCATACATAACGATTAGTCTAATTACTACTTTATATATTACTAAGGTAGCCTGAAAAGTGTTTTAAATCAATGAAAACGTTTATTTTGCCTTCAGTGGACAACATAGTCTTTTTTAAGGTTTTTTTATTAACAGAAACTATGGATACAAAAAAAAACACGATTGTTCTGAGATATCGTGGAATGACGAAATTAGAATCAGAATCTGAGACGAATTATAGGTTTATTTACAACTTTGACTGTTTTGTAGGGTCAGTTGTCACAGACAAGGCCCTATACTCTCGCCAATGTAACCATCCATCCGTCTATCCGTTTGTGGGTCACAATTTTATAGTTTTATAATTTGTGAACGTAAATTGATAAAATTGCCATATACCATATTGTGAATGATAATTATTTTAACATTACTCTTCCCGGAGAAGGGGATTTCAGAAGTTTTTCTCATGGCACCTATGTCTCCGTTGACTAAACTTGAAATATACCAGCATTTAACAAATATAAAAAAAAAACTGAGAATATATGGATGTCCGCCACCCGTCTATTTTCGCAGCCTATTGGATATTTTTTTGTAATGTTTCAAAACATTGATGCTGGAACACTGATGTATTCGTGGGACGAAACGTGTTAACATATGACTTTCACTAATTTTTGATCTCATATACATTTCAGCCTGCAGTGACTGAATTTAATAACAAAGAGTAGATCCGAAAGTCTTGCCGTTTCCACTGGTCGCTACTGCGTTAAGGAGCTGACACATTCACTCAGCTGCTTATCAATCGTTCTTCTAAAACATCTATAGTTTCTTAACTTGTTCTGTAGTGTTATTTCTTAATTTATTAAACTTCTTATTCTGGACCCAATATTATTTATATATTCTTCAAATTTCATGGCAAGGGTCTCCAATAAAACAAACCAAAACATTTTTGTCGGCCTCCTCCGTGAGGACAGTCGCAGCGTAATGTAAGAGGTAAACGAGCACTTCAGAATTGGATAGCCCCTGAAGAGCTGACAAATAAGCCACAAAACATGTAGGGCAGTTTCAATAAATTTTGCGACGAAAAAAATGTTTTTTATTGGAGACCCTTGTCATAAAATTTGAAGAATATATAATTTATTAAATAATTATTCGTCCTCATCTCACTGTTGTTTTGTGCGCTGAAAAGGTTTTGGGCTTTCAAGGCATAGAGAAGAAATCTGTGCCATTGAAAAGCTCCTTATCAGGGACCTTATAAATTCATTGTAGCCAGGGCCCCCGTATGGGCTACTAGCGCCTGTGTGCAAAAAAGGATTTTGGCGCCCCTTAAGGCATTTTGAATTATCTTTTTTTTATGGTAGGTAGGTGCTTGAAATAAAGCAAAGAACTGAACTTTAAAAGTCATATTTATTTGTAGACTAAAATATCAAAATGAAATAAACAGAATTAAATCTAAATTTGTTTATTGGGCCCTTGGTTTTGGCGCTCCTAAAGGATGGTGCCCGTGTGCATTGCACACTTTGCACATATGGTAGCGGGGGCTCTGATTATAGCGCCAATAGTCTTGTATGCAAGTGTTTCCTTGATATTGACTGCTGAGAGTGGTTTATATACCACATGAAGGATTGTTTATATAGATTATTCTGTGCAATTAAATTATAATGGATGGAATAATGTACCTAACTTATCTTTATAGATTGAACGGCGGTCTATAAAAAGAGGCATCGATGTAGCACATCCACGTATCCATACATCTTGATTTAATGCGATTTATGAGGAATGATGATAAATATGAATTGGAAAATGATGGTAAGGGAGGGGTGAAGAGGTGTTGGGCAGAGGAGATAAGGGCAAGAGAGGACATATCTACAAGAGAGGAGAGGAATAAAAAGACGGCCAGCAACAAATCAATCCTGAAGCTGATATAGGGCCAACCCTCAGTGAATATTCCCCTTGGCTAAGCCAGCACTAAATATTGCACCGGCCCGATCCGCCTCTTTTATCGCTCCTCTCCTACTCACAAACACACACACAAACATTGGGACCCTACTCACTTCCCATATAAACAATATAGTCATGCCCCGCTTTCTCATGGCCAACATAACCCCAATTCGTTCAGAAATGAGCCTGTAAACTTACCACATTTCCTATAATGGCACGCTGGTGATGCCTTATCAAATACAATTTTTTATATTTCTCGGGCCTAAATAAGAAGCCTATGTAAACACGACTTCAAGTTGAACAGATGGCTAGCGATACAATTGCCGAAAACTGGAATTCCCTTGAGTAGGGCTGGAGGTAAACTGAAACGAAAAATACAAATAATTCCCTTAATATTCAATTATTTATTTATTTTGCTACAACAAAAACAAAAATGGACACAGTAACAAAAAAAATTAAACAATACACTTAGAACAGAACGCAACAAAATAACAAAACGCAACTGAATAACAGAACGCAACCAAATAACAAAACTCAACTAAATAACAGAACACAATCAAATAACAAAATATTCAATTTGAGAAACAATGTGTAGAACAAAAATTGCAGGAAATTAAATAATTAACAAGATTAATTATAAAATATTTTATGGCCCGACTAAAAAGAATGTAGATTTTCCGATATTTTTATTTTAACTTCTTCTAAATCCACCCTCCTGCTGGCCCATTACGACCATTAACCAATTTTATTTTCAGCGTTATATGGATCATTTAATATTTGACTATGTTGCAGATCAAGTAAATATTGAAGTCTTTAGAAAATCTTCTTTATTGATTTCACATATTAGAAAGCAATATTCATATTTCATAACTCACGCCTTAAGTACAAGCTCACTGGCTGATTTCCCTAAAGAGAAATCTAGTGATATTACGAACTCGTTGGTCCATCAGTATGCTAAAAATGAAAAAAAAAAAAAATAAGACCTTTGCTTAGCTGGAAATAAAATATAAAAATAACTTATTGAAAAAAGTACTTCAAACGCCCCAACTTTTCCAAAATTAAAAAAAAAATCAACAATAGATGATCTGAAAAAAAAACTCTTGGCATGTGGAAAGGCTGTTAGGTTTGAACACTTGAACCTGTGAAGTTCGAATGGCCCTTATCAACTTCTCTCTAACAGACCCAATAGAAAATAAACAGAAAGGTTTTCGAGGGAGGTTACTGGTGAGACCAATGATTTCGTATATATGCGTACACACCAAACACTGACTTAATAATGGTCAGGGGGCTCAAGTTAGCCGTGCGAGTTAAAGCGTCGACTTTAATCTCACATGGTAAACCTAGAGTGGTGAGTTCGATTCCCGCCTGGGCAAACAGGAATTTATTTAGTGAAGATAAATAAATAAAATCCTTATTCTCACCCTAGCTAGAAAAGGATGGTGAGCTGTAGAGAAAACCCCTCCCAGTTAGCCATAGTAGCAAAAAGTGAACGATAATAAATAAATAAAAATAATAATGGACATTCGTTTACTTCCTTCTTACCCCCACATCATTTGCCCTTCGAATTCTTTGACGCCTTTTATTCAATATCGCGTTGATTCCACCTCTGAGCACATACAAAGTTTCTTCCTTATACTAGGCTAAAGATTGACAATATTCATCTATTTTTCTATGATTTTTTATAAATAACCGTTTTTCCGATGGACAAATGTTTTTCATCGATATTCATAGTACTATCAAAAGTCGACCAACTGCTCCTGCAGTGAGATGCTCTCATTCTGAATCAAAATAAGTCTTTAAAAAGATGTGGCATGGTGTCTATATCAAACCTATTTTTTTGACAGTCCGTATAAATGATGCATACTGTAAAGGTCTTCCCTGGTATTTCCCGTCATTGTAATATTTCTTTCTGGCAGCATTACTCCTATCATTCTCAATTGATCTCTTTAAGACTGAAGAGATTATTCGGGTATAATTTTTCTCGGCTTGACCGGCCCCTTAACAAAGCCCACCATCCAGAAAACACCAAATACCTCAAACTGGATATTTAGGCTTTTAATGTAAAAATAAAGACCGCGTTCGTTAACAGCTGAATTCGGAGCAGGGGGAAGGAAGGGGATTAGAGCTGGGGAATATCAAAAATTCGAAATCTAATTTCCAGCGTACATTTCAATTTCTTTTTACATTATCTTTTGTAACGGGAAAATACAGTATAGATGGGGAGATGGGGTGACCAGTGTGGCATTCCAGCACGAGGGAAATCTGCTTAGTTTACTAGGATCTTTGCTTCATCAAATTTAATGTGCTAGTTCATACCACAAAAATGCTTGGCTTTAGTAGAATTTTCACAAAGGTGATGTGTTCTACAAATTAGTCTGCTGGCCTGACCAATGTACTCCAAACCCCAAGTGCAAGTCTGTCACTAGCATATTGTTACGTTTTTATTACAAAAATCAGTAATAAACGTTGTTTATTAAGGTTATTTTGGATTACAAAATTAAACACACACAAGCTTCATAGTATTTACCACTGCACAATTTATTTAACAATGCACTATACACTTGGTTAATTATTCTTAATTACTATTCACAGTATGCACTGATAGCTTCACTGTTCTTCAAATTACACAGTCCAATAATTCACTCACGAACGCAGAAGTTCACAAAAACCACGGCACTGCACTGTGTTTTACTTCGCGAAGTTAACGGTACTGCACTGTCTTAAACACGGCACTATACTGTTACTTACAGAGTCACGGCACAATACTGTTCTTCACATAAAAACACTTTACCGCACTGCACTAAGTCGCACTGTAGCACTGAATGCGCTGATGACCACTTGAAGACAGCTGAGAACAAACTAAAAACTAATTCAGGTCGGCCAAGGTCACTCATATAGATTAGCGGAAAAACATCAAAAGAGAGGCCGAGATGCACCCAGAAAGGTGGGGTCTTCCCGAGAACATCTGTCGGCCCTTTGAACTACTTCAGGTGCCAATAGTTCTTCATCGGTCGGCTCCTTTCATCTCCTTCGTACTTTCAAAAGCCGTGACGATCTCTGTTTAATTTTTCATGTATTTAATTTTCGCAACACTACGAATATATTTTTTTTAATTTCCGTCTATGAAAATATGTCTCCTTACATGCATTATTTAAAGTTGCAAAGATGAATTATAATTCTACATACAGCATTGCCTGAGAATGAATTTTTGTTATTTTATTGCTACAGATTTAAATAATCAAGTATGTAAATCCCCAACACATTTTATTAAAATGATAAAAAATTATATTTAAATTCCATTAATTTCATTTCACGGTTGAGTCATTAAAAAAAGTTTAGGTTCAGTTTTTAAACAGAAAATATTTTCACATTCACCACATTCAGAGGGAGAGGCTAAAATGTAATTAATTAATAAGCACCATTTATTCCATCTATTTAGACAGAATTTATATATTTACATTTATTATTTTTCAGATGCTGAAGTTAAAATAGTACCGTTATCTGGCTTCGACAATGCTCTTCAAGGTTTCTCCGCTACTCAGGGTATGTCATTTTAAAAAGTACACTTTTAATTTCTGTAATCTAATTTATTAGCAGATTTTTCTTCATGGAAATCAGCAATTGGGGTTGTACTCATGACGCAATTTTCGAAATTTTTCTTCAAAAGTCTACCAATCCAGGGCGATGACGAAAACGAGATCCACTAAATACAATAATAGCTGGAATTGAACAAGTAATATGTGAGGGGGGGGGTCGAAAATTCAAAATATCTCCGTTATTATCTCTAATCTTATCGATCAAATATCAAAGAACGAGTCTTGTTAAACTATTGATGCTCTAAAATTCTTATTCTATACATTTCTTCGTTGTTATTCTATACAGATCTTGGAAAAATATGGAGAGAGGGGATCAATTGTGTGTCATTCAGTACACTCATTATCAGCAGTTTAGGAATTCTGCTAATGAAATTTATTGAGTATTGCGAAATATTCATAAAATTTTAGAAGTATCCAATAATACTGCTTGTTGTTGCAACTAATTCGTTCAGAGTTTTGACAAAAATCTTTCCTTTATTGTACATTTGGGAATAAACCACCTATTTAAGATATTAGTTATTCAGGATGATTCAAGCCTTTAAAGATATTTCAATTCGTTGGATAAATCTATTTATTTTTTTGTAATCGTTGAATAATGGTAACATTACTAAACTGAAATGAGTGAAGACAGTGAAACATTTTGCAATAGAGTGAAGAAAGTAATCACTTTCTTCACAAGTGAAGAAAGTGAATTGCCTTCTTAATTAGTAATAAGTATAAATTAAAAAATAATTTGAAGTTGGAAATTAAATCCTTTTAAATGTTTCTTAACATTGTAAGAATTTATTTTAACAAAATAAATTGAAATGTGAATGAATTATTGGTGGAAATAATCAATATATTTTAAAATTTAAATATAATAATAATTACCTTCCTTGTTTATAACCTGCACTTGTTTATAACTGCACTACTTCACAATCATCACTAGTTGTTTTATAACTATGCTTATAACCTTTCACAACCATGCTTATAACCTACCAACAACATACAATAATCTTCACAACATCCTAATTTTGTTCATATTCCGGTTAGATCTGATCATGTATTATTATTACACGATTACAGAAAAATATTAATATTACACTCGTGACGAAAGTAGAATTTACAACTCTCGTGAAATTACCACACTCGCTTCGCTCGTGTGGGTAAACGTTTCACTCGAGTTGTAAAATGATCTACTTTCGTCACTTGTATAATAAATAACTATTCTAAGTCTCTCAGCAAAATATTTATGGATATTTTCATTATTTTTAAGACCGATGCCGTTAATTTCTGCTGACTTCCTATTTATCATTAATTTTGAGAAGATCCCATGAAAGCAATAGTTGGTGATTGAAAAAATAATTGAGCAGTTCTTTTTACAACACGCCTAGCTTCATCTCACGACTAAAGCTGCACTTTTATCGATTCCTTAATTCATTCTATCACTACTGCACTATTCTCTTGATTTATGCATTTTCCATAGTTTCGATGGATTTTAGACACTTTCAGGTTCAACGCATTTTTCAAGATATTTATTTAATTTTAAACGTGTTATTATATTTTTACTATTATCATTTTAAAAACCTAGTATGTTGCATTTAATTCTTTTTTAAAAGTAATACAACTGTTGTAATAAAAACATTCTATTTACTTTGAAATTAATTTCTAAGCGGAAAAGAATTACTGAGTCCGCTAGTATCTGTGGTATTTAAAACTGTGACCTCCAAGGGAGGATATTACGAATTAAGTGATATTACTGGCAATTACTGATAATTCGTTTAACTTATCCTCATGAATGCAAGTTTGGTTTTTTGTTAAAATTGATGCACAGTCAGGAGGAAAATAGTAAAAATATATCAAGAATTTATTTTCTTCTGAGATCCATCCTTCTTTTTTATGGCTTTGTACAAAAATGATAGTATCTTCTTGTTTTTGTTAGACTATTGAACAAAAGGTGATTTTATTTTCAACTAGGAATATTTCCCCATCTAATTTTAATTTTTCAAGGGTGCCCTCACCATACCTCAATTTTTGTTTACTTATATATATTATACAAAACTGTAGTTAAAACATAATGTTTCAACAATTGAAAGTGCCAAATATTTTTTAAATTAGCTTTTAGTAATAATAAGAAATTAGTGGGTAGAAAGTTTACATGAAAACGTTTATACAAATCGTTTCATGTTTTTGTTTCATTTTTTTTTTTCGTATTTTGGGGTCATTTTTGTTTCCGTTGTGCATGATATCTCTCTTACTCAACAACTTCGGTCTATCCATTTAAAATATTTCTATTACGGGAAATCAGCTATTGAAGTAGTACTCATGACGCGATTTTGTAACATTTCTTCAAATGCCCACCCACCCTACCGTTTCATTTCAAGCATTCATATGGACGTATTGTTTTTATTAAACATGGAAGAGTTCAGGTTTAGATAAAGCGACTATATTAAAAATTCCTTCACGCAGGGGCTAGATAAAGTAAGCAGATTTCCCACTTGATGTTATGTACGACCCACTACTGATCTCATCTCACCATATGTTCTCTATTTCTAGATAAATATTCGATAAGTAGAAATAGAAGTTTACTGAAGTCTGGATACAACAAAATACGAACAGCACTCTTAATATTTGATTTACGCAAAAATGTATAGAACAACAGTATGTAGAGTAACCTGGGTTAATATTCAAGGTAGAGATGACGTATATAAAACAAAAATTGTTAATTAGGAAATTAAATTTTTAACAGGATGGATTTTTTCTCTTTTCCCTCAGTTTAGTATCCCTGAAATGAGAGAGTATATTTATATAATTCTCTCAGCTTGTACGACCCATCATTTATGGGTTTTTTTTTCTATTCACAAGTGCCATAAGATAAATTTTATTAAAAATAACAAAATGAAATGAAAAAAAAATAGGTGCATTATAATTAAATCGTAAAATTTGGAATTATTACAAACAACACAAGTTAAATAGCGTCACCGAAATCAATGAGACACTTGAGCTTGAATTTGGGAAACTAATCCATCGATGTTTGGATTAATTCCACTGATACAAAGACGAAAAGAATTTCCCCCTCTAACTCCCCATCCCCCGCCTTGTCCGACTTCAACCAACGAAGCTCATCTTTAATTTTATTCGAAACACTTATATACAGAGTTTGGTAACGATCAAGCAAAAAATGGAATCGCTAGCCGCCGCAATTTTCCCTTAAGGGAAATCAGCCATTGAGGTCGTACTCATCACGCGAGTTTTGAAAAATTTCTTCAAATGTTCTTCGATCTTATCCAGGAGATGACGAAAATAAGGTCCGTTCAAAATTATATATATATATATATATATATATATATATATATATATATATTTGTCTGTTAACGCTCTAGCAGTCGCAATTATTGTTTGATCGTTACAAAACTCGGAATTTAATCGTTTTATGTAAAAAGGAAGATCAAGTTCGTTAACTGCTGAAATCGGACCAGTGGGAGGGGAGGGGGTTAGAGGGGATTTTTGAAAATTCGAAATATCTCCGTTATTGTGCGTCGGATCGAAAAATTGTATAGAATCAATCTTATTGGAAATTATTTACTATAAATATTGTTCTATACATTTATTCTGTATCTTGAATATTAACCGAGATATTTGCATTTGTATTCTGTATGTGGTCGGCTATGTTCGGGACCCTCCGCCGAGAGCGGCCGTTTCCCGTAACTGTTCGTCCCTCGTGAACAGGTTTAGAGATCCCTTACTTCTACAGTTGTTATTGGGCAGATTTCTCTATTGTAAAACTTCACGTGGAAAATCTGCTTAGTTTACGCAGCCCCTGCGTGACGGACTTTTGTTTGATCAAACTCGATATTTAAAGGTTTTATGCTGAAGTAAGTGGAACAACCTATAAGTTTGATGGTAGGTATCTAAGCGGGCGCAGGTAACCGAATACTTAGAAGGCTGTTTGGGAACGTGGTTCACCAGCCCCGGTCATCGTTTAATCCATGACGGGAGGATGTAGTTGGCCTGTGTTTTTTTGTATTAACTCCCTCTTTCACTGGCCTCTCCTTATATCGAATGCTCATTGTTGGAGCACGTCCTGCCTAAGAGCCATCCTCCTAGGTAATAGTACAAAACCTAGTCCTTGCTCCCGAGAGCACGTCACCCATCTCATTCTGTCACTATTTTCTTCCTCTCCCACACCCTCCTCCTTCCTCCTTCCATCCTCTCACACTTTCTCAACGCCAGCTACACTCTCAGATAAGTTATTCCTCCAATCAAGTACCTGGGGGGGGGGTAATACATCACTCGAATCATTGAGCAAAAGTCCGTCACGTAGGAACTGCGTACACTAAGCAGATTTCCCACGTAAAGTTATACAATAGAGAAATCTCCATACGAGTGTCGAACAGTTACGGAAACGGCCGAACTAGCTTTCGGCGGGAACGAATAGAAGCTCGTCCTTTAATAAAAATGCAAATATCTCGGTTAATATTCAAGATAGAGAATAAATGTATATAACAATATTTATAGTAAATTAATTTTGCAATAAGATTGGTGTTATACAATGTTTCGATCCGACGTATAGTAACGGAGATATTTCGAATTTTCTGAATTCCCCCCTCTAAACCCCCCTTCCACTGGTCCGATTTCAGCCGTTAACGAACTTTTTACATAAAAGGATTAAATACCGAGTTTAAACAAAAATTGCGACCGCTAGAGTGTTAACAGACATATATATATATATATATATATATATACATATAGTTTTGAACGGACCTCATTTTCGTGAAGAAAATTTTCGAAAATCGCGTCATGAGTACGACCTCAATAGCTGATTTCCCTTAAGGGAAATCTGCTAAAAGTCCATCACTGCGTGCGGGCTGCGTTACCTAAGCATATTTCCCACGTGCATCACGTATTTGCATTTATATCAAAGTTCAATGAGAACAATATTTGGTATTTAGCCTTCAAATAAAGTGCTTCATAGTATAGCAGCTTATTGTTAATATGACATGAGTTGGAGTGGGGGTTTATTGTAGGCGAAAAACTAAAAAAAGGAAATATCTCGGTTAATAATAAAGATATTGAAGAAACGTACATAACAACATTTATAGAACATTCAATTTGCAATGACAATGGTTCTATACACGTTTTCGATCCGAAGTATAATAACGAAGACATATTGAATTTTGAAATTTCTCCCCTTCCCCCAGTCCTGATTTCAGCCGTTAACGAACTTTGTCTTTTTTTTTTTTTTTTACATAAAATGCTTATATATGGAATTTGGTTACGATTAAACAAAAATTGCGACCGCTAGAGCGTTAACAGACAAATATATATAAAATTTTGAACGGGCCGCATTTTCGTCATCTACTTGGTAGGAACGATGGACATTTGAGAGAATGTTTCGAAAATCGCGTCGTGTGTACGACCTCAATAGCTGATTTCCCTTAAGGGAAATCTGCTAAAACTCGGTATGTCAATTAGCATTAATTCTTCCATGATTATAAGCTATATAAAAATGTTTAGGTTAGAACGGGAGTGGGGGTTATAAGGGAGGCCTGAAATAAAAATTCGCGATATTTCATTGTCTATTTGTTTTTCGACAAACATGCACATAAAAAAAGTTGTTTACTTTGTTATTTCGATTAACTTTTTTTTTTTTTTTTTTTTTATACATTTCTCCAGGAACAATGTGTGGAGCAAGTAATTTACTAAAAGCCCGTCACGCAGGGGAGATGACCAAGTACATAATTGAGATCCGTTACTTGCATACGCGCGTGTGTGTGTGTGTGTGTGTGTGTGTGTGTGTGTGTGTGTTGGATGATCATTACGCCCCTTTTCAAACTCACGTGATTTATCAACTTATGATACTGAATGAAACTCCATAAAACGAAACTTATAAATTTTTAAATAATTATTAAAACATTAGCAAGACTTCAAGCTTAACAAAAAATTGTAATGAAAATGGAATAGTCCAATAATTTAACGTCAATAATGGTTCAATATTATTATCAGTTGCTCTTATCACTTTTACTAATATTTACACACTCCCATCAACACACTATAGATTACAGGAAAAGCTCAGCTGCCTAACTATTCCTCACCAAATAAAATTGTTCGATTCGTAAGAACAAAATTTATTTTTAAAAATCTCTCTCTCTCCTCTCTTTTAGCGTTTCTGTTGATCCTACAATGACATTAGCGTACAAATTATCTCACTGTCATTCTGTAGGCCTGTTTGTTACTCAATGACTTAAGAAATGGTCTACCAATGTACGAAGTTGTCAAAGGTGTTTATGATGTACTGTGGTCTCATTTTTTAGAATGGTTGAGTGGGAAGTACGGGGCTGGTTTTCTGGGTTCCGAGTAGTTCCAAGTCACTCAACCCAATGCCCCCCCCCCCACCAGCCTTCTCTCCCCAGAAATAGGACTGAAATGAACATTGGAAAAAAAAGGATATTTATTCATGAATAAATTTCAGGGAAGAGTAAAGTGTATGGTGGGAGCCTTCTTATGGAAATGTGGTGTACATTGTATAGTCGCCCTGCCTCCTACCTCCAATACCTCAAAATCCCTCTTTATTACCACCTCTTTAGCCGATTCTTTTCGTTGTAAAACCGGACAATGTGACATTCAAAAAGTCGACTCAAAAGAATTCCGGTATCATCTCTGCCATTTACTACTCCCTTCAAAACCAGACAATGAACAGTTAAATGTTAGTCCGCCCAAGCAAAATGCTCATTCTGATTCAACAGTACATTCTTCTGAAGCATTATTGAAGAAATTTAAAATCTTTGACTCAACCCCCATGAAAGGGTCTACCCCTTCGGGGCTTGAATAGGTAAGGTGGACGCATTCTCTGCTATATTGTAGAGGCGTTGCTCACCAAAGATTACTACTCCATGCATCACGTAGCATATCTTAATTGTCTGGAGATGCTGAATGTGTAGCAGGTGAACGGGCAGAGGTCCAATCTCGATACTCTATAGAAACTTGCTAAAATTATTGAGCTTTTAATGAGTGAAATCGAAACAAATAAACGGAGTAGATTCAAATAGAAATATCTAAATATCCCCATTACTGAATCTAGTCAAAAACCATTACATAACCAACCTTTTTTTGGTGATTTAATTTTCTTCAAATTGTTGTATTATACATTTTTTCTATAAACCTAATATTAAACTTTGCAGGGTTATTTTATTTAAAAAAAAGTAATGTCCAGCATTTGATTATTTACCCAATCATATAATAATTTTCATCAAGTCTTGAGAGCTTTGTATGATATCTCTTAATTAATAATCGTTATTATAAATGTTTTCACCCTACATAATTCGTTGCTTCAATTAGTGCCATTTCAGGGGCCTAAATTAAAACAGTCAAATAAAAATTGTTCATAAATCCCTTTATTCACAAAAAAAGAATTTTTTAATGTCATGGAAAAACGACGAGGGGGAGAGAAAGAGTGTGTGTGTGTGTGTGTGTGTGAGAGAGAGAGAGAGAGAGAGAGAGAGAGAGAGAGAGAGAGAGAGAGAGAGAGAGAGAGAGAGAGAGAGAGAGAGAGAGGAGAGAGAGAGAGAGAGAGAGAGAGAGAGAGGAGAGAGAGAGAGAGAGAGAGAGAGAGAGAGAGAGAGAGAGAGAGAGAGAGAGAGAGAGAGAGAGAGAGAGAGAGAGAGAGAGAGAGAGAGAGAGAGAGAGAGAGAGAGAGAGGGAGAGAGAATTTTTATACATTCGCTTACGTATAAATATTTGTTTGTTGTTTTTTTAGTATTCAGTCTTCAATTAGTCCCTCCTCCTCCTGATCCGATTTCATCCATTAACGAACTTGGCCTGAAGTTTATTTGTAAAACGTTTAAATGCCAATTTTCGTTATGATGAAGCAAAACGTATGCCTGTTAGAGCGTAACAGAGAAATATATATATATACAAACTAAGTGCTTCTTATACTCTGCCTTTTGCAGAAATTTTTCAAAAATAGCACTATGAGTAGAACATAAACAATCGAGGGAAATCTGCTAAATGTAAATACTTTCTAAGCAATGCAGCCATGTTATGAAAAAGTTACGTTCTTTGCAAACTTCCTTTATAATGTATATATATACATATATATCCTTGTCAGTTCATTGATAGAATATCTCAATCGCAGAATCTCAATTATGTTTATATAATATAGTAGGTTGCAGTCTGATTGTAATTGGACAAAGCGTCCTGGTAAATGTTGCAAATCCTAGTCAAGCCCTCCCTATACGCTCAACTAGTTTTCCTTTGTTCAACTTATTGCCCCCCTTCCTAGTCATGGCTCAATTTTAATCACTCAAACTAACAATCCCTCTCATATTATCAATCCAGTATTAGATTTGTCTGACTTCAAAGATTCATATTCAACTCTCCAATGCTATATTGATATTGGTTACCAGACAATAGGCTTAACAGTGTTAATTCGCATTTGCTTCTTGTCTTCGCCAAATGAAGTGGAATGAAGGGAAGCGAGGATCAAATGCGGTTCCATAGTACAGGATTTGATGCAGAAATCTAGCTCAGTATTTTTAGTATAATTTATCACATTCCTAATGATAATTAAAAAAAAAAAAAAAAGTCCGATACGCAGGGGCTGTGCAATTGAGCATATTTCCCACGTGCTGGTATGACATAATACTTACTCTTCTCGCCATATATTTTCTATTTCCTAATAAAAAACCGATGAGTAGTAGAGGGGGGGGGTTAAGGAATGCTGAAAAAAGAAAGTATAATAACTCTAATATTTGAGTTACGGAGAAATGTACAGTACAACAATTGTAGACCATCCATAGTTAAGCAAGATTGTTTCTATAACAGTTTTCGATCCATAGTCATAATAACAAAGATATTTTGAATTATCGAATTCCCTCCCCCTCTTATCTTGTCCAATTTTAGAGTAGTCCAGGGCATGCTTATACCAGTGTTTACTGTAATGAAACACGTATGACATCTCAGTGTGGCATTACACACTTTATATACCGCGTCCTTTAAGCAGAAACAAACGTTTCAGCTTAAACATGGCTTGAAATATCCACCTTTATAATAGAGGGGATATAGAAGTCGAAAATTGCATTAGTTGAAGTGGGGCTGATGATTTATCTGCACCAGCTAGTCTTCATGTCTAAGGCTCAATCGTTCGCGATGACATTCAAAATTTCGCCTTGGAAAATTGTGGGCTTGCTAACTCACTGCTTTCCTCGTTTGGTGCGTCCTTTCGAGGGATAGTCTACTTTTCGGCACGTTAAGTTTCCCCCCCCCCCTCCTCCTCCCCACATTAATACATTTTCATATTCCTTCAAAATCATTGACTTAATTCGACTTTTTCATGATATACTTGTTGGACTGTGAGCAGTAGAACTTTTAAGCAAAACATCTGACACTTCAGCATAGAGTGCTATGTATACCATGCCAAAATCCTATACTCTAAAAACTTACTAAATAGCTTTAAACAAAGGTAGATAGTCTATTGACTATTTGGCGCCCCGAAGTCCGAATTCAAAACTGCGAAATTCATAAAAGAATATAATGTTTAAGACAATACTCGTAATTCTAAACAAAAGTTGTTCTTTACCTCTATAACACCAATGTTAAAGAAGATATTGACGAATATGTGTTTTGACGTCGAAGTCATCGCCCCCCCCGGGTTGAAAATTAGGATTCTCATATACCATTGTCCTTGGGATAGAGGAGTCACAAGTATAAGTCTATTGAAAATTTCCGAGCGATTTTGAGTGATTGAGTAACAAACGGACGGACAGACAGAATAGACTTTCAACCCAATCAATTCAATAGATCATTCCTCACTAGGGAAATCTTCCGAAAGATGGAAATAGAAAACGGAGTTGACTAGAGAAGGTGCATCTACTTGATGGTTTCTATTTTTACTAAGCACTAAGCAACGCTTGGAATAGAAAATGCAAGTGGCCGAAGACACTGTTCCTGTAGTGGTGTTTAACGATGGAACAAATTAAAACTGAGAATGAAGAATGTACTTGGAAAGGATGTGGACTTAGTAATTAGTAGAGTTTATTTCTTGGGAAAGACAAGGACTAGAGAATGTGACAAGAGTAGCTGGCTCTTGTAGATGATGGAACTGAGGAAGGCTGGGAATCCGATGAGAATTAACTCGGGGCGTTGAACCGAATCGTCCTTCGAGTCCGCTTGTCTCCCTCCAATCCATTCTTCTTTCCCTAGACAAATTCTCGCGTGCATTTCTCAATGATTTTTCATAAATTGTATGCAGGTATAGAAAAACATTTCTTTGTTTTATCATAAAAACTCCAGTTTTACAATATTAACTTTTTGTATTCTTAAATTTACTTTTAATTCACCATTGCCTTTCTTAAAGGTTTTACAGCCTTAATTATTTATACATGTCCGCAGAACCATAACGTATTCTTCTGTCATTGAAACAAATTACTTTTATGCTTCTTATGATTTCATCCGAATGGCCACCTAAAAAAGCTGTTTAAATTAAAATAAAAAATTATAGAAAAAGGAAAGCTCGAGCTTGCTGAGTGGCCTACTACATCCATCGCAAGATGGGATATTGCGCTTTACAGATCCAACCTACCTTATATCTAGCATTATCCTTAGGATGTTCATAGGACCATAAACCATTGATTGAATAACGTAACTGTTACTTACATCAAAATAAACTGTCCTAAATAGGTTTATTTCTCGAGTACATCTCAATGTCATTAGCTCTGCTCACCATCGCAATGGTGTAAAATAAAAATTTTAAAATTCGAATGAGGCGAGTGGAGATGAGAGCCAAGATGCTCTTTTCGAGAATGCAGACAGGCATGAGTGGTGAGCTGTCTGATTAGGAAGTAGCACAGGCTGGGGGTAAAGCATATTTCTAATCACCACTTAGCCACTCAAGTAACCATTTGGGCTGATTTATCGACCTCTGCTAGTCTTCATTCGTCTAAGGCTTCCAAGCTTTCTTCTTTCAATGCTTTCTGCGAGTTGTGCAAACTTTTCCAAAGCCTACAAACACACACACACAAATTATATAAATTCTATCTTTATATAATACAACTATTGATGTATTATCATTAAGAATACAACTATTAATCTAAGAAGACCACCAAAAGCTGGATGTTTCACTGAGCCAGAAAAGTAAAATGAAACCTCATTTTTAAACACGAAAATGTGCTGGCGTGTTATGTCTTATTTGGCCATTTATGGCTAACCATAAAAAAGAATGACATAAACAAATATATGTAAACGGCCTGAAATAGAGATAAAGCGTATTTAAAGTGGAATAAGCCCTATTTGCACTGACCCCGTGGTTCCACTTACCCTATTCACCCTGTGTTTGTTTAAGAGCCACGCTCCATACAAATGATTGCAGTCAATAGTACATTTCTTATTTACATAAAACAGAAAATGAAAATAGTTACATGAAGAAAATTTTTAATAATTAAATACACTTCGTTACTGGTGGCAAGTAATGGTAATCATAGTTGTAGTATTTTAAAATAATAATAATATTGATTATTATTCCTCTTTCAATGATATTTGAATCTTCTAAAATAAAAATTTTAATGGTTGAGCTATGGCGGTGTGTGGCTAAAAAATTGTATACAATGGTTCCCTTAAAATGTAGGATCCGCTGAATGTATGCAGGAAACGTCTCATCAAAGATAAAAAATCTGCGTAAACAAAGCAGATTTCCCACGTGTTGGTCACCGTGCTGTTCTGAGGCCATCTATTCTCCATTTTCCCCAAAATAAGAATCATATATAAACAGGGCATGAAATTTAAGCTGGGCATGAAATGTTTTGTAGCTCAGCCCTGGAAATGAAAATCGCGTTTGTCAGAATGGGTGTTTACAGAAAACTGAATGTAAAAAAAATGCAAGTATCATGGCTTATATTCCAGTTAGAGAAAAGAAAATGTGTATATCAAATATTCTAGAAAAATGCGAAACTAGACCTGTAACGCGTTTTGATCAGACTCAAAATAACGGAAATATTCTGCATTTTTACCGTCTCAAGCAGTCGTAATTTTTATCTCATTTTGACTCGTACTGTCACTAATTAATTACTTTAAGAATTTAATCTCCTATCTTCATCTTATCAATTATCAATTGGTAAAATGAATATAGGAAATAGTCTATGACATTTCTAATAAAACCCACTTAAAACTGTGTAGGGTAATAGTGAGGGAAAATAAAAATAAAAAGGTAGGAATAGGTAACAAAAGTGGATGTGCGTGCTTTGGAAGGAAGGTATTTGGCATTAGGGAGCGTGAAATGGTCGCGTGTTCGAATAACACCCATCTTGACAAAGCGAGCTTTCGTAGCTCCGACTGGAAGCTATCAAACTCTTCAGCATCCTTCTCAGGTTCAATTCCATATGCAAACCTCCAAAAATAAATGTCCCTCATGTGGTTACGACGTAAACTAAGCAGATTCCATTTGCTGGAATGGCACATCTCATCTCTTGTTCTCTTAAAAGAAGAAGCCAGTTTAAACTTAAACTGAAACGTAAGCTGGACATGGGATGTCCAGTGACTCGAAAAAGTCACGCAGGGGTTGCGTAAACTAAGCAGATTTCCCACGTGGTTTTACTATAGATAAATCTGCCTACTAATAACAGTAGTAATAACGAATCTCTAAACCTATTCACGAGGGACGAACAGTTACGGAAACGGCCGAACTAGCTCTCGACGGAAAGTCCCGAACATAGCCGACTTCTGCCTATTTCGAATTTTCAAAAATCCCCCTCTAAACCCCCCCCCTCCCACTGGTCCGATTTCAGCCATTAACGAACTTGATCTTTCTTTTTACATAAAACGATTAAATTTCGAGTTTGGTATCAAACAAAAATTGCGACCGCTAGAGCGTTAACAGACAAATATATATATATATATATATATATATATATATATATATATATATATAAATTTTGAACAGGCCCCATTTTCGTCATCTACTTGGTAGGATCGATGTACATTTGAGGGAATTTTTCAAAAATCGCGTCATGAGTACGACGTCAATATCTGATTTCCCTTAAAGATATGAGAAATGTTAATTACTGGGTCCAAAAAGCTTCCACAAAAGATTAAATATATCAGACATAGCTATAAAAAATATAAATGTATCCCAGGCACTGGAAGAAGGTTCTATTATTTTATACATAATGTGTGTGTGTGTGTGCGCGCGCACGCGCTTGTGTGTATATATTATACATATCTATGATTATTATTATCTTATAACTTAAAAAAAAAAAAAAATTGTGGCCCCTGAAGTTTGTTATAAACAGCTTATAAGGTCCTCTTTTTGATGTTTAGCTTCCTTTCAAGTCGTTAAATGGCTCACAAGCCTAGATGAAAACTGTACAGGAACAAACCAACAACAAAAATATTATTCGTTATGTTCATGTACATCGTTAATTTATTATTTTTCTTTTTAAATACTGAGAAGTGTACTTTTTACTCTTTATATTTGAATCACCACCTGATTGATAGATATAATTAAGGCAACTCACTTATATCTTTATTTTACAGATTATGTCTTTCCTCAATGGGCTTCTCGTAGTAGGAGGAGCCCAGCTCGCCTCCGACATTCACGACACTCCCCTGAGAAAATGCTGTCTTCTTATCCAGACTACCCTGATAGGCATTATGAGGAACTCGCTAACGTAAGTTATTCACTTTGCTTTACAATTAAGGTATTCTTTAAAAAAACATAATAATAAATAATAGTTGTTCGTGCCCAAGGTGAACTTTGATTGGGCACCAAACATTTGTGTATGTTTGAATGAATATGTTCTAATAATATGACTATAAACTGCTCACTTGGAGTTTTGAAAAATGAAAGTAAGAAAAATGATGTGACAAATGAAAAATTGGCTTTAGAAATATAAACACTTTTGTACTATATTCTTCTCCAATTTACCTATATTCATGAAGGATGGCAAGCTAAAAAGTGAGTGTTTTAAACGCCTCCTTGCTTTCCTCTGCCCATATGGGCAAGGCCAGCCTGTCTGAGACTGTCAAATTGTGCAAAGAGTACTAAAAGATCAGAATTATTTTTGCTCAGAAGCTTTTCTCCATTAAACAAATTAAAATAGTCATATATGAGTATGATGTTAATCTGTTTCACATTTTTATTGACTTCTGATAGGCTTATGCCATTGTAGTCAAGTTAAAGTTGCTAAGGGCATTATAGTCCCTGGGATGCCTCTAACAACTTTAATCTCACTAATTCTGCATAATTTAAGAGTCTGGGAGGGTTAATAATAAAGACCAGTAATATATAAGTTACAATAAAGCCAGAGTGGTTTCAAAGACCAGATGTTTCTGTCGTAAAGAAAGCTCTCCAGTTTTAAAACCTCTTCAGGAAGGTATAGTGTGTGTTTCTATCTATATATATATATATATATATATATATATATATATATATATATATATATATATAGAGAGAGAGAGAGAGAGAGAGAGAGAGGGGGGAAGAAGAATTTTTAGGCCTGTGGTCATGTAGGGTCTCCAGTGTAGGGTCTCACAAAGAAAATCAGGAGCTCTTATGGCCTGGGAAGCAGAAGAATGGCAAATTAATGGAATAATGTGGGGATCTGTCATAATCATTAGATAATAAAGGAAGGATGTGATCGATGTGTAAGGAATGGAGAGGAACAAGGAAGAGAGCTAATCTCCGGCTATGATAGCATGGCACCTAGAGGAGGAATATAAGAATCCTGGACTTATTAATTGGATAATTCATTTTATAATCAAAATGAATGGTCTCAGGCAGCATTTTATTTACTGATCCTTCTCTTGCTGTAGCATGTTATTGAGTAAACTAAAACATATAAATCATTGACTAATTAGGAAGATATTGATGTCATTATCTGTGTTACAAGTTACTTAGAAACATCAGTTGTGCAGCAAGTCCTGTCAACAGTAGTTCACAAATATTCTTATATATATATATATATATATATATATATATATATATATATATATATATATATCCTTTAATTAGGTAAAACCATGTCTATAAAATAATTTGTTGAAATTATTTTTGCAGGGACAAGAGAACCATAAACCTGTTTTTGCTGGTTGCTCTACTTATAGACCATCTGTAGAAGAAGAAGCTGAGATTGGCACTTTTGTTATTCAGGTATTATTTTATTCAATAAAAGGTTTTTTAGTTTGAATGATAAGTTAATCAACGATTATATAATTAAAAATCAGATTTCATACTAAAGTTTAAATGTTTTCATACTTTGTTTAAACTTTTACCCCCTCACAACAGAAAGTAATCTACTAGTATTGCTAAGTAATTTGGGTTTTATTTTAATATTGAACTTTTGAAATAGAGTAACTTCAGTTAAACATGAACTAGCAGGTTGCTACTAATATATTGCACTTTTTATACTACTAATATATATTTCATACTGTTATCAAGAATGAACTTATTATTGTGCTCACTCTGTTGTTCAGTGAAGCTTCTTGTTGTGTTCACGTGTCTTGGTAAATAGATAACCTGTGTAAACAAATGTCAAACAGCTGATGCCTTCACCTTTTCTAGCACACAATTTATATTTACTTATTTCTTGTACAATAATTTGCCTTACGTTTTTTACCATGTTCCAACAGAAGGTTTTGACAATTGAATTTTCACTTACGCCCTGTTCCTAACGTCATATTTAACTCAGACTGGGCCTTTTATGGTAATCATAACAATACATATTTATTTATCTATAACACGTTTTTGAGCCAATGCATTGGAACAGAGATATTCCATGTCTCGCTCAAATGAAATAATTTTAAATGAAGTGCAGGGAAAACATTTTGTACATTTATTTAATGAGAATATCAGAAGTCTTGTGGTATCCACATCAGATTTTTCTGTCTTGAAAAATTGAGTTCATTTATAAATGTGATATAATTATGATTATTTAATGCAAAATTATTGATTCCATAATTTTTACTAGGTCAAAGCAAATGACGTTGATCCAGTCGATAATGGTGGAAACATTACTTACACATTTGTATCATCACCAGGAGAAAGGTTGAAGTTCAATATTGACCATTACACAGGAAATATTACAACAAACCATGTAAGTAATTATCTTAGAAAAGTAAAAGGTTTGTAAAGGTTAAAATCACCATTCCTTACTTAAGAAGTAAATAAAACATGATACATTTATATTCTTTGTTTGTTTATTATTATTTACGTCCACTTTATGCTATTATGGGTAATCGGGACGAGTTATCTATAGGTTACCACCCTTTACTAGCCAGGGTGGGCCTAAGGAGTTTATTTAATGAGTCCATCACTAAATAAATTTCTAATGCCCAGGGCGGGAATCGAACCCTTTTTATTTATTTATTTATGTTCTTTGTGAATAAATTTACACAAGACAGGGATATTGTAATTGAATAGATTTCTATGAGCTTCAATATTGGAAGTTCTGTTTCTTTATTTATTAACTTTTATTTTACAATTTTCTGTAAATCCCAAAATGTATTTCTTATTTTTTATCTAATTACATATAATTCATACAGTTTTAGGCTTTTATTTAAGTATATTCCTTAAGATTTTACTTGTAGAGAATGACCTTCAGTTTATAGCCTTTTCCAATGGAGCCTGATGCAGTTTACCGCAGTTACTCTTATTCATCACAAAATTATTCTTTTATACTAATTTGATTGTACTACACACAAATTATAACCTACTGATGGTATTTGGTTGGATTAGAAATTATGCTCATGGATTCAAAAGATAATTGAAAAATTTATTGGTTGATGATGGAGGTAGTTGTACATTAGTTTTCCTAATGGACAGTTGGCATCCTGTTTTGGGCTATTGTTTGTCAAATCAATGCACTTTAGACCAAAATGTAACATTATAGTCTTTGATTTGGAGTAAATTTGGTATATAAGTGAAAATTTTAAATTTTCGTACTTTTTATTTTTGAGGATTGTATAACGATTAAATTATATGGACGAAGTAAAATTAAAATGCACATTATTATCTTTCATGGAATAATAGGTAAATCCGCTGAATTGTGTAAAATTATTTTCATAGTAAGCCAACTTATTTTATTTTTTTTTTGTCATTATAAATTAGTTAGAGATATCTGCTTAAAGTGTTATAAAAGTTACTAAAAGCTTGTACAGAAAACAATTTTGAGTTATAGGTTGATGGGGAGGGAGGGGGGGGCTCTCTAATATAATTTAATGTTGTTTCCACCAAACAGTGAGGAGCTGAGCTCTCCAGGAGAGATTATTCACCTAAATTAAGAGACAGACAATTAATATTTCTATACTAAATATGAACAGACTTTTTTTATTATCAAATTCACATATTTATTCTGAGCAGGTTGATTTGTAATGAAATTTGTTCATTTTCTTAGTCTATTTGGAGATTACCCACAGCCAAATTTCGCCTAAATTGAAGATGTGAGTACAAATAGGTTTGTTGATTTAACATGGACTGGCCATTTAAGCCTGAAGATGGATTATTGGAATAGCCGAACCGGGATATAATAATGAATTAATTTTTAAAAATAGACATTTTGAGGTCAATTGAGTAATTTTATTTTCCCACTGTATATGTATTAAATAACCTCTTGTTCCCCTTAATTTGATTCTAATTTATTTATTATAAATATTCATTTATTATTATGTAATTAATTTGTTTTTTAGATATTTGACAGGGATGAACCCTATCGTGAAAAAGAAACTTATCTAACTGTTAGAGCAACAGACAATGGTAGACCTCAGCTAGATGACGTGTGCACAATTAAAGTTACTGTTCAAGATATAAATGATAACGCACCAGTTTTTGACAAAGTTGTAAGTATATCTTTTTAAACATTTCTTCTTGATATTTAAAAAAAATGAATTTATATTATAAATTCTTTATGAAAAAAAATGATCCATGAGTGTATAACAGGTTATATTTTATTCTGATGTTTTATATACAGAGTGTAACAGATTTTAGTGTGCAAACTTTGAGAGATGATTTTAGACACAATTTCCCCAAAAAAAGTTCATATATGGTCTGGTCTGATTCTCCCTTGTTTTGGAGATATCTTGGTTTCTGTGTCATTTTGAGCTAATTTCAGAATTATATTTCACTAGCTCAGATACCCGGCTTCGCCTGGGAATTCATTTCAGGCTGAACGGTGATGGTATTTTTTTGGCAAGGCTTTACTTTGCACAATATTTTGACATTTACCCGTCCCAGTGTTTAGGGTCTATACCCGTTGTTGCTGTGGATTTGTTAATAATAAAATTAATTTTTATGTAATACTTCACTGTCCTCCATATTGTCATATTTCCCATCTCCTGTGCTTTATGCATAGATTTGAATTATTAAGGACAAAATACTAACACAGATTTGAATTAATTTTTCCAGGTAAGGTACCTGGTAGTTCATGTTGTAAAGAATTGTTGAGCATATCAATATTTCTATGCAAATTACTTGCTTCATACATTGTCCCCGAAAAAATGTATAAAACAAAAGTTACTCTAAATAACAAAGTAAACAACTTTTGTCATGTGTACGTTTGTCGAAAAATAAGTAGACAATGAAATATCTCGAATTTTTATTTCAGGCCTACCTTATAACCCCCACTCCCGTTCGAACCTAAAAACTTTAATATTGCTTATAATCATGGAAGAATTAATGCTAATTGACATACCGAGCTTTGTTAAGTTCGGTTCAATAGTTAGTGCCCACCGAGTCTTGTTAAGTTCGATTCAATCGTTAGTGGCCAATAAAATTGTTGGCTCTCACTAAAGTTTTAGTGTATATCTCATTTATACTTTTTTATAAGACAAAAGTGAATATCAGAAAAGTTAATTCAAATAAAAAAATAAACTACTTTTGCCATGTGCATATTTGCAGAAAAACGAATAGAAAACTAAATACCGCTATTTTTAAATTCAGGACTCCCTTACAACCCCCACTCCTCCCTGTCTCTAGAAATGTTGGTATGGCTTATTATAATGAAGGTGTTAGTGCTAATACACATACTGAGTTTTATTTAGTTCGGTTGAGTCTTTTGTGCCAAATAAAATTGTCCACATCCGCTATAAGTTTTAGCGTATATCTCGTTTATAATTCGGTATACGAAAAAAGTGTAATAATAAAATAAACAACTTTTGTTATGTTCATATTTGGTTCCAAAAACCAATAGGAAACAAAATATCGCTATTTTTAATTTCAGGCTTCCCTTATAACCCCCACTCCTGTTTGTCTCAGAGAATATTAATATAGCCTAAAGTCTAAGTTGGGTTAGTAGTAATATACATACCAAGTTTCATAAAATTCGGTTCAGTCGTTTATACGTGAAAAAGTAACAAACAAACATACACGAAAGAAACAAAATGCAGTTATCGTGTCTATGACATGTGAAACAAAAAGGATCATGAAATTTCGAAGAAAAAATCAATGTACAGACAGAGTTTACAATTTTATATATATATATATATATATATATATATATATATAGAGAGAGAGAGAGAGAGAGAGAGAGAGAGAGAGAGAGAGAGAGAGAGAGAGAGAGAGAGAGAGAGAGACAGACAGAGACAGAGACAGAGACAGAGAGATAATGAGTGAAAATGAAATGAAAAATAGCTCAACAATTGTTTCCTTTTTAATGGGCCATAATTTCATTTTTACAGGTCATTGTGTTTGAGCCAGAGGTTTCATGGTGTCAAACAGGCATATTATTTACACAATTTTATTTAAAATATGTTAAAACAATTATTAAATTGTGATTTAGTTCAATTAAAGGTAATTTAACTAAATTAAGTTAAATACAAAAAAAAATATCTTACAACATGAGAAAACATGAAACAAAAAAAAAATGTAAAATACAATTTAGTTTTAATTGTTAACCAATATGACTGACTATACATTTTGTCTTGGGAATTGTATTAAACCAGTTTCAAGAGAAGACATTAAAAATGCGTTTATAACTTGAATTACAAAATGAAACTTCCTGAACAGTGTGTTAAAATGCTAGTATATTTTCAAATATTTAATTTTAATTATAAATTTTCTTCAGACTTCTGAACCAAATTGTGTAAATTTCATAAATATTAATATAAAAAATATTTGTTTTCACATTTATATGCAACAATGCTCAACATATATTTTCAAATCATTACTATCTCTTGTTAATTTTATTAATGTTTTCTGTGTAATTTGATTCATATAACTGAAAAAAACAAAAAAAAACAATAGCTTCTAGCTGTATAAATATAAAGCAATAACCTGCCCTGGTGTAGGTCTCTCAAGGAAGTTATCGTAAGGTAATATGTTCCTCTAGCCTCTTAAAGAGTAATGCTTGATTTTAAATTTTTTTTTTCCTTATTTGTAAATGGCATTTTCAATAATATTATAAATTGGCATTTTCTAGATTAGTAACTTCAGAAAAATATTTGTGTTTTTTTACATATTTTTTTTTTTAGTTTTTAGCATTTATTTTAAATACAAGTCATTCCATGTAAGTTAACTATTTCAGTTTGATGTAATAATTTCTTCCTAATATTTTTGCATATAAAATTTAAATTTTGTGATTTTATTACTAATTAATCTCATTGCATTCTTCCACGGCCTCTGGGAGACTGAACATTAGAAAGAGGAAAATCACATTGTTTCTTAGCATTAGATCTTCCTAACATGATCCTCCCAAAATAATGGATGTACTACCCCATTCACCTTTTTTAATATTTTAAAATATTGTCTTTAATGATTTTACCTATCATAAGTGTTAGCACTTGAGTGTGATTGGAAGCTTTAATAGTTTTATTTAAGAAAATTACTAACATTTTTTAAATATGTTAATGAATGTAATAAATATTGAGTATTTGTTACAATATTTAATGTTTTCATTATAGAAAAAAAAATGTTCTCTCATAGCTAACTGGAATAACTGAATTCCAGAGCATCATGGTACTTTTAACCCTTAGGCTGCCACGGATCCATAAACCCGGTCCATGGTTTTTGTGCTTATTCGTATTTTTTAGTTTAGAATATACTATAAATTTAAAAAGTTTACATTCGATTTCTCTAGAATAATGTTTTTTTTATTTTTTTAATACTAATGTACTTTCATGGAATGACCTGTTTCATGATTAGAAAATTATGACTTTTATTTTTAAAATATGGTTTCCCTATGTTTATAGCATGGTTTTCAACTGAGCTTATTACAATTATTTCTGTTGATGCCTGCCATAATGGCTAATGAAATACTTAGCAAACTTTTTTTACATATTTATGTGTTGTCTATCCAACCCACTTTTATATTCCAACTTCACCCACTAATTATTCCGTTAAACTCTTCCAATACTACCTTACTTCTTTTTCCCTTTTGTGTTGTTTTAGTGGTAGTGACTGTTTTCTTGTATAGTGCTAATATATATGTGTGTGTGTGTGTGTGTGTGTGTGTGTGTGTGTGTGTGGGTGCATGCGTGCGTGTATGTTTGTGTGTTCATTTACAAATTATTAGCAATTTATTAGTATATTGATGATGAGTAGAGACAATTGTCCTACAGTAGCATAGGAGCCAGTGTGAGTGTTAGTTCTTGTGCAAGCATTATATAGTTCAAGTAACATTGAACTGTTAATCTGAGTTACAATATTTATTTAATTTACGAATTAAATATACAAAATAATTATTTTCATCATGAGAAATCCACTCGTGAAATAAAAATCCCTTGATTCTCAATTTCTCAGATAGATTCAGAAAGTTTAAATTTATCATTAAAACAAATAAGTCTGCCAAGCAGGCCTTATGCTAACCGAGCAGATTTTCTACCTCCTGCAATCTCCTACTTGAGGAGGCTTAGCCCTTGGCATCTATATCTTTATTAATGCCACTTTTCCATTGGAGTCTGTCTTCCTTTTGCTTTTCTACTGGGTGCCCCATTCAATCACCCTCCCCAGCCATCTCTTTCTGTCTTCTCTACAGCGGTTTCTTCTTCAAAACCCTTTTCATTTTTGAAACCTGAGGTAATGTAAAGAGCAATGCTAGGTCCGTCTAGAGCTCACTGCAACTCCTGCTTATCCTGCCAATTTTGTGCCTGGGTCATTTTATCAGCCGATAAGGTTCAGTTTTAAGGCACTAAAGGTTTCCTTCTCTGAAAAATGCTTACATATATCATAAGATTTTCCATGTATGGAGGTTGAAGTAGAATTATCTATCCCATCTATTTGACCTATATCTGTACTTCCCGTAATCTAGAATACTGGCTCACTTATCATATTGGGACCCCGTGTCAGGTTTTGACATTTTTGATTCATGAAATACCAATAATTTTAGGTTGTTAAGTCAGAAGTCTAGTCCTTCAACTTGTAAAATAATAGTATAATTGTTTTTACCTAATATCAGTTTCTTCAGTTATTGAGGAAGTCAAATAATTATTCTAGCCTTATTCCTTTAATGATTACAACTAAATTATTATGGTACAGTCACAAATATGGTGCCAAAAAATTACAATTTCCCGTTCCACCTTTCTTTGTGCCTAACAAAAGTAATATAGCAATTAACAATTAAATAGGCCATGTTCAATTCATCAAATAGCAGACCAAGATTTGTTTCCCAGCCTTTGAGGATAATAATACTTTGGCTTAGTAACCCTTTCTGAATACAAAAATCAAATGACATCTTTAGAAATGTATTTGGGAAGAATATGGGTACCTGGGAACACCTTGTTTTCAAGATAATTTAAAATTAAGTTACTCTTCCAATACTTAATGAGGACTCTTATATTTACATACAAATTGAAATTATAGCAAAAGGTATCTCTTAATCCTATCTTACAGTTTGAGTTTAAGACCATATTTTGCCTTGTCTTTTCTTTATTTCACAGAAGCACTTGCATGCTACCTAAGTTCCGAATTTTAATATTCTTAAATTTTTATTCTCTCTTGTCTTGATTTTCCAAGTACTTTGAATATTTCTTTTGCATATGTAAATTTTTTCTCATGCTTCATTTTTAAAGTACAAAGTTGTTGAGACCAGAAGTTTTGTGTTTTAATAGACAGGAAAACTCTTTAATCAAATTGTTTTATTGAAATAGTACAGTTAATATGAATTCATCAATTTAATAGCTTAATGTAATTTTCATACAAGGTGATGTTTAACAAGAAAGTCTCAGCTGAGTTAATCAAAATTCCCACTCTATATCTGCATCAGTAGTTAGAATGTCAAGAGGTTCAAGATGATAAAACCTCCAACTTAATTTTTTCGTCTCTCAGAACTTGACATAAAATTCATTCTTTTTTTATAGTATTTGTACAATAACAAACACTAATCTCTCAGCACATTTTTTGAATGGTTTAAGAACATCTGAGATTGAAAATTAGCTAAGTTGAGAGGGACCACTTACATAACGCACCCTGATGATTTTATCTCCCCGTATATTCTCTATTCTTTTCGTATATAGAAGCCTATGTAAACAGAAATTAAAATGTTGTCATACCTGTTAGTGGAGACCGTCGTTACTGGCTGCTGGTCGAGTACAGCTGGCAAGCGCTTTCGATGCGATGGCACCATCTTCAAGCCCGTCTGGCGAACGTTTTGACGGGCTTGAAGATGAATTGAAAGCGCTTGCCAGCTGTACTCGACCATCAGCCAGTAACAACGGTCTCCACCGGCAGGTATGACAACAGTATCATTTATACTGGCGGTTCTAACCCTTTATTTGAATTACCAGGAATTAAAATGTAAACTAGACATTAGTTATTCAGCAACTGAGGTGCTTACAGTGAAAATCGTATGAGTAGAGGTGAGGGTTTATTAAAGACTAAAGCAAAAATACAAATAACTTGGTTAATATTCGAGATAGAGAAAAAGTATAAAACAATAGTTGAAGAAAATTAAATATAAGTCTTGAATGGGTCTCATTTTTTATATCTCCTGGGTAGGGTTGATGGACATTCACCCTAAGGGAAATCTGCTCAAATGTCAATGATCAGATTGGCTATATGCAGATAAAGCTGTGAATTCTCAGAAATTTCCATTTTTAGGTTTTGTGTGAAATATATAGATTTAATGCTTCCTTTTAATGAACGATGATGGCAACTCCATGTTTTACTGCCGCTTTTAAAGGAGGAGGCTGTATATTACATATGTGTCGGCTACTTCTCATTTAATCAGGTTTTTAGTTAATTAAGCCTAGAATATTATTAATAACATTCCATGATCTCTTGATCAAAAATCAAAAGTGATAAAATTTCTTTATTAATTTTGTTCATGCACTGTGAAAGGAACTGTTCAATATTAATTGAAGAAATAATATGGTTCTAATTTTTCAATTATAAGGTTATAATTTTGAATTGTGTGTGCTCTTTTTTAGAGTTACAGGGAGTCTGTGCCTCAGGACTTGAAGCCAGGTCAAGAAGTTATGCGAATTTCTGCCACAGATATTGATGATGGAAATAATAGCATTATAGTTTACAGCTTGGAACCAAAGCCAGATGACATCTATAAAGATTATTTTAGAATTGATAGCAAGAGTGGTGTGATATTCCTTACTCGAGAAATTGAAGTAATTTTTTTTCTTTTTTCATTTTTGTTCATGGTTTATTCTACAATAAGCTTGGGGTTTATTTATTGTGAAACAAATTTTTTCAAGGTACAACTTTTAAGATCTTCAATAAGAGAAAGAAACTCGTAAATGGAAATCTTAAAGTTTGCTTTTACTTTCAGTTTTTATTTATTGTTGTTAATGTAAACATTGGGTACTAGTATTGATTTAATAATTTTCTTGTTTAAAAAGTGTGTTTTAAAAGATTAAGTATTTTCATGTAAATCTGAGAAAATACTTGGCATTCTAACCTAAAATAGTAAAATAATTGTAATTTTTATTTTGTGGCATTATGAAAAAGTTCCTATTTTAACTATTCATTAGAATTGAGTGTTTCTTATTTACAGCACAGTTATTATTATTTTTATTTTTCCCAGCGATCTCCAGGAGAGATATTTAATCTGAGAGCTAGAGCTACTGACCAAGGCCAACACCCACAAAGTGCATCCATGAACCTAGAGATTTTAGTTGTGGAGTCAAATAAAAAAGCTCCAGTTTTTATACAGATTCCAGCATCTCCCATAATACTTCCAGAAAATTTGACTGATTTCACTCAGAATATTGCAACCTTAACTGCAGAGTAAGTAATTTTGACATTCTCACTAAAGAGTTTGATCTAATATTATACAGTTTCAAAAATTTTCCTCCATAAAGTCTTAATTTTACTTTAGAGTGTATTAAGGGTGACTGTAGTTTAGTGCATAATGAACAAATAACAATACTCGTACAGCCGTACCATCAGGTGTGGATTAAGGCTAGAAATTGCTCAAAAGGTTTCATTTAGCTGTGCGGTTACTAGGGTTTGAAGTTGAGTTTCTACCCATCCACCAGTGCCAACTCAGCATTTTAAGGCAGTTGAGTAGCTATTTGATCAAAGAATTAGTTATTTTTATTCTCTTATACTACCAAAATACTGCAAAGAATGTGCTAAGTTGATCCCCAGAGGCTTCTGCATGTGTTGTCATGGCTGGCCTTGGCTTCTCAAGAGCTGTTGCGCCAAAAAAATGCATTTAGCGTAGATAAATTCTCCCCCCACTCCTTTCAGTTACTCCACATTTGAGCAATGCACTTGGGCTATCTCCAATTTTCCTCATGGTTCAAAACACTCTCATTTTGTATTTGATTTTTAGTCCTTTATTTTCATTTGTGATTTACCTTTGACTGCACATTCCTTGTTTTGAGATTCAGCTGGAAATCATACTTGTAAAGCTAAGATTCATCTCCAAAGTCTAGATATTTGAACAGGTGTTTTTTTCGATTTGGTGCTCTCTATGATCTGTTAAAAATTTTGCAATTTTTATAAGCAATATTCTCAATTCTAAGTGTTTTGTTACAATCATTCAAACAGGAGACTCCAACTTAATCATCAGCAACCATCCCGACAGTAGACAATCAGAAAGCAAAAGAGATGGAACATTTTCAATGATTAGATCAACGCAGGAAGTCAAAGACTCACTTGAAAGCAGGTGTTTTTGTATTATTCCAAATAAACCCTCAACATTTCATAAATTTTGGATAGATTTTCTCAAAAAATCTCCAAATTTTTCTACTACTTTATTTAAGTAACTGCTTGATCGCCCCACAGTCCAAGGGACAGAATAGATATTCAACAGTATTCCCCATTAATCACACAGTTAAATAAAAAAGAGCAACGCAAGGGAAGCATTGTCTTTGGCTATGTTTTTCACATATAAATTCAAATTTAAAATATTCATTACTATTCTGTGGCAATCTGTATAATATATATCATAAGAAGCAGTTATTTTACACCGTAAGTATTACTTTATATTGTACTTCACATTGAAAGAAATTATTTTATATCATATTTTATATTGCTGACTGCCATACTTGTTTATGGGAAATATCTGCACTTAGTACTGCTTTAACATACGTACATTTCCCTTATACTTTTAGGAATTTACTTTATTTAGGTATTTAATTCAAATATCTTGATTTCAGGTCTAATGATGAACAAGCCCCTGTTTTTGAATTAGTAATTGGAAGAACTGAACAGACTAATAAAGATACCACCTTCAGATTAGAATCTGATGGAAATACTGCTCACATATTTCTTGCAAGGAGAATGGACTATGAATCAGTTGCTGAATACATGCTTACTATTAGAATACAGGTGATTTTCTTCTTTATTTATTCTTTGTTAGTATTATTCCTTGAAAAAGAGAAGCCAAAATAAAAGGCAGTAAGATTTTAGCACTCTCGATATGGGTGGTCCTTCTTGTAAGGCCTTCTATTCTTTCTCCACATACAGGTCTTTGGAAAGGGCATGCTATTTTCACTCTCCATTCATATTCTAAGGGTTGGTAAATGGTGGAGGTTGGCTTTTTAGTTCCTGTCCTTAACAGTTGCCTTTAGCTATCAAGAGGCATATTTCATTTTCAAATCAATGTGGTAGAAGTTTTTTTTGGAGCACCACAACATTCACCCATTTAATATTTTGAGTTAGGGAGGCAATTCTGCTGGCTATTAGACCTTTCCACATTCACTTGGGGACACTGAAGTTATTAAATAGTTTAACTTAATAACAATAGTTCTTTTGCACACATGACTCGCACACAGATGTTTTATGATAGAAGCTTTACTGTTTCTTAATAAAATTTAAACACTATGATTTTAATTCTACTATGAATATTACTTTCAGAATTCTTTTATTTATTTTTTTTTGTTTAGAATAAATACAACTTAGCTGCTGAGACTAGTATAAAAATTCAGCTGGAAGATGTAAATGATAATATGCCATCATTTACTGAAGTAGTATCTGGAGTTGTTTTAGAAAATGAACCTCCAGGAACCCCAGTGATGCAAGTTAGAGCCATTGATGCTGACAGTACTTCAGCACATAATCAAGTAAGACCTTCATTTTACGAGTCTATTCAATCCTTTCTTTATTATTATTACTGACACCAGTTAAACATGGATATAATATAAATTTAAATCTTTCATAGGTCACTTATGAACTTGCCGATAATACTGAATATTTTGCTATTGACCCTAAAACTGGAAATATTACAACTAAGAAAAGATTTGACAGAGAAACTCAAGATTTTTACAATGTTAAAGTTATAGCCACAGATAATTCACCATCAGCCTTATACAATACTGGTGAACCAAATAGAGGTATTTATTTACTAATTATTTCTTTAATTTTAAATTTGTGTTTTTCAAGACTTAGAAGGTATTTTTTCATTTAATTTTAGGGCAACAAGTATTTAGAATTGAAATTGCTGATAAAAATGATCATCCCCCAAAGTTTACAGAGTCTGTTTATATAGCAGAAGCAATTCCAGAAGATGCTAACATAAATGCTCGAGTCACTCAAGTGAATGCATTGGATAATGACACAGGTAATTTTTCATATCCATTTTTCTTTAAACAGTAGAGACTACTTCTCGGTATTGATGTTCAGGCATTCTCCATATTATCCTGCCAACTTATGGTAGATGCCTTGATAAACCTGACTATGTCTACCTCGCCATTGAGATTCTTCAGCTATTGGCTTTACTTGAATTTCCACAAACCCTTCAAGTAGACCTAATAAATAGATTTTGTAGAGGATGCCTAGGCATCATATGCCATATTCACTGTTATTGCAAATATTAGAGACAACAAAAGGACAGGGTTGATAACAGCTCACTAAATGTAAGAAACCTGTATAAGAGCTGGCAGCCTTGTGATAGAGAGATATGTTAAGCTAGAGGTATCCACTCAAAGCAGTTGTGAGGCCAACTCCCATTTTTACCTCACAAAAAGGTCTTTCCAGAATCATCTTTATTTTTTTTTTAAGTTAGTGCCTGAAGTATATTGACTCCTCTAAGTATGAATTTGCATGCTTGCATTACTTTCTATTTGATGTTTTATAAATTTAATGTTTTTATTATTAAATTGTGTTTTTTTTTTTTTGTTTTTTTTAATATAAACTTAAATATGATTCTTTTTCTTAGCATCTCTCGTCACATACAGTATTGTTGAAGGAAATGAACATGAGGCATTTACAATAGATGATAAAACTGGTGAAATCCGGGTGAAGAACCAGTTAGATTATGAAACTAAAACTGATGTAAGCATTGACATTTTTGTTATTTGTATTTTAATCTCCATTAAATATTTATAAAATAATCATTTATTTCACACATTTCTCATTATTTTCAGTATACATTAAAAGTTAGAGCTTTTGATGGAGTTTATGAAGATTTTTGTAAAGTAATTATTAAAATAGAAAATGTTAATGATAACAGACCAGTATTCAAGCAAATTCTTTTCAATAATATTACTATAAGAGAAGAGGAACTTGTAGAAGGTTGTATTGCTCAGGTATGTATTACTTTTGTTGATATATTGGAATAATTTGAATTGATTAATTGACAAGGGAGGGGAAGGATTGACCCGAATTTTATATTTTACTTGTCATTCATTATATTCCTTAAATTCACTGTGAAATTATTTGTTCTTGATATCCTATCTATTCAAATAGTTATATAATTACTTTTGGATTCACGGTGTTTTATATTTTTAGTACCTAGTCCATATTCATTTATTTAGGCATAACATTTTGTATAGACTATGGAATCTTAATAGCATCCCATTTTAATGTCTCATGAAATAAGATGCTTCATACCAATCAGGCATCTTTTTGAGGGATGTATTCCTTCAAAGCATAATACTTACGTCAATACATATATTTTTGTAGGACCACTAGATATTTGAATTTTCTTCTCAAATGTTTGATAACACTTTTAATTTACTGTGAACAGTCACCAACTCATTGACTGAAATATGTAAAAGTCTTCTGTGAAATCGGGTATCTGTCTCTTAACAATAGCTCATGAAATTTTGGCTTATCAATAAGGTGATTTTGACTCCAAAATTCATTTACTTTCATTTATTTTTGTTCCACATAAGAAGTACCTTCTCAAAACAAATAAATTTCTCCTATCTCAGTATTTTCCCCTGAAATGAATATTTTGTATACACCATGCCAGAGAACAAATTTAAATAGTTATATGTTTTATTAGTATTCAACCCCACTATTTCCACGTCCACTATATTTGTTTTCAATGTTGAAATGAATAACTTCAAACTCATTATCACTGACTCCAGATTCACTTTCACAAATATTCAGAACCATATTTTTATTATTGTAGCAAATCCTTCTTTGCCACTTCCAGGGAATTTGGTTGACTTTTCAAGGTTGTTGGAGTCACATGGATAAAAAATTATTGATTCCTTGTCCTCAGAGGAACCCCCAAAATCTAACACTAGCGCATATGAATATGATTAATTCATTTATTTTATAGTATCTAATGTTTTTTTTTATTGTAGGTTGAAGCCTATGATCCTGATTTACAGGATAGGACAGTAGACCAACATATTGTTTATTTTGTAGTTAAAGAAGAGCAAAAAAAACTATTAAGTATAAACAAAACAGGGTGTCTGTCCCTGGTGAAGGTAAAACATAATCCACTTATTTTGTACTTATTATTAATTATTTGTTTTATTTATTTGAAATATTTTTTATTTCAGCCTCTTGATCGAGATCCACCCTTAGGCTTTGAAAAATGGCAAGTTCTTATAGCTGCTGATGATGAAGATGGTGGTCCAACAAGTTTAAGAGAAAGTACTATAATTACAATATATTTGGAAGATATAAATGACAATGCACCGTTTTTGGACATGGTATGCCAATGAACTTTTAAATAAGGAGCTAGATTTTAATTAGCACTATTATATATTTCTATTTACAAAATACTTTCAGGTCCAGCCTGTAATATGGAGAGAAAATCAACCTCCTGGTGTTATAACAAAACTTGTAGCCAAGGACAATGATGGACCTGAAAATGGGCCTCCTTTTACATTTTATTTATCCCCGTCAGCAAATCCTGATATACAAAGTAAATTCAGCCTATCAGGTAATATTCCATGCAGAATATTTTCAGGAGTGTATGCTTCTTTTTGCATTTTTAAGTTTAATAATTAGGTATTATTGTTTCTTTTTCTATTATGATATTTTAACTAATCACTTCAGATTCATCTCTGCGTGCTCTTGTAACATTTGATCGTGAGGAGAAAAAGTCATACAATGTGCCCATTTGTATTAATGACAGTGGTAGTCCACCACGGACTGGAACAAGTACTCTTGTAGTAGTAATTGGTGATGAAAATGACAACCCCATGGAAGATGGATACAGTGAAATATTTGTGTACAATTATAAGGTATGTGTTCTTATTACCGTTAATTTATTTTAATTAAGAACTTCTCTTGAAATAAATAGATAACTGCCACCTAGTGAGTAATCTCACTTGAATTACTTCACAGGTTATTAAACAAAATTATTGTCATTAATTAATAATATTTTTAAATTTACTTCGTAAAAATATTATTAAATAATGACAATAACTTTGTCTAATAACACATAATATTTTTTAATTTACTTCGTAAAAATTATTCCTTAATATTGTGATGGGCACCTTTGCTTTCTATCTCCATTTTTCTATCAATTTAACAAATTTATGATGGTTTTCTTTTTGCTTCCTTTAGTCTTATTGTAGTAAACAATCAAGTCACCTACTTCCCCTAAATGATGCTTCATGACTATTTATTAATTCATAATATTCTTTTAAAAAAATGAAATTATGTTTGATTTCTTTACATGTGATACACAAAAATAATGGTAATTAGTTGTTGTAGAATTAATTTTAAATCCATTACAGGGTGAATCTCCTGATACAGAAATCGGCAGAGTATATGTAAAAGATAAAGATGACTGGGACTTGCCAGATAAAACATTTTATTTTGCTCAGTCAACTCCTAATAATTTTGATCTGGATAAAAAGACAGGAATCATTACAATGCTGCAGGGAACTTTCGATCAGTCATATATTCTGAAATTTACTGTAAGTATTCTTTTTCTATAATGCCTATGATATTTTATATATTTTGAATATTTGGAAAGCAAATGGAAATAATTTATAGTAAGTACAACAAACTTTTCTTTCTGGTATAAAAAGCTCCTTACTACCTTCAGAATTGGTGCTTTAAAAGCTTTTTTAACAGTGGGCCCATGTATAATTGATTTACTTCAATATACAAATTAAAAAATATATGAATGACAAAATATGTGAAGTTGTATAGTTTTAGTTGATTAATTATATTTTAATTAATAGATAAATATGGTATCAATTGCAATGTCATTGGGTCCATTGTTATGTTGCCATAAAATTAGGCAATTTGAATAAACATAATAATTATTGTATATCGAATGTTTTATTTTAATTTGTTGTATTTATTTAATTCATATAAGGAATTAATAGAAATTATTTAATGAAACTACTAGACAAAGAAATGATTAGAATACAAAAAATATTTGATATATTATTAATAATACATAAAAGTTAACCTACCACACGAGAAGAGGAAAATCCTTTGTACAATATTGACTACATTTGTAGCAAGGTTGAAAGACAAGAGTTACCAAAAATAATATGATTGACAAACTATCTATTAAATAGATGCCCAACCAAATATCCGGAATCATCTAATTAGGAAGTAAAGATTACTTACATATTACTTTCCCAATTATGTATGAAGCATAATTTGGCTCTGACTGAATAATGGAATATGCATTATACTGAAAATGAATTAGGAAAGTTGCTTAAATTTTCCTAATTAATTTCCTTCAAATTCCCATAAAGACTTTTCTCATCCTTTATATTTTTGTCTTATTAAGTGTTCTATAAAGACAAAACCTTATAGGAGTATAGATATAAATAATAGTTTCTAGATAATAAGTAATAATTTCTAGGCCCTTATTTAGCACAAGTTGTTCCATTAAAACTTCTAAACTCCGTTCAAAACGACTAATGAAAGAATGTATCACATGTCCCAGATATCCTATTACTTATTTAAATTATGAAATATATTTGTTGAATTAGTTAAGTCCATGGTTATATTTGCAATACTATGTGAAAGTAATTTTACTTTTAGGTGTTTGAAAAGGCTCCGAAAATTCCTATGCATAATGTTACTGCTGTTGTAAATGTTACTGTAAAGTTTATACCAGAAGAAGCTGTAGACAAATCAGGTTCTATTCGTTTGGGAGGTATTACTGCTGAAGAATTTATTGAAATTGATTCAGTAAGTAGAATAGTTTATATTTAATATTTTTTAGTTAAACTATAAAAGTATTCCCTTTTTATTTTATTATTATTTTTTTTAGAATGGAGTGAGTAAGCGCACTCAGTTTCGTAAATATTTAGCCAAATTCCTCAATGTAAGTGAAGCAAATGTTGACATTTTTACAATACTTCACTCTCCACATAATTTAAATATGACAGAATTGGATGTGAGATTTTCAGCCCATGGTTCACCCTACTACAGTCCAGAAAAATTAAATGCAGCAGTCAGCGTTCATAATGCTGAGGTCAGTTTGTAACTTTTATTTTATCGTTTTATCTGAAAAAGAGTTTGATTCTAACTACTTTGTTTAATGTGTACTATTAATAATATATTCCAAATATTTTGCTTTACAGTTTGAAAAAGAACTAGGTATAACAATACTAATGGTGAACATAGATGAATGTTTAATAGAAAAAAAATACTGTGAAGATTCTTGCATCAATTTTTTGAATAAAAGTGTCCGTCCAAGTGCCGTCTATACCAACACTACATCCTTTGTTGGTGTTCGGGCTGTTGTTGATCCTTTTTGCAAATGTGAATTCAAGGGTCGTCCTATTTGCTTTAATGGAGGAACCTTGGTACACGAGGATCAGTAAGTAAACAAAAGATTTTAATTATGGAATGATTATGATTATAAGAGCCATGTTTTGTCCATATGCACTAGTTTGGTCAATTTTCCACTTCTAAAATGATTTTTTTTTTCTATCAAGGTGTGAATGTCCTCCTGGGTTTGAAGGCCCTCGTTGTGAAATTCTTAGTATTGGCTTTAACGGCGATGGCTGGGCATTGTATCCTCCTCTTGAATCATGTGGAGACTCTCATTTATCATTGATTGTTCGGTCAAACAAGAAAGATGGGCTAGTATTTTATGCTGGGCCTTCAAAACCTGACAGATTTCTTCACGTTCAAGGTATGAAAAAATCGTATTTCTCCTTTCTTTTCTTTCATTTTTATTTATTGTAAAAAACTTTGCTTATCTCTAATTTTTGTTTTTAGATTTTATATCACTGGAAATCAGGGATGGATATCCACTATTGCTCTTAGATTTTGGTACTGGTACTATCAAACTAAACCCAGATACTATAAGAATTGATGACGGACAACATCATAGGATTGATGTAATTTGGTCAAAAACGGTAAAATACTACATCACAAATTACAAAATCTTTTTATTGTTGTGTGTCTATATTTGTGTATACATTTTAATTTATATCTATAGAGAGAAAGATATAAGTACGAATATTATTTTTTGTTAATTAATCAAAAGAAACACGTTTTCAAGTTAAGAGGTATGTTTTTGAATATGTTAACCATTCATACTTGCCCGTTCACCATTCACAAATTTAGGTGCTTCAAGAACTAAGCGAGTTTCCTACATGCCATTCTGCAGTAAATATCCTAAACATATTTACATACACTAAGTTCAAGTTGAAATGAAATTTATGTTACTGGAAAGAACCACTCGTATTTACTCACATCCAGGCAAAACCTTTAGATATAGTTATCAACCAAAAAGAAAAAAAAAATCGTTGGCTGTAGAGTTGAAGTTTTACTATGGTTAACAGACAAATATACACACTATGCATTTGCTCACTCTTACAATTCCACACAGACACACACACACACACACACATACATACAGCTGAGTCCTACTAGTCCGAATCCCAGTAATCCAATGTTCAGCTAATCTGAACATGGCAAAAAATTAGTCCAAGTATGAAAAATTGTAGCAGTGGCCAGTTGCTCCAAATAACAGAACAAGATCAAGGGCTTCTGCTGTATCATTGTATGTCACCCACCTTCCTTTATCACTTTCAGGCCCATATTCACTCCTGTCTTTACAGTCCACTTCTACTTGGTCTTCAGTAACACCAGCCACTAATTCAACATCAGTTAGCTTCCCATCGGCTGCCATCCATTCATCCACCTCTGATTTACTGGCTCCTTCACATCCAGGGATTGTCTGTACCAATTTTAGGAGATTTTCCTTTCATTTTCAACTGGTTTGTCAAGAAATTAAAGAGTTGTCCACAGTTTTCTCCAAGATTTTCTCAAACTGTTATAAAATTTTTCTGCCATGCCTCAGTGACCCAATAAACAACACCCTTCACATTAGTTTTTTTTTAGTTTGTCAACTAAAGGAATACTACCATCTTGAATCAGTGCACTCACTTTTTTTTAAATCAGTTTTAATGTTTGCAGTATGCCCTAGTCCATTGGATCTAGAAGTGGTGTAACATTCAGTAATAAAAACTCCACCTCAATTTCTCCATCACCTAATTCCTTGGTGCTGGGATGAGAGGGCATATTATCAGTCAAAGGATAGGAGGGGAGGCAAATCATTCTGATACTTATCGGTTATAGGGAGACCACCCATTTAAAGACAATTATTAAATCATAATTAAAAAAAAATCGCTTATTTATTTGAAATAACACTTCTAGATTTATAAATGACAAAATAGTTAACGGGAGGCCACTCATTATTTATATATAAAATATTTACTGGTTCAAAACCGTGTATTGCTATTCAGTGTTATTGCTGTTCACACTTGACTAGGTTATCTTAGTCATTCTGTTTCTTTTATTATCAGAAAATGAGTGATTGTTCATTAACAACACATAATGTTTATTATCACCGCTTGGTGATCATTTATTATTACACCTCTTGGACAGCTGCCTCGTAGAGTTCATTTGGCAGTAACCCCATGACATTGTCCAGTGTTGGGCAAACTCTAATTTATAATTACATTTTGTCATTCAAATAAATTCTAGAAGTGTTATTTTAAATAATAAAGTGTTTTTTTTTTAATATGATTTAATAATCGTCTTTAAATGGGTGGCCTCCTGATAACCGATAAGTACCTACAATTTCTTTACAAAATCATTGGACAGACAGAAAAAAACTTGTTGTGAAACCATTCTTTGAACTGCTTACCATCCATCATGTTGCTGCACACTAATAAAGTTGCACAATCTTTGCGCATTTTAAAACCAAGAGCATGAACTTCTGCTTTCAATGCTAGGCTTTTTGTTGGCAATATACTAAAATTAAGGCCTGTTTCATCAGCATTATAAATTTGTTGGGGATAATAATTTCCCTCTCTTACAATTTTTCAAATTCATTCAAGTATTCCTTTGCTTCATCATGGTCAGAAGAAAGCCTCTCTCCAGTAATTGTTAGCTGGTGAATCCCATTTTTTTTTTTAAATCTGTCCAACCAACCCGTACTCGCAAGAAATTGTTCATCACCATTCATTAATTTGTTTAGGTAAACCACCTTTTCTTGAACCATTGGCCCACTCAAAGGAGGCCCCTTTTCTATTTCCTGTGTAATCCAAAGGAAAAGTTTTTTGTCCACTTTATTGCACTGGGACTGCTTCATAGTCTACCGGATACAAGACGGTTTAAGCATCACTCAGTTCTTCTTTTAATCACAAATGGTTCATTTACCAACTCCCAGTTCCATGGCCAGTTTAATCACATTCTCACTGTTGTCTAACCGCTTCAAAGTGTTCAGTTTTTCTTTGAGAGTTGACGTTGTATGTTTCCTTTTACTCATGACAACAATACATCTGAATGCATATGATACAACTGTCAAGCATGCAAGCAATTGATAGCTACATTAACCAAATAATTTACAAGCTGCATAGTGTACTGATTTCAAACAGTTCAAACGTTTCAACAATTCACAACAAGTGGGGGGCAAGAGTGAGTCATCGCCCTCCCCACAATGATGCTCCCCCTTGTTACCATTGTTTCCCTACTTATCTTTTTGGCACACTTCATTCTATTATAGCTAATCAGAACCAATAGGTAATCCTAACAAGGTCTGGTCCTAATTAATTTGGATTAGCGGGTCTCTAATATTTCAAGTTAATGATTTCACCCATATGAGGTTGAGTATCACTTTGAGGTGTGCTTCCTAATAGTAAATTAAGGGGCCACTCAGAGAAAACATACTGGGAAGGGAGGCACCAATTTAGATATAGTAGGAAACTTGTCACTTACTGTATACCATAATAATAAAGAGAGTAGGTGCAAGTTGAATGGCCATGGGGTTTTAGAAACATATTTTGTGATGATCACTTTGGTGTTGTGAAATAATTTACATTTATCATTGTGAGTTGCACAATTAGCATCTTATCTTATCATTTAAATTGGTTGGTGGTATCATTATTGGAGGTTATATTATCAACTCTAATCAATGGGTAATCAAGTTATTCATTAGTAATCTAAATTTAAAGATAATACAAATTTTTGTTTAAATAGAAGTTAATTATTTATAATATCACATTATTTTTTCTTTGATTTTAGACAATTGAACTGCAGGTAGACAACTGTAAACTGCCATCTTGTCTTAGTTTAAAGTTAGCTGAGGGGCCTAATGAATTATTAAATGTAAATGGCCCATTACAACTAGGTGGTTCATTTGTAGAGTTCAATTATCTTCAAAAGTACATGAACTGGACTTACAAACCTTCCAGAATTCCGTTCAGTGGTTGCATACGCAATTTTACATTTAATAACAAGGTGATTTTTCTTTTCATTGTATTATCTGTTAACAACAACTGAAATAATTATTTACCTAGATAAATTATTGCACAGCATTGCTTTTGACTTAACACATGAAATAACTTAATTTCAGCTCTACAACCTTGGGATGCCTGGCTACTCTAAAAATGCTGATATTGGATGCAATACAGGTGTTGCTGTCGCTGTGTCTTTTGGACTCGACCCTAGTTTTCTTATTGCTATTTTAATTTGTCTTGCTATATTACTCAGTAAGTTTAGTTTTATCTTATTTTTGACTGGTTTAGGTAAACAACATCACTAAATATACTGACTTTTGGTGTAATGTTTTTAGAAAATACACCAAATTAATAAAAAGTTATATAGTGCCGTTACAATAAATTATTATAGTGGAAGCGTAGCCATAAATTTTTTTTTATCCTACATACATTAGAAGTCAGTTCCACCAGCCAGAATACCAACTCAGAATAAAAATTTAATATTTCTTAGTATAAGTGACACTACTCTCACAGTAAATTGGCTTTAATTCTTTCCGAGTTCAACAAACTACATACATTGGCATATCCTGAACATCAGCCATTTAAATGATGGTTCGAAATCTGTTCTGAATAATGATTTCATCAATAAATGAAAATGTCTTCTGGAAAGATATCACTCAAGGATAAACTTTGTCCAACACTACCATTGTTATTATGTGGAGGAGTCACACCATCAATTGGAAAACCCCAATTGTATGAGCATGTTGGTAGCAATCCATGAGAAAATGCTACCAACTGATTTAACTAACTTTATATATATATATAGATATATATATATATATATATATATATATATATATATATATATATAAACCAGAACTCTGGGAGCCCAAGAATGCTCAGGGCCTTTCACTTGTGGGTTTTTATGGGAGAGTATGTTGTCTTATCCCCTTTTCCTGTTGCCTTTGTTTCTGATATATCCACTACTTATTTATAATTTACATATCCAATTCTGATATGTTCACTATTTATTTATTCAACTTGTATTTGAATTCTTCTTTATTCCCTAAGGCACTGGACAAGTTCTGTTTCCCAAGTAGTATAAAGTGAAGATAAAATAATATAAACTACTTATATTTTCAGTTTTATTCAAAAAATTATAAAATGTAATGAAGATAAATCAAATTTTTTTTAAATTGTTGACGTAATTTCGATTGATTTCGATTTTTTACATTTAATAGGTGGAACCCGCATTGAGCTACTATAAAATAAGAGAATCAATTATCTTCCCTTTAAACCTGATATTTGAGTATCAAGTTCTGGGAAAGTTGTCTTATAGAGAATATGTTTCAATTATACAAATATGTAGATTACTGTATTGGTCTGGATAGTGACAGACAAATTCAAGCTGATGTTTTCTCTAATATAGAAGTATGAATAACTATAGTAACTTAATATTTGCTATTATAATTTTTTACATTTATCTTTTAGTGTTGCTATTGGCAGTAGTTGTACACAGGAGAAAAACAGATGATCTTTATAAAGATACAGATGACATTAGAGAGAACATTATTAATTATGAAGATGAAGGAGGTGGTGAAGGTGATATGACTGCTTATGATTTAAATGTTTTAAGATTAATGTATAATGGTACAATTCAAGACAAACATCACCCAGACCATACCAACCCTAGATCAGGTAATTTAATTATTTTTATTTTGAGAATAGTGATTTCAATACAAACCAATAAGTAATCATATTAAAATAATCAAAAGAAATTTTAATAAGCATATTAACATTTCTTAATATGCAAAGCTACAGCATACATAATTAAGTACTGCAGTGTTACAATGAATATATTCGTGTATCTGCTAACCACATTTGAAACTATTTCTATTAATATGTTAGATACTAGGTTTCAGTAACATCGTTTTATATTTATACAAGTAATTTAATGTATTTTCAATGTTGGTATGAAAACTTAACTTTCATAGGTTTCCTATGTAATAATATGAAACAAATTGAAGACTACTATTGTTACCAATTGAATCATTCATGTACAATCTACAAATGCCTTAACTAGTTTTGTATCTGTCATTTATAAACTCCTAGCTTCCCGAAGTCGTGTTCCTATTTCTGCCCAAGATGGGATGGCCAAACTCAGAAATAGTTAGTGCCGCTGCAATGTTGAACAGGTTTAAGATTTGCCTTCTTGGAATCTGGTTGAAAACTACAGTACAGTGAATGGTGCAATTTAGGAGCAGGAGCCTAATGATGAAATGTTATTTGGAAATTGTATAGTTCAAGTTTTTTAAATTCACATAAATTACTTTGGTTATTTATAGATGAAGTTCCAGACATAAGTGGCTTTCTTCATGGCAAAAAACAATCAGTTGATAATGATCCTGAAACTAATCCTTTTGATGATGTTAGACATTATGCTTATGAAGGTGATGGAAATACTTCAGGTTCTTTATCATCTTTGGCATCAGGTTAGTACTTTTAATCAAAATTTAATACTTTTTAGAGATAAAGTACAGATCAGTGTTTTATGAGTTTTGGACAAGAATTAACAAGCTAGAATTTTGTTATTTTGAAAGAAATTCATTTCAAAAAAACATATTTGCTATATCTTTTCTGTTTATTTCATATTTACTATTATAAGTGCCTAAGGAGGGAATATTTATATTTTCCCATAGTTGTTTTTGCACCAACGGAATATTATTTTCCCCTGAATTTTATTGGTAATGGACACACTAAATAAGTTCCCCAACCTCACTTGAAACAAAATCTGATGTGGGAGCCACTTGTCTTCCTTGTACTCCTATTAAATTAAATAAATAATATTTTTCGGTGCACTTCATCTAAAATTTCATTTGAAAGTAATATATGAGATCTCTATTTCAATACAATGAGATAAAAAAAAAAAAAGGTTCTATTCACACTTTTTGTATCTGCAATAGGTAAGACAAAATTTGAAATTTTTTTTCTGCTTCCCTCTAAATGCCCTTCTAGTTAATTTTGATCAAAAGGCTAAGTGCACGACTAGATGGTACAACAGTCCTAAATATGAAATTTCTATATTTTAAGGCTAATTACTTTTGAATTATGTAATATATGCATAGATATCGTGCAGAAACTATTCAAAATGGGTTCAGTAAGGTCAAAACGAATAATTCTGTTAAAATCTAAAAACCAAAAATTTTCATCATTACAATACTTTGTACAAGGAAGTAAAAAAGCTGAGTATCTGCTTATAATCAGTCCTAAATCACCTCAGCTCTATAAAGTGACTTAAATCTGTACATAAATTATTATTATAAAGGGATTATTTCAAAATGCAAAAATATCTGAAAACATCTTTTCCTTTTCTGGTCAATGGGTAAATAGATATGGAGATAATTGACTTTCTTTGTGGAGGGATGCAAATAAAACATATTTGATTGTGTAAACAAACATTTTACGCTCAGTTTCATAAACTTTTATATCAACTATTATTTCATACTTTCCAACCAATTATATAAAGTCACCCTGTATCGATAATTCCCTGCTTGCTACTGAATTATTCCACAATATCTTTCACTTGTTTTTGTTTTTATAGGAACTGATGAAGGAGATTTGAATTTTGACTACTTATCAAATTTTGGACCACGCTTCCGAAAATTAGCAGATATGTATGGAGAAGATCCAAGTGACGATGACGATGATGATAACTACCAAAATACAGCTTCAGAAAGCTGGTGTTAAAAACTGATTTATTCAGCATCTGTGTGTGTTTTATTTTTGGTGTTATTTGTTTTTAATATTTCTTATGTATGTACACATTTTGTGTGTGTACATGTTTGTGATTGTGCTTGTATGTATATATATTCACATACACAAACGTTTACATATGCATAAATGTATAAGTACATTATTACGCTGATAGTGTTCAATGATTATGCACAATTACAGATATTTCTTTCTGTGTGCCATTTGCTGAGTCAATTTTGATACATACTATATATATTATTGTAAATGGTGTGCTATTTTGTGTAATTAGACTGATGTATATTTATATACTTAAATCTATTAAAAGCACTTCAGTAATTTCGAGATGTAAAATTTGTACTGTATATTTGCATCATGAAATCTAATATTTTTCTATTCTATAAATGGAAATTTGGCAGCCTTTATTGCTAGACATGTAAAAAGGTTTGGAAATGGGAGTGCTGATATCTGTGATTAACTTTTTTCATTTCTTGTATCACTGAAAACCTATATTTATCATTTATTATGATTATATAAAACCGACAAAAATGGATGAAAGTTTTGGAATTTTAATAAATCAGAATTTTTTGAATTTCTTGAATAGCTCTTTTTTTCTATACTGTTTTCAGAGTTTTAAGAACGATTTGCTATTTCATAAATCACTAGATAAAGAAAATTGACAGTAAATTATTGAACGCAATGGTTATACTTTGGTTGAAAAATTTCAGAGCATATTTCTGTCATTTCTCTGGGACAATTTGCATTTCTCTTTTTATGGGTACATAAAGGTTTCATAAAAGTCTAAAACTTTTGGTATCCCTATTAGGAGTATTCAGATGGTGAAAGGTGATTTGGTAATTTATTAATAAAAGTAATAATTGGATTTGATTGCAGATTTTCTGACTAATTAAGTTCAAAAACTGTCAAACATTTTATCGGACCATGTATTTCCTATATCACAAAAATTTATACAAATTGTTAAATTTGTAAAAAATGTTTTTGTTACTTATAATTAATTTTGATTGCAATTATAAAAATGTGGATAGAAATTATTTAGCACTTGATAGCTCACATGTATTAGAAAATATCAAGAGGCTGATAGTTGTGTATAAAAAATGTATATTTTGTGAATATTCATTTGTATGTTCTAAATAAGCAAATCTATTCCATTACTTTTTATTATTCAAAGTCTTCTAAAACAAACAAACACACATACAAACATCCCCCTCTCTCACACACACACACACACACACTCTCTCTCTCTCTCTCTCTGTTTACAATATCATCGGTAAATGTGATTAAGTTGGTAATATGATGTCCTTGATTTTCAGAATGGACAACTAAAAAACAATGACATTCCATTCCTTATTTCTATAATGTACAGGACTGTACAGTTGCAGCCATTAAGATCTTAAAATTAATTAACTATTAGGATGGGTGACTTTTTAGACTTCATTATTGTTGATTTCGGTGTTTCTCCCACTTTTTCCTGCATTAATTATAAAATAACTTGTAAAAATAATATTTTTCTGTGGTCAAGGTAATTATACAGATGATGCAAATAAGTTCTAAAGTTGAATGGTGCTGATAGTGTATGCTAACCTGTTAACATAGGATGTTCAGTGGGCATTGTGTTAAATGAATGCTATTCTCTCATGTTCATTAGCTTGAAATTGTTACTTTGAAAAAAATATTTATGTAACCATTAGGAGCCATTAACCCCCCCTCCCCAAAAAAAAAAAATAAAAAACATAAAAGTTATAAAAAAATGTTGTATGTATGTATGTGCATGTGTATATATATATATATATATATATATATATATATATATATATATATATGGAAAGACATACAGAAATACATTCCATTTTCTTTAGAATTTTGTATATTCTTATAAAAATGTATAACTTTTTTATAAATGTTATCGTGTATAGTTATTTAAAATGTATATATATATTTGATATATGTGTGAATTGTGCATGTGTATCTTTATGCGCGCACACACATACACACACAGACAAAACTGACACACACACACTTAGTTAATTTGCTGCAATTAAGATTACTTGTTTATATAAAAATATTGAACCAAAACCATTTGACTTTAAATAAAACTGAATTTGGTTACCATTCAGAAATTATGGTTCCAAAAGGGTGGGGATCAAACATTTTTCAAAAAAGAAATATATTAACAAGGATCTCTTCAAACCTCCAAGTCTAATTTTTAGTTTGAAAATATAAATAAAATTTGAGTCTTGAGAAATGGTTAGCATTTTATGGCCTAAACTGGTCCTTTTAACAGCAAAGACTTTAAATTGAAAGTTTTCAGTAATCTCTCTTAGAAATTTTCTGGTAGAATAATTACAACTCTGATTCCTTATGTATAAATCTAGTTTTCAACAAATATAAACCATTCATTTAACTGAACTATTAAATCCAAATCCGTCCTTCCTGGTCACTCTTAATAATTTATTGTACATTGCTTAAAAGTCCTTATGTTTTTCATCTGTTTAACCTCAATTTCTACTTAAATTTATTATTCTGATCAGAATATTTGGCAATTAAATCCCTAAAATCATATGATACAATTGCAAATAAAAGTAGCAATAGTTCAACCATTACAAATACAAACAAAACAAGCTGTGTTAGAAATTGTGGAACGGAATGTACACAATTTGATGTTTGACTTCACCAAGACATGAAGAACAAACCAAACTCTGCCCTTACGTATGTTTCTCTAGCTTTTTAGTACCTTCCATTGAATTCTTATAACAAATAAACTTTATTTTTGGAAATTTGATATAGTTACCAGTGTTACACTAACCTGATACATGATTGTCTAAACATAATATAAAATCTGTTTTAAAGACCTTATAAATTTACAAATTTTAATTGAGTATATTGGTAAAAAAACAAAACAATTCAGTCAGTGACAAATCCCAGGAATTTCATTTTTGTTAATAACTACTCTGTTAGACAATTTAGATGTGTCTGTGTCATGTGTGTGTGTGCTCTCACATAAACAAACAGTAGTGAACTATTTTTAAGTACATTCCAAAAAGTGTTAAAATGTAAAAATAAAACATTTGTAATAAATGTCCACTTAAGTGAAGTAAAATAAGTTATTTTATATTTTTCTAAGATATTTTAGTGTTTGAATTCTTTATTTTTAAGTTATTGTAAAGGTTATATTATATTATGACTTTGTGTTTCGATAAAAATTTAAAATTAAGATAGTATTCGTATATTTATTTTCAGTCATGGAATCATTGTTAATTGTACTTAAAGACCTGGTGTCCTAGTGTATTAGTTTTCCAAAATATGTTGCAGTAGCTTTTTTTTTTTTAATTTATTTATTTATATATATTTTTTTCTGGTTACTGTCTGTATGTTAGTATTGTACCAAAGATGCATTAAGATACTTTTTATTTTATTCTCTGTTTGATGCTATTTGTAATGTTTAATTAGAGGCATGTAAGAATGAGAGCATGTCTGAATACCATTGCTATTTTTAAGATGGATATAATATATAAAACAATCTGCATGTATTTTACATGAATGAAAAAAAAGAAGGAATAGAAAATTAAAAAGGTGCTGAAATGGCATGTATTCTTTAGAATACATTGCTCTAGCGCCAAACATGATTGTACTATTTTGCTTCAATAATCAAGCGATACCTACTCGACCTACTCTTCAAGGTTGTGTATAAACACGTATATTACATAAGAACCTGAAGATGTCTTATGGAAATATCTTATGGATAATGTGAATTTCCAGATCATTGTATTGTAAAAATTAATATCAAGATATAATGTTTTCTATGTTTAGTATAGTTATTATTTTTGAAATTCGGTAAAGCAGGGTCCTTGTTACCATGGACATGTCTCTTCTATTATTTCATGTGGTGTGCCATTCTGGCCTCCCCCCAAAACATGCTAAACATCTTTTGTAGTTCTGTCCTAAATGTAGTATTTTCAAATTTAAACTGTTGTAGTTGTTAAGTGTTTGTTGTAATTATGTATGTATAACTTGCTGTTGCAGTTAGAAACCGCTGCTTATTCACAATTCAATGTCTATTCATGTTAGATGTTAGCCATAGAGATATTTGTTTCCCTCTTTTTATGTGTGTATAACTGTTCTTCCTGTATCTGAAATTTCAAAACTGTCCATTCAGTTCAGTTATATTTTTAATTTATGTGTGTGCTTGAATAGTAAAAATTTTTGCACAGTAATTTAAAGAAGCTATCTATTTTACAGGAATAGGAATAATAAGCATTATCCTTCTGCACTAGAAGGTCTATTCCTGATTTTGAATCTAACCTTAACTTGTAGAGCACTCAAAATGAATAAAGATATATAGTTTCAGAAATAGGCAACCAAAAATATATTTTCCCCTTTTAAAATTCTGATTTCCTATTGAATTTCAAGACTGATAACCTGCAGTAGACTATTCTGATGATGATTTGATGCTCAGTGTTTTATACATTATTATTTATTTGGTCGAATAAGAAAATATTAGATGTCAGAGATTTAACAATTAAATCAGGTCTTTAACCAGGTTGAAGAAAAAAATGGCATATTGCTAGAGAAGTTAATAAGTAGGTAGATTACATTTTAGTTAAAATTAACATTAAAATTCTTCTTTGCTTTCTTAAAAATCATCTAACCCCTATTGTTGAAATTCAATTATTCACCGAGATGTAATAATTATAGTAAATACTACTTAATTCTATTATCCTTATTGACACTCTCAATGTGAGCTACTATGTTCTATGGACAGTTCTGCACAGTATAAAGAGTGAGGTATCTAGTTTGAAAAATGCTTAACTGTGGATATTTGAAAAAACAAAAAAGACCTAATGTAATAAAGAACACAAATCCCTGCATAACTTTATTATTGAATGACTGCGCTGGTTAGCTAGGATATGTAGGGAAGAAGTTCAATAGCTCAATGTTCTGAACATTGTATATTTTCTATACGTTGTTTTAGAAAGTGTAGCCAGCCCCAGATGAAATTCAAAAAGCATTAGACCATTATTTTAGTTAACAAGTAAAAGAAAAAAAATGTTACAAAAAAATTTCCTGTAAATATTTTCTAGGCATCCTTTTTTCTTTTTTTTTTACATATATAAAATGAAAAAATTATATCAATTTTATTTTCGTTCATTTATTTTTATTGTATCTATAGATTATACATATAAACCTGAGAATATATTGATTTATATAGGGGCCAAACAATATAATAACAACTTATTTAAAAATTAGAAAGAAAAAATTACTAAAAATGTGATCTCAGTTGTAGTATAATTGATTGGCACAATGGTATGATATGGAGTTAAAAGGTGTAAATAGAACATTGTTTCCAATTTCACTAAATGCACACATGACTGTTGTATTATTTTAAGTGTGCTTTTCCAATCAAAGTGTTTGCATTGTTGTTTTAATGTGCATATTAAGCCTATTGTGTTGCCATTGATGAAAGTATAAACTTTATAAGACTTGTAAAAATTTTCATATGAACTTGTTTTTTTTTTTTTTTTTTGTTTTTTTCTAAATGTTCTTAGTATTTGTTCTTAAGTACCAAGAATGTGTTGTAATAGAATTAGTTTGATTATTATAATAAACGTTTTTAATAAATCAGATTAATCAAGTTATCTTTTATTCTGTAATTACCCTGCATGTTGTAGCCAAAAGGTAGGGATCGAATGCTTTGTATCTAATAATGATTGTGGAGAAATGTTGCACATATTAGGTGTCTAAATATGAAAACAGAATTTTCTTGTAAAAGGAAAGACATTTTTATTGGATGAAAATGGTAAAAAAAAATTTTCATTTAAATGCTTGGTAACTATATATTTTCCCCCATCTCTCTAACAGTTTATGATTGCTACCTCAATAAAACTGTTGCTCTTTTGAGACAGGCCAGTCATAGAGCAATTATCATAAGATAAGAAGCATAACAACTTCAAAGTGAGTAATACAATTGCAACAACAAACTGGATCCTATTGGTCAAGACTTAAAAGAAATGCTTTCCAATGGAAAATAGCCAACGACGATTCTTGTCATGCTGCCAAGATTAAGACTGGGCCAAACCATGATAGACCATTTTTATCTTCTTCATAATCTCTACCATCTCACTTGTGGGCTATCCTTGATGAAAATTATGGCAGATTATGATACTAAAAGATGATGAATACCTTATTCATAGAATAGCCAAACTCCTAAAAAATATAGACGCAAAATAAAAAAAAACATCAATAAAATTACAGAAAAAAGAATTTACTTGAAATTTTTAATCAGACATTTGGCACTGTTTTTTCGGTACAAGCTAATAAATATCTGCCGGAATTGATGAAGTAGCTACACGTACGCAGATTTCTAATGGTGCATCAAATCGTCTTGATTGGTGGTCATTTTTGATTAATTTCATGGTCGAAAATAATTATTTGTAAACACACATACTTCCGAACAGAGACATCATTTGCTTTGCATTTTTCGTCAAAAGCGGAAATTTCTTAGGGCTCATATACGATTTATTAAAATTTTTTGATGTTTACTGAGAAAAATACATTTTTAAAAACGGTATTATTCTGTATGTCAATCACTTCCATTTGAAAGTCTTCGGGAACTGTATCCACATTGATATTAAATGGCGAGGAAAACATTTTCATGGAAATCAATGTCTATATATTGTGCGTATTTTTAAGAAGTAGTAACGTTTTCTTTTTTCTAAATGTGGAAAGTGAAGCACATTATTCTTCAAAAAATGCTGATTCCACAATTTTAATTTGAGCTCAAAGCCCTAAATTTTATCATGCAAATTGTAAATAAACTGTATTTTCCTTGAAGTTCTACATTAATATCATTGAGATGCTGAGTCAGTCGATAAGAAACCCAAAATCGCACATCCATTCTTTATTACCAAAATGAGGAAAGGCATATCCCTTCATAACCAAGAACAATTGTATTACACTTTGTACTTCGGTATTGAAAACCATGTCCCCATATTCAGTTTCTAAATCCTTCAGGAATTCTTTAAATTCACGGTGGTTTAAAGCACACGATTTTATAAAACTGATTAGTTTAATTATTGGTTCTGTTGGCAAATTCAATCTTTTCGCACACAATTTTTCTTGGTGAATTATGCAGAGGTTAACGAATGTTTCCCTTCTTGTGGCCTTCTTAATGTCTTTGAATAGCCTTTCTGATCCTTCTATCAGAATACTTGCCATTGCTCGTGCTCCATCTGTCGATAAATTGAAATGTTTTCCAACAAGGACTTTAGTTCATCGTACCGGTCTTTGCTGGTTGTATTCCCTTGCATTGGAATCAGTGAACACAATTCTTCAGTAATATTAAATTTGGTGTCAATACCACGTAACAAAATAGCCAGTTATGCTGTATCAGTAATATCGCAACTCTCATCAAGTGCCAACAGTTTCAAATTTTGCAATGCGTTCATGAATCGTTGTTGCTATGTTCTCGGACCAGTCTTCAATTCTCCTTGCAATGGTGAATCTTGATAAACTAATGCTTGAAATAATATTTATTTTATCAGGAAATGCTATTTCTGCAACAACAGTCAGACATTCCTTTATCATCTCTCTATCCGCAAATGGGTTTTATTTTATTTTTTTTGGTCAGTATTTGACTGACAATAAAACTTGTCTTAACTGCTGTATTTGATAAATTAGATTGATGTTTAAAAATAATCTCCTGTTTTCCTAAGTTTTTCTTCATTTGATTAAACTTATCAATCCGGAGTTGTCCAGATAAGTTTTTATATTGTTGTTTATGTTTTGTATCCTAATTCCTTTGTATGTTATACTCTTTTAATGTCGACACAGTCTCTGAGCATATCTTTTTATATATTTATCTTTGAGGAAAGTGAAAAAATGTTCAAATTTCCACATTTCTTGGTAATGCCTGTGCTCATCCACAACATTCCGTTTTTTTCATTTACTTTTTCGACATGATATTATGGATTAAAAATTTGAAAGTTAAAACAATTTATAGGAAAAATTAATTTTGAGTGAAAAAACTCTAATATTACCTTTTTGACATTAATATTGCACTCACGCCTTTAAGAAACACAAGAATTTCTAATATTGCTAGTTAACAGCTTACCAGACTGATTGTGTGACACAAGCAAACACAAACAAGCATAGATGCGGCGCGTTCGTATTAAGTGTTTGAACAAGTCACCGACAAGTAAGTAACTCGTCAAAAAAAATTTGTTTCGGTGTAGTATGTACTACCATTAAATTATAATTACTTTTTTACAATATGTTGATGGGAGAAAGACGATAAAAAAAATTCAATTTTAGAAATGCTTGGCATAAATATGTTGAAAGGGTCGCAAACTTGTTGCTCATCTCTGGCCTAAATGAAATTCGTATGTCTCAAATACTTCCACAGTGAATCCTCTCCATCTACTTGAAAAATAGCATAGTATATGACTATTCTAACAATGTGATAAACATTCCATTGACACTGAATTTGACATATTCAAGGCGGTCTGTCGAAATAGCGATTATATAACTGCTGAATGTCCAATGAGGCTTTAATCAATTTTCTGAAATCCTTAAAATTATAATGTAATACAGATGATTGAGGGACATCATGAACACCACAGCCATGAAATATTTGTGACAAGGTTAAACTTATCCCCTGAATTGGTACTGGTACAACATTGAAAACAGCAAAAATAATTACTTATTTATATGCCAATACAGTCCTTGAAATACTACTATTTCTAATCATTCCTTATGGTTTCTAGCCTGTTTTTTTTCTTTCTAAAATGTGCAAAAATAAATAAACGGGTTAATTCTGACAGATACAGAATCTCACTCTGGAGTAACTAAGCAATATATATAGAAAGCATCATATCAATTACATGGCCTCCCCCCTCCCCAAAGAAAAACCCTATATATTATATCAAGCTTGTTCATAATGCGGGTGTTTGCAGTAGTTTAATTTAGTTTCTGTATATGATTCGAAAATTAGAAATGAAGCCTCAAATTTAATAATTAACATTAGTCCAAAAAAGTCAATCCTACGAATTCATTTTTTATAGTCCCTAGCCAAAAAAATATTTTACATAGAGACAACAATGTACATACACAAGCAGCATGATTGTGTGGGAAATGTATAAAATTAGTGTATAAATAAACACTTGTATTTAAAAACAATACAATTTGACTAGAATTGATTTAATTCTAGAAATATAATATTTACATACAGATTATCTTGGTGCTAAAATTCAGAGAAGCATAAAAACAATTTTAAATATTTACAAAACATGATTATATACTTCACTAAAGAGTAAAAGACTAGACAAATAACAAAAAAATAAATAAAAAATGTTAAAATTAATAACAAGTTTATACAAATGTACAAACAATTTTCAAATCGATCTTATTATTGACAAAGAGTAAATTTCCAATTTTCATTTAATCATCTAAACGTTTCATGTCATTTATAGCTTCAGCAACAACCTCTACAGCGTTTCTAATATAAAAAATTTCATCATTAGTTAGGACCTCTGGCACTGAATCCAATATTGAACTCAACAGAACGGTGATAAAATCTAGTTCTTTCTGAAAAAAAAAAAGAAAAAAAAAAAGAAATGTAATATATTTATATTAAAAGAAACTTTCAGCAAGCTGGAAATGTCTGAATTTTGGAGTTGAACAAACTCCTAAATTCAGCTCAGCTAGAGTTGGCAAAGTGAGTATTTCCTAAAAGACTATTGGTTCCAAATATATAAAGCCCGGACATGGGAATTTAGAGTAATTCTTGTTGTATATAGGATAGACACTTTTATCATATAATGAAGAAGAGCACCCAAATCTATAGTTAAATAAGCTAATTAAATGGCTTATTATATTAAAAACAATAGCAAAGCTGGATGCATTAGTTTATATATATATATATATATATATATATATATATATATATATATATAATATATTCTAATACTACCCAACATTTTATAGATAAAAGAGGTATTATTTCTAAATTTGAAATTAAAAAAAATAATTTGTGAGTCACGATATCTTCAATTTATGGCTTTGGTGTCTGTTTATTTGTTTGTTACTTTTTTATGTCCAAACTACTGAACTGAATTTTATGAAACTTGGTGCATGTATTACTACTAACCCAACTTAGACTTTAGAGTATACTAAATTCTCAGAGACGAACAGGAGTGGGGGTTATAAGGGAGGCCTGAAATAACAAATTGTGATATATCATTTCCTATTGTTTTTTTTTTTTTTTGGCAAAGGCACACTGTTTGTGGAAGAATCAACTCCGCGAAGACTGAAGTAGGCGCAAGACTTCTATGACGTCATACCCCGCCACTCATCCTTGCCCTGGACTGGGGACCTCGCTGTCAGCGTATCCAGCCACGAGGGGGACCGGCAGGAAAGGGCAAGAAGGACACGAGAGAAGATGGGAGCCTAGTGCGGCTAGTGAAAACGAGCCATTATCATCGAAGTGAAAACCCCCCTCAAAATGCAGGAGTAGGCCTAAAAGGGCCCGTCGGGCGATGAAGCCAGGAAACAAGGAGGGGAAGAAACCACGACAATGAAATTCAAAGCGCTTCGAAGCCAACAGGCATAAACCCCATAATGGGCCCCACCAAGCAACCTGCTCCACCATGAGTTCAACCCAACCCACAGCAGCTCACCAATCCAACATCGTCAGACATTAAAAGATTTCATCATCATTGTTCTTATTATCGACCACAAACATGGTCCATGTAATTATAACTATTGTACATATCCATGCCTTATAATTTGCCCCACCAATACCCCACCATTCATTACACCATACAGTCCACTCTCTCAAATTCACAATTAAGGGGCGAAGGAGCATCTCCCTATATATCCTTTAATGGGAAGCCTCTTCGATCCCCAAACACACACATTACAAAAGTTGTTTATTTTGTTATTTAAAGTAACTTTTGTCATATAAACTTTTGTGGAACATAAATGAGATATACTCTACAAACTATAGCGGGAGTCAACAATTTTATTGGGCACAAACTACTTAACCGAAATCAACAAAACTCGGTATGTGAATTAGTAATAACTCCCCCAAGCAGTACCAAAATTGCTACAAACAAGCAGATTTCCCACGTGAAGTTTTACAATAGGGAAATCAGCCTAATAACAACTGTAGTAGTAAGAAACCTCTAAACCTAAAACATTATTTTGGGCGTAATAACCCAGTAGTTTCTAGCCCCAAAAAACAGTTGACCTAACCTCTAAACCTATTCACGAGGGACGAATAGTTATGGAAACGGCCACCAGAGCTCTCGGCGGAAAGTCCGAACATAGCCTACTGGTGACCACACGCAGAATACAAATGCAAATATCTCGGTTAATATTGAAGATACAGTATAAATGTATAGAACAATATTTATAGTAAATTTAATTTGCAATAAGATTTATTCTATACAATATTTCGATCCGACGCATAATAACGGAGATATTTTGAATTTTCAGAAATCCCCCCTCTAAACCCCCCCTCCCACTGGTCCGATTTCAGCCATTAACGAACTTGATCTTTCTTTTTACATAAAACGATTAAATTCCGAGTTTGGTAAAGATCAAACAAGAATTGCGACCGCTAGAGCGTTAACAATATATATACACTGTGTGCGCGTGTATAAATGGAAAAATAAATAAAATTTTACTAATTCAATTTGAAGATTATATACCTTAGACCAGGTGACCTGTAGGAGATTAATGCATTGTTCTTCTAGGTCTTTAAGAGTTAATAAACCTCTCAATGCATGCGTAATCACTCGCCCGATTTTGAGAGCTATTTTTTGTTGGTTCTCTTTACGATTTTGAGCAGCAGGAGTTATTAACCGTGGGCACAATATCCTATTGTTACTGGGAACAATTTCTTTCTTCCATATACATATTATTTCATCAATTGTAGTCTCAGAAATAAAATCAGGTACTTTAAGAACTGAAACAGAAAAAGAAAAAAAAAGTCAACAACAGCAATTGACCTATTTTCCCAAGAATTAGGGACCAAATAAGGAGGGGAGAAGGAAGAGGGAGTGAGGGAGGGAGGGAGGGGGGGAGAGAGGGGGGGGGAGAGAGAGAGAGAGAGAGAGAGAGAGAGAGAGAGAGAGAGAGAGAGAGAGAGAGAGAGAGAGAGAGAGAGAGAGAGAGAGAGAGAGAGAGATTGAGAGAGAGAGAGAGAGAGAGAGAGAGAGAGAGAGAGAGAGAGAGAGAGAGAGAGAGAGAGAGAGAGAGAGAGAGAGAGAGAGAGAGAGAGAGAGAGAGAGAGAGAGAGAGAGAGAGAGAGAGAGAGAGAGAGAGAGAGAGAGAGAGAGAGAGAGAGAGAGAGAGAGAGAGAGAGAGTACAATAACGTATACAATCACTTGAACTAAAGAGACACTATGGTTGTTTTTTTTTAACTTAAGATAAAAACTATTGCTTTCAAACAAATGTATTGCAGTCAGTCAGGATAATTACTATAGAACTATTGTTTTACAAGAAACCATTAAATTTCTTTCCAGAGTCATCCTTATTAGTATGTAAACTCTATTTCACTGGCAACTTTAAATTTCCTACGCTGCCAATGGGAGGTTGTTCAGATCACATCACTTCCATATGCTTTCTGACTATTTGTTAAATAGAGTATATATGGGTAATCTGTACACATTGTCCAGGATGAAACTCATTCTAGTACTGCCCCAGTATCATTTCCTCTGTTGCCTAACAAAATAGAAATAGCCACAAATAGAATCTTTACAGGCAGTAGGAAGAATCACTATTTAATAATTTTCAGGTATACATTTTCTGTTCTTTTTAGCATGTAGATATGACCAATTTTTAATTTTATTAAAATAGGAATGAAGTATATTCTCATCTCAGGCATTTTATATTAGTATAAAGCTTAAATAATTCAACAAGAATAACTATAATAGCTTAAATTCATTCAATGAAGAAAAACTGTTTAACAAATACTCACTCATTTGTAATACGTAATTCCATGAAATCGCACAAAAATCATTCCACAGTTTTGTGTCATCTGTATTGATGAGTTCACCAATCTTTTTTAAATTTCCTATAATATCAATAATATTTTTTTCATCGATTTCATATGAATTATAGGTTATATCACATGCGTAAATCTGAAAATGTAATAAAACATTACATGATACAAATGAGACTGAGTATCTCACTTATAAGCAGATAAAATTTAATTCATAAAAAAAACATTAAACATTTGCAGCATTCTAAACCATAACAAAAAGATTATAATTGTAACTCTGTCCCTTTTAGATTATAGAATTCCACAAATAAATATACATTGTGCATGAGTGTGCATGCATGGCTAACACATTGAATATTTGAAAAGAGGTTCTCGAAAAGGGAAATATAACTGTTGCTTACTAAATAGTGAAAGCAATACAATTAATATGTTTTATTCTCACACATCTATCTATCAGCTCTGCTGTTCATCAAAATATGTATAATGTGTAATGTATGACTTCAAACAGGCTTAAAAAAAAATTATGTACGTTAAAAAATTGGGAAAGCAATCAAAACAGTTTCTCATTAACTATATATAATAATGGAACCAAACTGTTTTTGATTTGATGTACTTATGAATGTAAATTAAATACAATATCTTTTAAAAAATTATATTGAATTGACATAAAATCAAAGGGGAGAAACCCCTTCAACTTCATTCGTCCATCTATCTAGTATATTGAAATTGAAAAAAATCAAATCATGGTATTTTTTATAACTTAAAAATGATAAAATAATACTTTTTGGAGGTAATTTGAGCCAAAACACTGCTCGTCGAATTAATTTTCAAATGAGTAAAGAAAATTTTTTGGCTTCTTGTAAAGGGAAAAAAACACTATCACAATGAGTTAAAGTAGTGGATATATTTCATGTATACATTATTTTGTAGTTATTTTATGCTTGTATAAGGAAATTGTTTTTAAATACAGTGATAAACGATTTCTTTGTAATATATGTTATTACTGAGAAAATCATAGTGTATGTTTTATATTTGTTACAAATATTTTTTTGACATGAAGATTGGAAAAAAAAAAAAAAAAAAAAAAAAAAAAAAAAAAAAAAAAAAAAACCCAATGGCAAATTTGGCTGATATGACAAATATAACAGCAACAAATAAGTTTGTAGTTTTAACTCTTCCCTCAGATGTAGTTGAAATTTTAATAATTTATTATATTATATAATTATTAATTTTAATTCCAATTCACAGAAGCTTTATCTATAATGTGATAAAATAAAAATTATTTAAAAATAAAAACTCGTAATTTACATTCATTTGGGAAAATAATGCTGATAATGAATTCTTCATATTTGCTTGGTAATCATCATCAACTTCACAAACAGTTGTTTCTTCAACTCTGTTCACTGGACCAACTTTACTATCTCCCTGAAGAATATCTGAAGGCTTTGTCATTGTATAGCCAGACAAGATTTCTGTAATCAGAAATAAACTACAACACTAATTACTTTTATATGATATGATTTTATAAGATTATACTGACATTTATTAATAAATATTTTTTATGAAACTGATTAAAAGACCATCTTTGATAGCCAAAAGCTTGAATTTAAATAGTATACTTTGTGAGGATCATTTGAACAATCTAAATGTCACATTACAAATTTTAGGATTGTTATGAAAAATATAATAAATAAGTACAGCAGCCTATACTGTCAGGGTTTGTAATACCTAGCCTTAAGAATAACCATGTTTCTAAGTGGTTGATGATAACACAACAGGAAAAGAAGAAGTAAGAGCTCTGACAGGTCTCCTAATATAGTATTTTATTGGGCACTTGAATTAGTTGGTAGCATTTTCTCATAGATGGTGCAACTAGTGGGTGTTCCAACTGATGAATGATTCCTCTTCCACACAATTAGTTTTTGTTTTTAGTGTAAGTCATTTGGTTGAAGCATAAATAATTAATCGTTAAATTTATCAAATATGTCTCTCACTTTGTACTGGATAAAGTGTTTTTACAGGGAATTCTTCTTCATTACATTAACATGAAGAAAAATGCTGCCAAAAGCCAATGACTTTAGTGGATATAGATGGAGAGCTTGCACTAGCTGAGCAAGTGTTAGAAGTGATTTGCTCGGTTTAAAAGTGGCAATTTTGAGCTGGAAGGCAAGGAGTGACCTAGGCAACCAAAATAATTCGAAAATGGAGAATTAAGAGTCATTGCTTGATGAAGATCCATGCCAAAAACTACAAGATATGACTGAATCAATGGGAGTTAACTTGTAAACAGTCAGCGAATGCCTGAAAGCCATGGAATGGCCCAAAAGCAGGGAAATTGGGTTCCATGTGAATTAAAACCAAGATACGTGGAAAGGCATTTTTTCATTTTGAATTGTTACTGGAGACAAAAAGTGAATCCATTACGACAATCCCAAATGGAGAAAGTCATAAGTTAAGCCTGGCCAACCACCACCATTAGTGCAAAACTCAATATCCACAGAACCAAGCTTGGCAATGGCCCATGGCCTGTCTGAGCAATTATTATCTTATTAAGAAGATTGATAAAAATCGGTCGATTCTAGCAGGGGAATACTCATTATTAGAATGGCCCAAAGAAACCAAAAACCTGCTGGCAGAAGTTTTTTTCCATGCTTTTGCAAGGAAATTGTTCTAGATTCAAATAAGTAAATATTATTTCTGAACATTTTTCTCATTAAAGGATGTGGGTGAGATTAATCAGATTACTTAAAGTTATAGAACATGAAACTAAAAACAGCACTATTTTTTTAGGCAATTGAATTTATAACATACTGTGTTCTTAACCAAAAACATAAGTTACCTTTATCTAGTCCTTTATTTGAAATACATTCATTCATTATTGCGTCAAATTTTCTTTTACATATGCATACACTTGCGTCTAACACTGACACAGGTAAGCTAGTTGGAACCAAGCATTTCATTGTCAAAGAAATTTTTTCATCAAAATTCATTAATAGTTCTTGAATTTTGTACTTTGATTCATCTGATAAATTGTCCTCAATGTTAGGAAATGGAACCAACTTTTTATGCTCAGTCTCCTGTAAGAATGTGAAAAATTTCTGAATAATAAAGCAAACCTATTTTATATGCAAAATTAAATAAAAAAATTGTATATAATTTTCCAATTAACCAAAAACAAATACCGTCACTCATGTAAACGTTAAAAAAGGTAAGAATATTAGAATGAAAGAATTAATAATAATCAATAAATGACTAATGATTAATTATGTTAATAATAAAAAACATTTAGTGGTTAACTAAAGTAGAAACATAAAATAACTTCATTTTAGTAATGACATACCTGATTGATAATATGTTCAAGCTCTGTTTCAAAAATATTTGAAAACCTGCTTAAAATGAATTTAATTAGAGAGTCAATGTTTTGGTGGTCATTCAAAAACCTTTCTTCCATTTTCAACTAAAACATGAAGAGATCACATTACATTAAAATGTGTCTAAGGTAAAGAAAGTTAATGAATAGATAGAAATTGCAAAAATGGGGTGTGTGTGTGTGTGTGTGTGTGTGTGAGAGAGAGAGAGAGAGAGAGAGAGAGAGAGAGAGAGAGAGAGAGAGAGAGAGAGAGAGAGAGAGAGAGAGAGAGAGAGAGCAGAAAATTCAGCATCAGAATTCAAGTAGGATAGATTATCACATATTTTATAACTACTATTAGTGTACACCTGTAAAGCACACACACACACACACAACTACCTTTTAAAATAGAGGCTAAGGAGCATTCCAAACAAATTCAGAAAATGAGTAACAGAAAATTTCTTCTTGAGCATGGTCTTTCAAAAATTTAATTTTGATAATCTCAAAATCCATGAAAAGGAATCACAAATAAAATATAATGTTCTTTTCGTATTAAAAATACTGAAATTAGGAATTTAAATAGCACATTTTAAATAAATGAAGCCTCTATACAAAATTACAAAAAGTTATACAGAAAAATTACTTGTATGTCTTGCTCCTTATCTTCCCTCTCTGAAGCCAATTGCAGCGGTCTGACATTTTTTATTACTCCTGGATTTGAATTTTCCCAATACTTCATTTTATTGAAATGCGGGCACACTAAATTATAAGCAAAGTGGTCAATCAATTCTATGCAATCAATACATCTCTTGCAAGACCCTGTAACATAATGTATAATAAAATGGTTAATAACAATAATCTTTAAATGATTCAGAAAGAAAATGTCCTTTTTAATGTTCTTAATGTTTATAAACATATATTTTTCAAAAAATTACTTATTAAGTCATACAACTACAGCTTGACCTGATTCAAAAGAACCAGGGGCATGGCCGGAGGGGCTTTCCCTACCACTCACCACCTCACTTCTAATTATGCTACTTGTGAATGATCCAATCTCAGTTTTCTTCTTTTGTTCAATTTATTATTTAAAGTTTTTGGTAGTCAAATATTTGAAATATCAAAATGACAAGCATTATAAAATAGAAAAGCAAAAATTAAAACAATAATTTTTTTTAAAATTATAAACATTAAAGAAGAGTTTTTCACCTCCCCATGAGTCGTGCACGTACAAAGTTATATATCAAAAAAGAGGATTGAATTTTTTTTTTATCTGTGTAAGTTCAATTCCAAAGTAAATTATATGTTATGATAATTTTTAACTTAAATGAAGGTACTTCATTTTATTTTAAAAAGCATCCAAACAATATATGTGTTTAAATAACTACTCCATTTTATTTCAGAGTTCATTAAATACATCTTGAAATAAAATGTTTAATGGCATGGAAAATTATGTAAAAAATAGAAAATCTTATTAAAATTACCACTAACTAAAAATTAAATAACAGAAAAAAATAAATAAACCTTGAATTAGTAATAAAACAATGAGATGGCCTGGGGAGAGAAACATAAAAATATTCCGACCATGGGAATGGAGGAGGGGGCTTAGCTGCACACTCCCAAACCTTTCCCCTTCCCAATTCTTCTGTAGCTTAAGGGTCAATGACTTTCAATATCAATAAAAGTACTTTATTTAGGAAGAAAATTCGTATTCATTGATAAGAAAGAGGTTCATAAATTTTGTTGGAGGTTTTTGATACTATGCCAACTAGGTTTTTCTCAAGCCATTGAAATGGAATGCCTTTTGCAGGTATTGAAGATGATCCGTGGAGGCATTAGGGTTTGTTTTAGTATACATACAAGGTGTGTGAATTAATTTTGAGGGATTAACAATAGATGGCTTATCTTGTGCTATATCTCATTAGACTCTTATCTAACTATATTCTCGTGTAAGCTCTATGAATATGCTTTACTGTTTAGTATTAGACTTTGGGCTGAAGTGTAAACAACACACTTGTTTGCCAGTCTGAAAATGTCAAACTACGAGCCAACAAAACACCATTTGCGGGAAGTGTTACTTTTTCTGTTTAATTCGAAGAAAAGTGCTGCTGAAAGTCATCGAGTGCTATAGGATACTTATGGCGAACATTCTCCGTCGATAAAAACGTGTGAGTATTGGTTTCGACGTTTTAAAAGTGGTGATTTCGATACAGTTGACAGAGAACGCCCAGGTCAACCGAAAAAGTTCGAAAATGCGGAATTGGAAGAATTACTCGATCACGATTCATGTCAAACACAAGATGAACTTGCTGAATCGTTGAATGTTGATCGCACAACCGTTTCTAAACGTTTAAAGGCTCTCGGTATGATTCAAAAGCAAGGAAATTGGGTGCCATACGAGCTGAAGCCGAGGGACATTGAACGCCGATTATGCACCTGTGAACAATTGCTTCAACGGCAAACCAGGAAGGGATTTTTGCATCGGATCATCACTGGCGATGAGAAATGGATTCGGTACGATAATCCTAAGCGTCAAAAATCATGGGGTTTACGTGGTCATGCATCGACATCGACGGCAAAACCAAATATTCATGGTGCAAAACTTATGCTCTGTATTTGGTGGGACCAGCTAGGTGTTGTGTATTACGAACTGCTTCAACTGAATGAAACAATCACAGGTGAACGCTACCGAACACAACTGATGCGTTTGAGCCGTGCACTCAAAGAAAAACGTCCGCAATTCGAGCAAAGACATGATAAAGTGATTATTTTCCATGACAACGCTTGACCCCATGTTGCTTGTGGAGTGAAAACATATTTGGAAACGTTGAAATGGGAGGTTTTACCCCACCCGCCATATTCACCAGATATTGCTCCATCTGATTACTACCTGTTCAGATCCATGGAACACAGCCTGGCTACGCAGCGCTTCCAATCTTACGAAGACACGAAAAATTGGATTGATTCGTGGATTGCATCAAAAGATCAGTCGTTCTTTCGACGCGGAATCCGTATGCTACCAGAATGGGAGAAAGTAGTGGCTAGCGATGGACAATACTTTGAAACATGATGATGTATTCAGGTGTTCATAATAAAGTCTTAAATTTACAAAAAAAAACCATCAAAATTAATTCACACACCTTGTATGTATGTAACAGCTCTCAGGATATCCATGATAAAAGTATTAAAATGATTATTGTCCACTAAAATTGTTGGTAGGATCAATACTCAGTTACAAGAGAACATATCGTTGGGCCATAGTAATTCATAGAAGATATCCAATTATTGTCAATAGCTAAGAAACTTAGGCTCCCTTAAATGATTGCCTCTGTGTCTGTCCAGGTCTAAGCTTTTTTAAGAAGTTTAGTTGTTGAGGGTGAAAACAAAAGTTGTGAATTTCTCTGTACATAAGAGATATAAAAGCCCATCAAACAGGGGCTGCGTATACTACACAGATTTCCCACATGAGGGTTTACAATAGATAAATCTACATACTGGAATCACCACTGTGAATAATAAATCCAATTGGTAATTAGAAATATTTCAGTCAATTTAAATGTTAATAACCTCTAAAATGGAAAGCGGTTGAATTGTAAACAAACAGGTCAGCCAACCTCTCAGAGCTGAATTGATAAATAGAAATATTCTAGACCAGAAAGAAAAACAATTACTGAAATATATCTGAATATAACATATTAAATTTATTGAAAACTATTTACTGTAGCTTGTGCTGTAATTTATAATGAATAAGACTAATTTTTCTCCCAATCATGCAAGTTTTAGTAATCCAAGAACAAAGGAGGGGGGGGGGGTTAGGTTAACAGAATGTATTTGCATATCTCACAAAGTAAAGGTTCAATGAAAACAATATTTGGTATTTAACCTTGGTATGAAGTGGTTCATGACATAACGGCTTATTATTAATACGACATGAGTAGGAGTGGGGGTTTACTGGAAGCTGAAAAATATAAAATCCAAATATCTCGGTTAATATTCATTATGCTGAAAATATGCACAGAACAATATTTACATATCATTAAATTTTCAATAAAATTGGTTCTATACAATACACTAGACTGATTTCAGCTATTAACGAACTTGATCTTTCTTTTTACATAAAATGTTTAAATATGTAGTTTGGTAACAATCAAACAAAAAGAAAAAAAAAACACAAATATCTCAGTTGGTAATGAACGTGTGTGTGTGTGTGTGTGTATGCATGCATTCGTGTGTGTGTGTAATTTTGAATGAACATAATTTTTGTCAGTAGGATTGATGTACTTTTAAGGACATTTTCCAAAAATTGTGTCATGAGTGCAACCTTAATAGCTGATTTAACTTAAGGGAAATCTGCTAAAAGGCATACAGAAGTAACATTAACAAGGAGTTCAAAAAATTTAAGTGAAAATAACATGAACAAATAGTGTTAGTGCTAGAATATTGTTTACAAAATTATCATTGAAATAAAATAAATAGTGCAATTTACCTTTATATTTAATGAAGCTTAGTTTACTTATGTAAGTTTCAAGGAATTTAAAAAACATTCCATCACCGATGTTTCTGCTTTCAAAAAATTTGGTAATCCAAATTTTAATAAATATGGCAGATGATTTTTTTATATATAAATATATTCCTTCTGAATAAATAGTGTCATCAAGATCTTCATTATTCCTAGAAGGTATTATAACTGACAGTTTTAGAACAACATTCTTAGTTTTTGATATTTCACAAAGCCTTGAAGATTCCATATCATTAGTTTGATGTAAATTTGATACATAATACGACATAAGAATAAAAATCATGTCATGATAATATGGAGATGAAATAGAAATATTATCAATCATAGTTAGGTACTGAATGATCCATGGTATAGTTAAAGTAACACATCCAGTTTTAAATGATTTGATTAGTAAACTTTTAATATCTGTAGGAGGCTCCATCTAAAATAAAACAACTTAGCTAGAGTCATTTAAAATAGAAATAAAAATGGCTTCAAAAAATAATAAGCTGTCTTTAATGGTCAATCACATTTTATATTTTAAATTTACTATTGTAAGGTCAGTGCCTAGTGTGAGTGTGTTATGTATATATCTTCTTAAATGTAGATGACTCGCTTCTTAAATTGTTGGAAAAAGCAGCCATATTGTGTCAATGAATAAACACTCCTTTTCTTCCTTAAAACATCAGTTTTATTTAATTCCCAATGGGTTTCAAGCTCTATAGCTTCTTATCAAGGGGTTCCTTTATATCTAAAATTACAATTTTCAAGTGTTTAGTATATTTTGAACATTCTCTTTACATATATTTCTTATTACTATTTTCAGAAAAGTAAATATTAATAAGAAATATAGTAAAGAGAATATTCAAAATTTACCAAAAAATTGGAAATTGTAATTTTAGATAAAAAGGGACCCTTTGATAAGGAGCTATAGAGCTTGAAACACGTTGGGAATTAAATAAAACTGATGTTTTAAGGAAGAAAAGGAGTGACTATTCATTGACCCAATATGGTTGCATTTTCGAACTATATACCTTGAGGAGGTAGGTGCTTATGAGTTTATACAGCGAGTATTTTAGTAAAAATTGAACATTTCTGGTACAACAGCTTATGATCTGTATCATGACTACAGTGGGATGGTGCATTAAAGGATAAAAATGACCAATTCTTTATGCAAAAAGTCATTCAATTGCGTCATAATACTGGGTAGACACCAGGAAACAGACAGATGCCCAATCTCAAGGGACCCAAGAAAAGGCATAGCTAAATAAAATCCCTGATTTTGAACTTGCCTTCGTCATTTGGCAGATGTTACAAAAAGCTTACAAGAGCATTACGCTGAGATGCACTACCACTTCATAGACTTCTTAATGGCTTATACCAGTGTAGATAGGTTAAAATATAAATATATACCATGGAAAATATTATACTTATTTGGTAACAGGAAAATTTGCAATATGTAGACCACAGATAAGTTCTTATTCTTTTGGACAAAGAGTAAGAGCTTTACAGTACCTAGCCATAAAAACATATAAATATAAGTTTCTAATAGATGATAAGTTATCATTGATAATTGAGAAGATGCAATAAGTCAGATCCTTACCTCAGAATAAATTTTTAGAAGTATATCTTTCTCTACTTCATTTAATTCTTTAGACAATCTCCTGTGAAAGAAATCTATATAGCCCAATAATTTACCAAGGGCAATTTTGATCTTAACATCAAATAACAAAGAATTTCTTTGGTCAATTGGAATAGAATCGTCTGAAAAAATAAATAAATAAATAAAAAGGTTTTAATAATTCAGATACATTTTTAACTTCTTTTCCTTAATGATTATTCATTTGTAATAATTCTAAATAAATTCTATTCGAACAGTAATACCCTCAGTAGACAGCCCTTAAGGAACTTTTGCCAGTTTTTACACTTAGGAAAATTAAACAGTTTAAAGTTAATCAAGATCCCTACTTTCGAGATGTCGAGGTTAAATTACTTATATTCAATACAAAAATATTTAAACAAAAATGTGTAAAAAAAACTACAGGCACGAGTAGCAGGCATCATTTTCCCAGTAATTGCACCAGTAGCATAGAAAGAAATATAGGAATATTTATTTTTAGTCTTAGTAAGACAGAACACCTAACCTAACACAAAATAACTTTTTATAAAAGAATAGAATGGAATTCGATTTACTGAATAAAGTAAAATGAAAATATTTTAACAAAGAAATCCGGTTACTCCGGTTGAACTAAAAATAAAAAAAACTACCATATCTGAGGGTTGGAGAACTCACATGGTTGTGGCATAAAGTGGAACCAAATGATCACAGGCTTAAAGGGTTAAATGGACTTTTTGTCCATATAGAAAACGGATGTTCTGCTTTGGCAGCTGAAAATGTAAACATTGGGGTAACTGCACAATCTTTTTCCTAGACACTTTTGGTGTTCTTTTCAGTAAGTGTTCTATCCTTCTTTAGGCATAGTAAGAAATTAGTCTCATCTCCATTAAATATTCTTTCAGGGTAACTTAGAATAGAAAATAACTCTCTCTTCTCTTTCATATACTTTTCCATATTCAAAAATCATTTTTTGTTGTTTATTTTATGACAGGGGCAGCTATGTATGCACTTGCTGCAGTAATCGCTTCTGGAGTGCTGTGAGAAAGCTTTGAATGATGCCACAGCATAATCTCTTGGTTACAACATGCTGGAAGAAACCCGTCAACCAAGAGTTTCCTAGCTTTCCTTCAGTGAATGAAGTTTATCTGACTTTTTTAAGTTCAAAAACTCTTCCACACTCTTAAACGAAATCTAGGCCTCTTGAAAAACATTATAACCACAGTTCATTAGCCATTAGAACTACAGTTCTTCTTTTTGCTGACTACTGGGGTCAGTGCCAACTATTGGAGGTTTTACTCAAACTTACTTAATTTGGTCAAAGCAGTCCTTCTAGCACTTCTACAATCATCTTTGACCATTTACAGGTTTAAACATGTAGCTAGGCTCTCAATTTTTGATCTGTAGCCTCATCAAAGTCAAAAATCTGCAAGGGTATCCTTTTCATTTCCCTCAGATGTATCAACTAATACCTATTTAGGTAGTCTGAAGAGTATTAGCTTTTTGAAATTATCCAATAACCCTGTCTACCTTGTTTTATGCAAACCCTTTCAAAAACCATTCTTTGAGAATCTCTTCCTCCAAGACCAGTAGTACTCCACATATAAACCAGGCTAACAGGGCTTTCTCTTGCTTTTGTACAGTATTCTTCTTTTAATATTACCAACTTAGATTTTGTCAAAAGGGGTTTAAATTACGAGAGCTTTCAGTTGAGTGCTCACTCCAATACTCTTCAACAGTAATAAAAGAAAGCAAAAGTCAAGATGTAACAAAAAGAATAGAAATTCATCCTCATAGAAATTATATAGTGAACACTTTTTTAAAAGTGACAAAATATTTTGATCCATCAAATAAATACATATTTTTCTTTAAAAATTGTTTTCATTATGATTCTGTTTATAAAGACAAAAACATGTAATCGTAAATTTATATTTTATTGAATTATACTTCCAGAGTGAAAGACAAGGGTCCCCTCTGTCAGCTTATCCATTTAATATGTCCATTGATGTAGCAATAACAAAAATGAAAGAGGGAACCAAAGGTATACAGATTAAAGGCAGATTTAGAGGTAGATTTAGATCTTTGAATCAGATACGTAGATGACATTACATTGGTGGAAAAGTATAAAGTAGATATGAATAGAAGCTACAAGTCCTAAAGGACGACTAAGATCTGTTCAAACTCAAGATAAATGCACATTAAATAAAAATTTTGCTAGTAAAGACCAACAACAAAACGAAAAAAATAAAAATATTAAAATTTGAAACATTATGCTTGAAAAGGTGAAGGGGTTTAGTTACCTGGGAAGCAGCATTGCTAAAGACAATGATAAAAAAGGGAATTTAATAGATTAGAATCACAATAGAAATGTGGATTTGGCAAAAAACTACCAGAACACATGGGAATCAAAAGAAAAGCATTTTATATGAGATAAGTGATAGTAAAAGTCTTAACTAGACAATGGAAAAAGGGGATGATGAAATTTCTTGGTCACAAATTAAGGTACAACAATTTCATCACAAATGTATTTGAAAGTAAAATTATTTGGCATAGGGAAAGAAGAAGGCCTAGAAACCCATTCTTTTCAATTCTTTCCAAACATTTCATGGTTTTCAGTGGGTGTAGTAATAAGAAAAGAGTAGCTTCCAAAAAAAATCCTACTTGCTGCTAGCTTGCAAAGTGTATATGTATGTATATATATATATATATATATATATATATATATATATATGTGTGTGTGTGTGTGTGTGTGTAATAGTACAAACACACACACAGCCAACATATCCTCACTGAAGTTGCCTCTCAGAGGTGGAGTCCACATACTGTGTGGCTATAATGAATAGTATACTGAATCTATTCGAATTACATTTCATTGATGGACTTTTTCCAACAGTGTGACCTATTTTCCAACCTCACCCCTTACAAAATATAAAATGTTTATGAACTTTTTTTTTCTTAATTTAGTGAATTATGGTAATAAAACAAATGAAATAGGATGAGCTGTGGTCACATTTCATTTTTCTTGTGCTCCTAAAAGATAGTTATTCAAACTTTTGGATTGTTAGTACCATAGACCTCCACATTGTTTGCATTCAAAAATATAATAATCTATCTAACACAAATAATAATTATGAATAAAATGATTGCATACCAATTTCATCCTGAGGCTGATTTGACAACTCCAAAATTTTGTTATACAACCAGTATCTGATGTAAATAATGTAGTCTGGATGGTGGATGGCACAATAATCTATAACATCCTTATAAAAAAGCTCACTGATCATGAAATTTTCATTATCTGGATCAGATGACAAAGGTTGGATTAATCTGAAATTCAACTGATTTCTCTTTTGGGTTTCATCGGTTTTACACTTTGCTGATTCCTAAAAGAATATAATACATATTGAACATAGTATTAATTTTAAACTCATAGGAACCTTCAGAATCTTTCCAGGTATACTTATATATTGTACCATAATCCAATAGATAGTTAACTAGTGTTAATAAAGAAGTGATAAATACAAAATAATAGGAAATTAAATGATGTTGGTCTACATACAAATGATAAGTAAAATGTAACGGGCCTTACATAGAGAAAAACAGTACTATTATACTATTAAAAAGTAAGTTGATATTGGGGTAATGATAATTAATTAGTAATACAAGATTGGTTAAGGTAAAAGTGATACTCAATCTGAAATTTCATTTAAAAAATGTATACTCCAAAATTTACTTGAATGGCAATGTCTTCAATTTGAGGCTAGGAAGGCAGTTTGAGCACCTGGCGAGTAGGAAAAGACAGGTTGAAAAACTCCCAGTAATAGCTCCAATAAAGGGAATATAATTTGAAAAAAAGGAGCTCTAATTACATATAGTTCATCCCTCTGTGTTGAAGATACTTGATTGACCTGGTGCTTGGATAGGGGCAAAGGGATGGACAATGACTTTCAAAACTAATGAGACTAACAGACAGACGAGTTAATTTTTTGTTCTCATGAGATGGCAAATTTAATAATGGAGTGTCAGGGATAATTTGCCTAAGTAATACATTCATTTTAAATTTGTGTAATTTATAAATGTTTATATATTTAACCAAATAAGCTAAGATATGTTTTATTTATTTAATACGACTGCTGCGGAACATTTATTATCTGCCTATTAAGGATAGATAATAAATGGACAACTTCGGCTAATAATTAATTCAAATTTGTGAATAGTAAAAATTGTAATATTTCAATAGTATATGTTTAACAGCCAAATATTCTTTACATATTTTTTACTTTGGCTCATCTGGTCTAGTCAATGGGTAAATATGGTGTGTTCAATTCTTAGCTGTGAGAGTACAATTTCTTCCTCTTAGTTTGTCTGTTAAAAGAAGAGCAACTAATAGTTATTGCTTTTATTTCCCTAAGTTAATAAGTTAATTTTCCATTTGGACCATTCAAAACACCACACATTATTTGTAAGAATTGTATGTTCTTAAATATGTCTTAAAATGTAACATCAATTATCTCATAAAATACTTTATCTATAACTTTTATGAGAAAGTTTGATGTAAAGAAGTTGTACTGAATTTGCAATATAATTATAAAATGATTAATTCTAAATTGTGAGCACAAGCCAGGAAATCCCAAGAATAACAACCTTGATATTTCAAAAAATAGTACTCAGCATTGTTAGATTGACAAACAATATCCTGATGATAGCTTTGATAAGTAGGTCATTCGCTTGCACCGTCTCCAGTTGTAATTACTCATGAATACACTGATTGCACTTTCCTATTAAGGTCACTAAACTTGCAAATCACATTCCCAAATAACAAAACTTCTTATCTATACTATCCCATTCAATTCTGTTCAGATAATGTAACAATGAGTCTTTTTTCGCCTGACAAACTGCTTATGAACCTTACGTTTAAGCAAAAAAAATAAGTAAACAAATTTGATTAAGTTTCTAAAAAACTAAGGATAGGAACATAAACCGATAACATCAGGAAAGGCTTTATGTGGTTGTGTAAATCCACACAATCTCCTTTGAATGCAGAAAATGATTGTAATACTTAGCCTTTTCCTTCTAAAATGGTAAAGGCTAATTAAGGACTAAGGTACCAGAAAATAATCAGAAGTAGTACCAGCTAAAAAGATATTCTGGATGCTTTCTTTCAAATAAATATTAAAGTAACCTTAGAGGAAGAAGTTTATTATCTGACAGATGGACAGAAGCTGCACAATATAAACATTGTAAATGGATGTGTTCATTTATATTAGCTTGAAATTAATTAAACAAAGCCATAACAAAAAAGTGACATTTTTACAAAATGTTTTTAAATTGCCGAGGTAAACGTATATTTGAAGAAGTCGCTGTTAGAAGTGTTACATCGACAATACAATGTATTAACACTTATTGAATATTAAGTGCCACATTTGAAGAAAAATACCAAATTAACCCCTTCAGACCCACTGTCCAATATATTGGACATGCCTTTTTCAATGCTATATCTTCATGGATTGATGTTCTTTGGCAGAAAAATCGATTTTAATAATTATTTTACGTATTAACCTTTTTCTGGTTTATACCTGTTGTAGTGGCATTTCTAGCGCTTTGAACATCCAATTTTTGATATTGCTGTTTCACCTATTAAAACCATGAGTAAATAAATGTCTCATAGATTTAATTTTGCATGTATATAAGTGAAAAAATTATTTTTAATAAGCAAGAAGCCTCTAGAAGTCGTGTTTGTTAAACAAAAAAAATATTTTTTTCCCTGGTTATTGTATTTTCTAATAAATATGGATGTCCAGCATATTGGACATCGGGTCTCAAGTGTTGCATTTCACTAATACCTTTATTCTATGGAGGAATTTACTTATTGACTTTTATGGTTATTATTTTGATGTGATAAACAATATTTTAGATCTTTTAAATTTTAAAATGCAAATTGCTGAAAGTTTTACCTCAGAAATAGAAAGAAAAAAAGAGGAAGACCTAGTCTTGAAGAATCCAGTAGTGAAGAACCCTTTGCAAAGAAAGCAAGAGCTGAAGTGAGACCAAATTCCGATGTTAGGAATGATGGATTTGAACATTTTCCAGATATTGATGATAAAAAAGATGCAAGTAGATGCAAAATGAAAGGTTGCACAAAAAAAACTAAATTTTATTGTGTTAAATGAAAATGCCACTTGTGCATTACAAAAATAAGGATTTGTTTTATATTATTTCGCAGTTAAATTTTGTTCAATATTTATTATTTGTAACTTTCTATGATGTAAATTTGTTTATTATCACTTAAAAAAATATTACTAAAGAGTATTTTATTTATTTATCCAAATCCTTATCAGTAGAATAATTTGTAAAAAATATGCCTGTTGAGACCCGATGTCCAATATATTGGACACAATTTAAAATTGTCAATAAAATTACAATTAGGAAATTAGGATTTGTTTCACTATTTTTCCCATGTTTCTGTAAACATATAGAACATGAAAACATTTTTTTTAGTCAAAATATTTGAGATGTGTCTGAAGGGGTTAACTAAAGAAATTTATTTTTCATGCAATGAACACACATATTTCCAAGAAATACAAAATTCGTTTGTCTAGGAAGGACATTGCAAGAGCATGACTTGACTTATTATACAATTTCTTTCATGTGATCTTGGCACCTTGCTTGCTCGCTAATTTTAAACAAGAAGACAGAAAAAATAAAATAAACCCTCAAAAATCTCAGTACAGACTCTTTTCAACTGCACAGAAACAGGTGAGGGATGACATTATACTTTATCGACAAAATTACACACATTTGGGGAACTAGGCTAACATTTAAGAAAAAAAATATAAAGAAACATAGAGACTTTTCTTATCGGAAAAACATAAAATGAATTCAAATTAAATAACTCGGGAAAAGATTATTCATTTAAAGCCATTATTGGTCACACACTGGCATGCGAGATATCACAAGGTGAAATTCTCTGTAATATATATGCAAGCATCTCTGAGATATTGGCTTCGAAACATTAGCTAGAAGTGTTATGGAAAAAAATATGGCTTAATATAATTCTACTGCCTGGTCTTTATTAGACAGTTTGAATATTCACTTTAGAGAAAGAATGAGATAAGAATAAAATATTCTGAGTTGGTATTCTGGCTGGTGGAAGTGACTTCTAATGTATGTAGGATAAAATAATTGTAATTTTTTATTTTTGGCTAGTAGTAAAGTTGAAAAATTCATATAAGCATTCAAAAACTCCAATAAAGATGGGGTGATTAGGTTACAATAAGCCATACATTTTTACAAAAATAGTTCTAGCTAATGCCTCAAAGCCAATATTGAGTAAAAATTTGTCTTCCCCTTCCTACAAAATGTCTACTACTAATGCTTATGTACTAGAACAATTTAGGTGTACTGAAATGTAATTTAACACAGTATCCTTTAGCAAAATGCTTAAAATAGTCTCCACACATCTTTTTGATTTAGTATATTTGCTTCAATACATCATAAAGAGGATTCCATCTTATTGCATAAAAAAATTCATGTGTTAAAATGATAACCAATCCAATAAATGAATGGGAGTTTCAATGTCAGGTTAAGGTATTTCAAATTCCTATCACTGTAATAATGAATAATGCGAATAATTATTCATTGTCATTGCATGTTGTACGGTTCCATGAGTATGAGGGGGGTTAACTAAAGCTGAAAGCAAAAAAATAAAATCCACTTAATATTCACATTAGTGAAACAATGTATAGAAAAATTTTAGGGCATTAAATGACTAATAAGACTGATTATCTAATGTTTTGAATATAACCAATAACAGATATTTTGAATATTTTATTTTAACCCCTCCCCTCTCTCCACCTGGTTTGATTATGACCAGTAACAAGTTTTACTTTTAGTTTTATATAAATTGTTTAATTATCGACTATTCTATTGATCAAGTAAATATGCAGGTCTCTAAAAAATATAATCTGTATGAAAGATTATTATCTGTCACTAATCTATAATCTCAAATATTAAAGGTCTGTTGAAAACAAGATATGGTATTTAAGCTTACAATAAGACATTTCATGAAATATCAGCGTACTGTTAATGAGATGAGTTAGAATGTTAATTTACTGAAGGCTGAAAATTAAAAACAATAATCTCAGTTAACATCCGAGATAGAGAAAAATTGAATAAAAAACATTTACAGAAAATTTAAGTTGCAACAAGATACAGATGAATTTAATACAGGAAATGCAAATTGAAGAGATGAAAGTGATTGGGGATGCTTGTATATACTTAATTCATATAAGGCCCCTTTAGGAAATAGTGTTATAAAAGCTAGTGTGGCATTTGAAGATAAAGATGGTCCTGAGTTGGAGACCGGAACAATAGGAGCTGAAGATTTTGAATAGAATAACAAAGGCAAATTACTATGTCGAAGAAGGACAAGTAGATGATGATGATGCGGGGCAGCTGGGTTATTCAAAGCTATACTAGGAATAATTAAGAATGGGCAGTCATCACTCGTCACTGGAGTCTAATTTTTCCAGTGGACCAATTTAGAAGAGTAGTTAGCAACACACACCAAAGGGTATCTGCATTCAGCAAATATTGAACCGCATAAGTGGTATCCCAGATGTTATCCACCAAAAATAAAGAATTTATTTATTTTTCTTATACTTACTTTTTAGAACTATTACTTTTTTATCATGGTTTTGTACAAATAGTTATATTTTATTACCAAAACAGCTTTATAATGATACTTTCTTAATGTTTTTGTGTTATAAATGGTTTAATTTTATATGTTTTAAACACTAGATTGAACCTACACTATTAAAAAAATAAATAATGTTTACATATCTCATAATATAAGGGGTTTATGGGTAATCTATTAATAATTAGTCACAAAAATAATACTTTATATTGAATAACAAATAACTCAAACATGACGTGTGAAGAAATAAAATAAACAATAATATGAATATTGAAATTGTTCATAATTAATAATAAACTAAACATTACCTGGATTGTTAAAATTAGACAATCAACAAACAATTGCCCAAAAAAATAATGTAAATTTATCGACGAATTAAATAAGTTCAAAAAGCTGAAGTCAGGGATTATATCTTTTTTGGTACTTGCATTGCTTCTATGTTCCAAGAACTCATGTCGCCCTTTATTGTATTTGTTTTCTTCTTCTTCAGAACTAAACTCAGGTTCAGCCTTGTTACTAATAGTAAAGTTGCTCAATAAATTGAGATTATAATGAACCTAAAACATTGAAATGTATATTCTAAAAAATGAAAATACACTTATTAAAAATGTAATATAATATAATATTTGTAAAGTAGAACATTAAACAGAACTTATACAAAAAAAAAAAAAAAAAAAAAAAAATACACTGAGCTACTTAGTTATTCTTCACTTTAAAGCTGCCAGGTTTTTAAGTTAATGAAATCAGATAGTTCACCTGAGCAGTCATTAAGTTTTGATGTGCACCTTTTATTGCTTAATGGGTATGTTTGAAGAATCTGTTCTGCTGTTTGCCTCGTTTATAATGAGCTGTTTCAAATCATAAAACATTAGAACAGACTAGCTCATTAGGGCTAGATTCAATAATTTATTTAAATGGAAAAACAATTATAATATTAAAATGAGTACAAACTAATTAAGAATTTCTTGAAGTTTTTTAAAGCTTGAATAAACTTTAGTTCAGGGATATAAATTCATTTTTTTTCAACATGTGAGGAAGTGCATGCATGAAAAACGGTATGCATCAGAGGGAGAGTAGGGTTAGGTAGGAGCATAAATCTAAACTACCACCATCTTTTATGAACAATAACTATTTTTTAGTGACATGAGCAAGGAATTTTATTTTAATAAGGAGCTTTAAACACTTACAGCTTAAGCAAGATAGAAATATCATTTAATAAATAATATATATTTTACTTCAGGGAAAAATTTAGTAATTTTCATTTATTTTAACCAAATCTTGGATTAACGTTTTTAGAAAAATTAAATAAAAAAAGTCAAAAATGATGCAAAAATACTATGACCATGCCATTTTCATACATCAATAATCATAGAATTCTCAATGCTCAATAAAATATTGGATTTTCTATTGCCCTACGTTAACCAGCAAACCTGAAATTTCTAATATATGATTAGACTTATAAATTAATTTTAAAGTAAGAAATCACAAATATGTAACAGCTATACGTACGTTTTCATTATGTAACAACATTTTAATAGAACTGTCAAAATTCTGATCCTTTGGAAATTTTTTGTGATTTTCAAAGAAGTTTTTCATTTTATCAACAATATAGTTTCTTGTTATAAATTCTAATTTCGACAGTAGATTAATTTGACTTATAAACACTATTTTACAAAAGAAAAGCCAATCGTATGCAGAGGATAAAACCCGACATCTTGAATCTTTTGTTTGATCATGGTTTTGTTTTAGATGTTTAACATCATGTTCACACAAAATACTGAAAACATTTAGGAGAAATTTCAGTTCTGTAGTAACGTTAACCAAATAATAGTCAAAAAGTAGACTATAAATTTCTCCCAATCTCCTCAATTTAATCATTTTCTCCTCAGTAATGTAAGTAACTTCGTCAGTAGTTTCAGAATTTTGATGGCTTGAGGCATTGTTTCTTCTTTTCTTGTTCGAATCGATTAGGTACAATCTTTTAGAGAGCAATTCTTCTCTCCCGGTTAAAGGGATTTCAGATTTCTTATCTGGAAACTGTATACCAGGCTTTTTGGTAGAAGCCAGCTTGTGTTTGGATAATTCTGAAAAAAAAATAACAAATTGATTCAGCAAACTAATTATAAACAGAAAGTTAATCTCCAGAAAATAAGGAGATCCAAAAAGTTTCACCTTAACACCATCTATTATCAAAATTAAAAAGGTTTAATTTGCCCAAAAAAGTCATTGTTTTAGAAATATTAGAAGCAAAAATAATAAAAATGTGGTTCCCAGCGAACAAGCAAAAAAAGTAGAGAATTCACAATTGCACATGGTAGGGACTCTTTTGAAGATAAGTAATAGTGATGAGGACTTTAAATGAAAAACTATTGTTTTTGGACAAAACAAAATTCTTTCTATGTGCAGTTTTGAGTACACAAGTAAGACGTTAATAGAAGAAAAAATGAATTATCGCATGTATACATAAATGCACAAAACACATGAGGTGTGTGTGGAAAGAAGAACTGATTGACAATTTAATCATTGGACTCAAATCATATGCAAATTGGAGTGAACAATGAATAAACAGAATTGAATACTACTGCACAAAGTATTTTGATAGTCAAACATGCCCTAAGAGCACCATTACAGTGACTGAGAATTGGTCTTATTAGAGAGGACATCAACATTAAGAAGAACTACATTACATAGAGCTAAAAGAGTTGCTAACAGTATTAAATAAGCATTGTTAAGTTGTCAACTGATTATAATTGATTAACGACTTAAAAGCTACTAAATGAGGCTTTTAAGGCTTTTATTTTTTGAGATCATAATACTATAACTACCATTCAAATCTAGAGCATTACATATATATATATATATATATATATATATATATATATATATTGTTACGTTTTATTACAAAATCAGTAATAAATGTTGTTTATTAGAGTTCTTTTTGGATTGCAAAGTTAAACACACACAAGCTACAGAGTTTTTATCATTGTACAATTTATTTACAGTACACTACACACTTGGTTAATTGTTCTTAATTACTACTCACAGTATGCACTGATAGCTTCACTTTTCTTCAGATTACACAGTCCAATAATTCACTCACCATCACTGAAGTTCTCAAAAGCACGGCACTGCACTGTCCTTTACTTCACAAAGTTAACAGCACTGCACTGTTTTAAACATGTCACTATACTGTTACTTACAGAGTCACAGCACTATACTATTACTTACAGAGTCACGGCACTATACTGTTACTTACAGAGTCACGGCACTATACTGTTACTTACAGAGTCACAGCACTATACTATTACTTACAGAGTCACGGCACTATACTGTTACTTACAGTCACAGCACTATACTATTACTTACAGAGTCACGGCACTATACTGTTACTTACAGAGTCACAGCACTATACTATTACTTACAGAGTCACGGCACTATACTGTTACTTACAGAGTCACGGCACTATACTATTACTTACAGAGTCACGACACTATACTGTCACTTACAGAGTCACAGCACTATACTATTACTTACAGAGTCACGGCACTATACTGTTACTTACAGAGTCACAGCACTATACTATTACTTACAGAGTCACGGCACTATACTGTTACTTACAGAGTCACAGCACTATACTATTACTTACAGAGTCACGGCACTATACTGTTACTTACAGAGTCACGGCACTATACTGTTACTTACAGAGTCACGGCATTATACTGTGGCGACATCAAAGGAAGTTGTCTCGAATGTACTTCTTGAAGCATCTTCTAGTCTTTCGTAATTAGCTCTAGAAGCTTCCTGGAATTTTTCTTCTAGCCTCTCGCAATTAGCTCTAGAAGCTCTTCTAGTCTTTTGTAATTAACTCTAGAAGCTTCCTGGAATTTTTCTTCTAGCCTCTCGCAATTAGCTCTAGAAGCTTCTTCTAGTCTTTCGTAATTAACTCTAGAAGCTTCTAAGAGTTTCTGGTTATTAATTTTTTTCCATCATGGCGGCCAAAATTGAATTTAAATCTAAATTGCTACTTGAGATAGGATTACTTACAGCAATGTCTTCTTTATCGTCAAACTCGTGTGTACTTATGTCGATTCCTAGTCTTTGGGATTCATCTGTCAACCGCCTTTGTAGTTCAGCCTTGTTTCCTGTTTTGACAGTCCCAGTTTAGCCAGCTCCCTCTTCAGCTGTTCCACTTTTAGTTCTTCAAACTTCATTTTTGTTGATTTTAATTTTGCAATCCCACTTGACACCAGTTGTTACGTTTTATTACCAAAACCAGTAATAAACGTTTTTAATAAGAGTTCTTTTGGATTGCAAAATTAAATACTCGAAAGTTTCACAGTTTTTATCACTGCACAATTTATTTCACAATGCACAATAAACTTGGTAATTATTCTTAATTACTACTCACAGTATACACTGATAGCGTCACTGTTCTTCAGATTACACAGTCCAATAATTCACTCACGGTCACTGAAATTCACAACAAGACGGCACTGCACTGTCCTTTACTTCGCGGCACTGCACCGTCCTTTACTTCGCCGCACTGCACCGTCCTTTACTTCGCGGCACTGCACTGTCTTAAACACGGCACTAAACTGTTACAGTCACGGCACAACACTGTTCTGTACTAAGTCGCACTGTAGCACTGATGTGAACATAAAGGCAGGTGAGAATAAAAACTGACTGGCTCTCGGCTTGCTGGTTCTTTATATAGGTGGTCGGCATACATCAAAGGGGAATTGTCTGGAACCTTCGACGCGAGTCTAGTAGAAGCTCGATCCTCTGTCGGCTTCTTTGATTTACGTCACACTTTCCAAACACGCGACTCTCTCTCTCTCTGAAGGATTATTCATCTATTTAATTTTCGCAACACTGCCGCCCACTTAAGCCTTTTCGTCCCGAATAGGCTCAATATCGCCGTTGCCATACTTGGCTAGTCGCTCTAGGTGTACCACTTTCATTTTAGACCTCGGATTGTGGTATCTCTGTATCCGGTAGACAACGTCGTTCAATCTCTTGATCACCTTGTAAGGTCCCTCCCAGTGCGTTTGCAATTTAGGGGATAGTCCTTTCTTGCGTTGTGGGTTGAATAGTAGAACCATTTGCCCTTCAGTGAATCCCTCCGTATTTGCTGCTCGATCATACCTGGCTTTCATCTTATCACCTGTCATTTTAATACGGTTGCATACAAACTCATGGAGCTCATGCAGGTCTTCCTGTGCCTGGGGAGTATTTTCATTGTCTTCGCAGGACGGTCCGGGTTTGGCCCCAAATTCCAAATCCGCTGGCAGTCTTAATTCTGCTCCAAATAAGATTTTCGTCGGAGTACGTGAGGTGGAATCATGGACGGCCGACCGGTAAGCCATTAGTAATTTTGGTATGTGCACATCCCAATCCCTTTGGTGTGTGCTAACCACTTTTCTGAGATATTCCTCCAGTGTCCGATTAAATCTTTCGACCATGCCATCAGATTGTGGATGAAGCGGTGTCGTTCTTGTCTTTTTGATGCCATACAATTCACACATTTCCTTGAATATGGCCGATTCGAAATTTCGGCCCTGGTCAGAATGGAGTTCTATTGGAACCCCGTATCGGCACACCCAATTATTTACAAAGGCATCTACAACCGTTTTCGACTTCTGGTTTGCGATGGCATACACTTTGGGCCATTTACTGAAATAGTCCATTACAACTAGGACATAGCGGTTTCCAGCCTCACTGACAGGGAATGGACCAGCAACATCGATGGCTATCCGCTCGAAAGGGGCACCTGCGTTGTACAGCTGAAGTTTGCCACGACTTCTTCTCGTTGGACCCTTGGCTGCAATGCACTGCTCGCAATTGGCTATCCAATCGGTTACAGATTGCTGACATCCCACCCAGTAAAATCGTTGCTTTATCTTTTCCAGGGTTTTTGTAATGCCCAGATGGCCGCCGCTGGGACCATTATGGAACTGCTTCAATATCTCATTTATCTTGGAAGTGGGCACGACAATTAGGTCGGTTGTGGTTTTGCCATCTGTACTCTCCCAAAATCGATATAAGCAGCCCTCTACCAGTTTTAGGCTATTCCACTGTACCCAGTATGATTTCGCAAGTGGGCTTTTAGCTGATGTCTCATTTCGGGTTGGTTTTCTGTTGCATTCCTTAGCCGATATAATCTTCGCCAGAATCGGGTCATCTTTCTGAGCCTTCGACCAGTCCTCGTCAGAGCCAATACGGGTAAGTCGCACATCAATCACGCTTTCCTCTTTCTCGGCTTTAGTACAATGTTTGCATTCTATGTTACAAGGCCGTCTTGAAAGGGCATCAGCGTTATTGTGTTTCCCACCTTTTCGATGCTCGATGCTGAAGTCATAGCTCTGCAGACGTTCAATCCATCGTGCCAGCTGACCTTCTGGGTTCTTGAACTGCAGCAGCCAACGTAGTGCGGAGTGGTCTGTTCTTAAGGTGAAGTGTTGACCATACAAGTATTTGTGGTGATGCTTGACGCACTCCAACACTGCCAGAAGCTCCCGTCGGGTAACACAATAATTTCTTTCGGGCTTGGAGAGTACCCTGCTGTAGTAGCCAATGACTCTTTCTGCCCCATCAACTACTTGAGAAAGTACTCCTCCTATTCCATAGCCACTGGCGTCCGTATCAATTATGAACTTCTGTCCAGCGATTGGATAGGCAAGGACAGGTGCTGTGCACAAGAGTTCCTTGAGCCTCTGGAACGCATCTTCCGTTGCTTCACTCCAGTGGTGTGATCGCGACTTTTTGGTTAGCTCGTGCAAGCTGGAAGCTACCTGAGCGAAGTTTGGCACGAATCTCCTGTAGTATGTGCAAAGCCCCAGGAAGCTAGGCAGCTCGTGAAGATTTCGTGGTCGAGGCCAGTCCTTTACTGCCCGTATTTTGTCCTCGTCAGTGGAGATGCCCTCTGCTGTTACCCGATGTCCCAAGTATTTGACCTCTTTCTGAAACAGAGCACATTTCTTTATGCTTAACTTCAGCCCAGCTGCTGTTATGCGACTAAATACTTCATCCAGGTTTTTAAGATGTTCCTCAAAAGTCTTCCCCATAACGATTATGTCATCTAGATACACCAAGCATGTCTTCCAATTGAGACCCTTTAGCACACGTTCCATTAAACGCTCAAAAGTAGCTGGGGCGTTGCAGAGCCCAAATGGCATCACCTTGAACTGCCATAAACCATTGCTTGCGCTAAAGGCAGTTTTCTCTTTGTCCTTATCGGCTATCTCTACTTGCCAGTAGCCGCTTTGCAAATCCAAGGTAGAAAACCATTTCGTTCCAGCCAACGTGTCTAAGGTGTCGCCAATTCTTGGCAGCGGATAACTGTCTTTCTTGGTGACGTCATTGAGTTTTCTGTAGTCGACGGAGAATCTGGTGCTGCCGTCTTTCTTCTTTACTAGAACTATTGGTGAGCTCCACGGACTCGAAGATAGTTCAATGACTCCATTCCGCTCCATTTCGTTGACAAGTTCTTTAACTTCGTTCCGCTTCGCTAGGGGAACACTCCTGGGTGCCTGTTTTATAGGTCTCGCTTCACCGGTATTTATTTCATGTTTCACTACAGCTGTTCTACCAGGGCTTTTATTGCTTAGGGCGAAGACGGAGGCATGTGTTCTTAACAACTCCTTTGCTTTGTTTCTTTCAGGCGATGTCAGTTCTTTCATCCACTTTTCCTCTTCTTCTGCAAGTAGTTCGCGCTCCTTGGCTGTCATTTTCGGGCATCCTGAATTTTTGGCACAGTTAATTATTGCTTCTGCTTGCTCACATTGACCTATTTCAAAATTTTTGTTAATGATCTTCTCGTTGTTGGATAGGTTAAGTACTCTCAACGGAACTCGTCCATCGTCGCTGGTTTTCACGAGGGCTTTAGCTGTTATAATGTCATCTCTAAGTTCTTTTGGTTCTACTACCCACAACCGGTTATCCTCACAATCTTCTTCCACACGCGTCCATACTAAGTCCGACTGGGGTGGTAATTTCTGGCGTCCGACGGTAAATAGCCTCCTTACTGTGGTCTTGCTCTCATATCCAACATCCAAAGGTATCTCGACGTTGCGCCAGATCATAACTTGGTGACCCATGTGCAGATTGATACCGTGGGCTATCATGAAGTCTGCACCGATGATCACTTCGTCCACTATGTCGGCGACAACAAATACATGATCGGCGCTAGTGTTGGCGATAGTCAGTCAAACCTTGGCTCTTCCATAGACGGTGGCTGATTCCCCAGTAGCAGTGCGCAGTCGAACGTCGTTTAATGGTTCCACTGATCCTTTTACCAAATCGGGCCTAATTATGGACTGCGACGCCCCTGTGTCTATGGTGAGGATCTGCTTCCTTCCGTTAATGAGTCCACGAGCTGTAAGGTTGCTATTTTGTTGTTGTATTATGGAAATGGAGATTGTGGGGCCAGCGGTTGTAGGAGCTAGCTCTTGCCCCTCAGTGCTAGCTCGCTTTAGTTTAACGGTGTCTCTTGAGATTTAGGGTTATTGGTCCGTTTGTTCTCCCTTGGTGGCAAAACAGATCTTGACCTTTTCTTTGGAGCTTTACAGTTACGTTGAAAATGACCGGCCTTGCCACAGTTGAAGCACTTTGAGCGTGATCTGTTCCTTTGCTCCTCCATTATTCGCTTGACTAATTCTTCTATGTCACTCCTTGACATTTGGGCGTCATTTTGAATATCAGCCTCAAGACGTCGCACCTTGAAGACTTGTGGTTTTGAAATTACTTTAGCGGTCTCCTGGGCTAGCGCATAAGAGATGGTTTCAGCAAAGGATGATTTTTGCATAGCACACACCGCGAATTTAACGTCTGGATCTCGTATACCATTCACAAATGCTTCAATCTTGAACTGATCCAAGAATGGATGATTTTCACCTGGGTAAGTCAGCTGCACTAGACGTTCGATTTCCTTGGCAAAATCTTGTAGCGTCTCGTTCGGTTTCTGCACTCTGCCCCTTAGTTCCATTCTGTAAAGTTCTCGCTTATGCTCACCGCCAAACTTGCGCTGTAATGCCAACATAATGTCCTCATAATTATTCCTACAAGCTGATGGTAAACTCTCCAGGATTTCTGCAGCGGTTCCCTTCATTGCCAAAATCAATTCTACCGCTTTCTCTTCATTATTCCATCCGTTTCTACTGGCCACCGTCTCAAATTGGAATTTAAAAACATTAAATGGTACATTACCGTCAAAAGTTGGGGTCTTTATCTTGCTGGATTGTTCTGAAATGAGCCTCACCGGACCCTCTCGAACATGTAGATTATCCATTTGGAATTGTAGCTCACGTATTTCATCATCTATCTTTTTTCCTAGATTGGACACGTCCTCTTCAACTTTCTTCTGTGCCGCAGAAATGCCGCAGAGTTTTCCATCAAACTCGCTGACTTTCTGCTCTATGGCTTCCACTCGGTTGCCCAATACCTCTGACATTTCATGGAGTTTTTGGTTTGTTGTTCTAGAAGCTTCCTGGAGTTCCTGTCTGACTTCAGTTAGGATTTTCTCACTGTTGCTTCTAGAAGCTTCTTCTAGTCTATCGTAATTAACTCTAGAAGCTTCTTCTAGTCTTTCGTAATTAGCTCTAGAAGCTTCCTGGAATTTTTCTTCTAGCCTCTCGCAATTAGCTCTAGAAGCTACTTCTAGTCTTTCGTAATTAACTCTAGAAGCTTCCTGGAATTTTTCTTCTAGCCTCTCGCAATTAGCTCTAGAAGCTTCTTCTAGTCTTTCGTAATTAACTCTAGAAGCTTCTAAGAGTTTCTGGTTATTAATTTTTTTCCATCATGGCGGCCAAAATTGAATTTAAATCTAAATTGCTACTTGAGATAGGATTACTTACAGCAATGTCTTCTTTATCGTCAAACTCGTGAGTACTTATGTCGATTCCTAGTCTTTGGAATTCATCTGTCAACCGCCTTTGTAGTTCAGCCTTGTTTCCTGTTGTTGACAGACCCAGTTTAGCCAGCTCCCTCTTCAGCTGTTCCACTTTTAGTTCTTCAAACTTCATTTTTGTTGATTTTAATTTTGCAATCCCACTTGACACCAGTTGTTACGTTTTATTACCAAAACCAGTAATAAACGTTTCTAATAAGAGTTCTTTTGGATTGCAAAATTAAATACTCGAAAGTTTCACAGTTTTTATCACTGCACAATTTATTTCACAATGCACAATAAACTTGGTAATTATTCTTAATTACTACTCACAGTATACACTGATAGCGTCACTGTTCTTCAGATTACACAGTCCAATAATTCACTCACGGTCACTGAAATTCACAATAAGACGGCACTGCACTGTCCTTTACTTCGCGGCACTGCACCGTCCTTTACTTCGCGGCACTGCACTGTCTTAAACACGGCACTAAACTGTTACAGTGACGGCACAACACTGTTCTTCTTATAAAAACACTTTACCGCACTGTACTAAGTCGCACTGAAGCACTGATGATCACTTGAAGACAGCTGAGAACAAACTAACTATCGGGCGAGTTGTACAAGCTTATATAGAGGTGCGGCGACATCAAAGGAAGTTGTCTCGAATGTACTGGACTCTTTAGTCTAGACACTACAGGCGTCAATAGTCCTCGGTCAGCTCCTTTCATCTCCTTCGTACTTCTCAAATACGTGACTATCTCTTTTTAATTTTTCATGTATTTAATTTTCGCAACAATATATAGTAATTGATATCCTGATGAAGCATGGCCCATATATTCTATACATTTATTTATTTGAAAATACAAAATCTCTCAATATTGTTACGTTTTATTACCAAAACCAGTAATAAACGTTTTTAATAAGAGTTCTTTTGGATTGCAAAATTAAATACTCGCAAGTTTCACAGTTTTTATCACTGCACAATTTATTTCACAATGCACAATAAACTTGGTAATTATTCTTAATTACTACTCACAGTATACACTGATAGCGTCACTGTTCTTCAGATTACACAGTCCAATAATTCACTCACAGTCACTGAAATTCACAACAAGACGGCACTGCACTGTCCTTTACTTCGCGGCACTGCACTGTCCTTTACTTCGCGGCACTGCACTGTCTTAAACACGGCACTAAACTGTTACAGTCACGGCACAACACTGTTCTTCTTATAAAAACACTTTACCGCACTGTACTAAGTCGCACTGTAGCACTGATGTGAACATTAAGGCAGGTGAGAATAAAAACTGACTGGCTCTCGGCTTGCTGGTTCTTTATACAGGTGGTCGGCATACATCAAAGGGGAATTGTCTGGAACCTTCGACGCGAGTCTAGTAGAACCTCGATCCTCTGTCGGCTTCTTTGATCTACGTCACACTTTCCAAATACGCGACTCTCTCTCTCTCTCTCTCTGAAGGATTATTCATCTATTTAATTTTCGCAACAATATCGTAATATAAATGCATCTATATAGTGCATGTATTAAGCATCTATACTCCTCAAGAAGCTAGTAAGTAGCAAAACATATGTAGAGTGATTTAATAAAATGAATGAGAGAAGAAGATAAAATAATTTGATTTCAAGTACTCCAGTCATATTCTATAATGAATAAGATTAGGGTAAAATTTTGTATTATAAACGATTTGAAAAATACAAAAGGAATGCAATCTCGTATCAATACCTCTTGAATTAATTAACTAGCTTATAATTCTATTTATATGGTGCAACAGTAGTTTAGTTGGAAACCTTTTGAACCTGTACTTGAAATGCGAAGTTTAAAACAAATTTTATTGAGATGTGTGGTTATCAGACATTGAGGTCAGAGTTTTATCGATTTCCTTGTGCCTGCTCAGCAGCCTGAGGCAATAATTTAGCTACTCAAATTAAGGAGGTAGTGCTGCCATAATATGGTAGAGAAAATATTAAGCTGATCATTCAACCTTCCACCAAAGCTTAGTGGCATTGCACTGGCCCATTAAGGGCTAATGAGCAAATGATTTTTATTTCCTTTCTGTTTCTATAAACTTATTTAAGGTAAGGGGAGTTAAAGGCTAAGAAAACCTCAAAAATAATACAATATTAATTAAGCATGTACATGCATCATACACTATGGATAAAATAAAAACAAACTTGTTATTAAAAGAACTAACAGGTATGCTACATAATTGAATAAATAACATTTAAAAGCAATGATGCTATTTAGTATATATTTTGTAAAAAAGCCCATTCCATTATCATAAATGCAATAAAGCAGAAAAAAGCTATTTTCCAAAACAAACTATAGAATTGAAATTACCATCTTATCTGTTTAATACTTCTATCAAATTTGCAAACCACAAATTATATAAACTAACCTGAAAAAGCTTACAAGTCAATAGGATAGTGTATGTTAGTACTGCAACTGGTTGATTTTACCAGATTTGCCTAAAGAGAGATCTGTTAATTATTTGAATTTAAATTTACAAATCAGTAGATTGAAACATTGGTGTACTTCTTTGAAAATATCTTCAAATGTACATTGAACCTAAGAATTGTAAGGAAATGTACATTGAGTCTATGAGATGAAGAAAATCAGACCCATTAAAATATATATTTTGGTGATCATTATTGATGTAAAAAATAATTTAACATTTTTAGCAATTGGTGAGGTCAAATCACGAAAAAACTGTGATTTTCATAATTTTTTTTCACTACAGTATTTAAATATAGGTATTATAAAAAAAAAATTAAAAAAAAGAAGAGAGAAAATTAGCTATTACATGATAAAGTCATAAAGAAAAAAAGGCCGTCTCACAGTGCCTGCGAAAACTAAGCAGATTCCCCACATGCTGGGACGACACTCTACTGATTTCATCAGCCATATATTCTCTATTCGAAATAAAAATCTGGTAAGTAGAAGTAGGAGTTTAGTTAAGACTGAAAATAAGAATAACATGCTTAATATTTGACTACCGAAAAAAATTATAGAACAATAATTGAAGAGCAACACTTGTTTAACAAGATTTGTCCTATAATATTTTTTGGTCTAACTCATAATAATGGAGATGAATTTTCAAATCTCCCCCCCCCCCTGTTCCAGTTCTGATTTCATGTTTAGACGATTATGAACTTTAGTTTTGAGTGACACACTTAAATTTTGAGTACAGTATACATCAAATAAACATTTTCAAGTTAAGAACATAAATCTTAATTGATAATGTCATCATTCAACGCATATATATCTAAAAAATTAAAAGTTCGTTGAAAACAATATTTGATATTTAAGCTTTGAATAAAGAGTAAGCATATTGTTAATATTACATGACTAGGAATGGGGGTTTACTGGGGATGACAACTAAAAAAATTCAAATATCTTAGTTAATATTCAGATAGAATAAAAATTTAGATAACAATATTTATAGGCAATAGAATGATCAATAAGGTTGGAACTATACATTTTTTTTATCTGGCATATAATAATAGGGATAAATCAAAATCCCCCTACCACTGGTTCGATTTAAGCCATTAACGAACTTGATCTTTAGTTTTGCATAAAACATTTAAATATCGAGATTGGTAATGATAAATCAAAAATTGTGACTACTAGAGTGCTAACAGACTTATATAAATAAATATACATATATATATATATATATATATATATATTATTTTGAACGGACCTCATTTTCATCAACTAGTAAGTAGGATCAATGGACATTTGAAGTGATTGATTAAAAAAACACGTCATGAGTACAATCTCAATAGCTCATTTCCATTGAAGAAAATCTGCTAAATTGACATGTCAGTAATAAAGAAATAAACTAAATATGAAATAATATTCATAATAGATGAGATATTTATTATATATCAGCAGTGCTAAAAATGTTGATATAGAATATGTCATCATCAATTTTTGACTCAACTCCGCACCCCACCTCCCAGCCCTAGTACACAGACACTGATGAAATGTTATAATTTAAAATACCTGCTTGTATAAATATATAACTTGAATACATTAATAGTTACTGGTTTAAAAATTGGTTTAATTTCATCTTGCCCTTAAAATAAACTGTATCTGCTAGACCTGCTAACTTACCTAGAATTTACTTATCCTCTTAAATGAGTTAGTAGGAAAAGGGTAAGATACAGTTTATAAAAATATTATTCAATTAAAGTTATATATATATATATATATATATATATATATATACAAACAAGTAAAAAAGTTCTTGGTCTTAGAATCATAGGACTAAAAAATAATGAGCATGTGTGGTCTCCACCCACTCCCTGCATCCGGCCCAACAATACTAGCATATCTTCTAATAATTATAGCTCATTCTGTCTTTTAAACAGTAAACTTCTAGTAGGAGGTGGAAAATATGAAAGTAACAGCAACTAGAATGAAAGAAGTTTTATATCAATAAATCCTAAATCAGTCTTGAGTTCAGCTAACTATATATATATATATATATATATATATATATTATATATATATATATATATACTAACATTTACATCCTACACATGTTGGACTAACATTTTAATCCTTTCTTTTTAAGTTTAAACACTCAACCTAGATGTTTTATTGATAAGGAAAGCGTGAGAATATTCATGTTTTCTAAATTTACTCCTCGTAAATTAAAAAATTAAGCTTACTCAAAAAGCCAATAGTTTTTTGTAATTTAAATACATTATTAAAAAAAATACACTTTTTGCACAACTATTTTCAGTTTTTTGTGATTTTCTCAAAAACGAAGCATATGCCAGAGGACTTTTTTTCTTAGTTTTTCGATCCTCTATCGATCCCTGAAGTTTGGCCATTTGGTTTGGGGACACCCTGTATATATATATATATATTTATATATATATATATATATATATATATATATATATATAATTGTAACCTCTGTCTGTACATTGATTTTTTTCGCGAAATTTCACGATAACTTTTCGTTTCACATGTCATAGACACCATAACTGCATTTTGTTTCTTTGGTGTCTGTTTGTTTGTTACCCTTTCACGCATAAACGGCTGAACCGAGTTTTATGAAACTTGGTATGTATATTACTACTAGCCCAACTTAGACTTTAGGCTATATTAATATTCTCTGAGACGAACAGGAGTGGGGGTTATAAGGGAGGCCTGAAATTAAAAATAGCGATATTTCGTTTTCTATTGCTTTTTCAGCAAATATGGACATAACAAAAGTTGTTTATTTTGTAATTTAGAGTAACTTTTGTTATATGCACTTTTGCCGTATACGGAAGTATAAATGAGTTATACGCTAAAAACTATAGCGGGAGTCCACAATTTTATTTGGCACAAAAGACTCAACCGAACTAAACCAAACTCGCTATGTGAATTAGTACTAACGATTTCCTTATAATAAGCCATACTAACATTTCTAGGGACGGGCAGGAGTGGGGGTTATAAGGGAGGCCTGAAATTAAAAATAGCGATATTTCGTTTTCTATTGCTTTTTCAGCAAATATGGACATAACAAAAGTTGTTTATTCTGGTATTTAGAGTAACTTTTGTTATATGCACTTTTGCCGTATACGGAAGCATAAATGAGTTATACGCTATAAACTATAGCGGGAGTCCACAATTTTATTTGGCACTAAAGACTCAACCGAATTAAACCAAACTCGGTATGTGAATTAGTACTAACGCCTTCATTATAATAAGCTATACTAACATTTCTAGGGACGGGCAGGAGTGGGGGTTACCGAATTTTATGAAACTTGGTATGTATATTACTACTGACCCAACTTAGACTTTAGGCTATATTAATTTTCTCTCAGACAAACAGGAGTGGGGGTTATAAGGGAGGCCTGAAATTAAAAATAGCGATATTTCGTTTCCTATTGGGTTTTCGGCAAATATGAACATAACAAAAGTTGTTTGTTTTGTTATTTTCAGTAACTTTTGTTATATTCACTTTTGTCATATAGAAAAGTATAAACGAGATATACACTAAAATCTAAAGCAGGAGCCAACAATTTTGTTGGGCACTAACGATTGAACCGAACTTAGCAAAACTCGGTGTGTGAATTAGCATTAATTCTTCCATGATTATAAGCTATATTAAAAATTTTAGGTTCAAAGGGGAGTGGGGATTATAAGAGAGGCTGAAATGAAAAACTTGCTTTTTTTATTTTCTATTTGTTTTTCGACAAACATGCACATAACAAAAGTTGTTTACTTTGTTATTTAGAGTAACTTTTGTGTGCATTCACTTTTGTCGTAAAATGAAGTAAACACGGGATATACGCTAAACGGGAGTCAATAATTATATTAGTACTTACATATTTAGGTGGTTTTAATAAATGAATATTATGACAAATGATGTTATGTTTTCGTCTTATATGATAGTTCAAAGTATGATTCGGATTAGTGAGGTTATAAATCTTCATCACCCTCTCATCATTTATTTATTTTTCTTAGAAAATAACTTTCTTATTTATTTCCAATAGAAATATAAACTATAAGAGCATTTGCATTATTTAATTTGTATAATGTACCTTGATGTTATTGAAACAAATAAGTAATATAATAACAATTAAACGTTAATGGTAATGTCATTATGACAAAAAACAATATGCGTTTAAACTTGATATGATATTTTCAGGGCACCACTATTATTTAATTCCATCCGGTAGATAAATTATAAAATAATGTTTCGCATCAATAATATAAGTAGAAGAATCTTGAGAAGTATCATGCGGGTGCGGAAGATGACGGTAGCCTTACCAGTTAATTGAGTTTACTTATTTCCCGTCTGGCATTACAGGAAGCGATTTCCAGTGAGATTCACTATTAAATATAATCTTACGTGCAAAACTTTGTCTATACTATGTGAGCTCGGATTGGCTTTTGAAAGGAAATCTGTTCATTATAGATGATATTTAATTGTAATAAATGCTACCCATGATTATGGTTTGAACTATTGAAAAACGGTGAGTCAAAAAGTGTAGAGGAATAGATTAGGAAAACATTTTCATTTATCCTTCAAAAATAAAATTTCTATTCTATTAATCCCCAAAAGTTACCCTTCAGGGTTGGCTATTTCGGAAAATCATTACATCGTGGAGGGAAGTGTAATTGTACACATTGAAGTCTTACTATCAAAATACCATCACCATTCAGCCACAAATCAATTCCCGGGCGAAGCCGGGTATCTGGGCTAGTATATATATATATATATATATATATATATATATATATATATATATATATATATATATATATATATGTCTGTTAATGCCCTATCAGTCACAATTTTTATTTCAACGTTACCAAACTCAGTATTTAATCGTTTTCTGTAAAAAGAAAGATCAAGTTCGTTAATGGCTGAAATAGGACCAGTGGGAGGGGGGGGGGACAGAATTTTAGAAGGGAGGTATTTTGAAAATTCGAAATATCTATGTTACTATACGTCAGATGGAAGAATTGTATAGAACCAAAATTATTGCAAATGTAATGCTCAATAAATGTTGTTATGTACATTGTTGTTCTATCTTGATTATTAACCGAGATATTTGCATTTTTTAGTTTTCGGTCATCAGTAAACGCCCACATGTCACATTGACAGTAAGGTGTTATATTATGAAGCACATTATTTGAAGCTTAAATTCCAAATATTGTTCTCATTGAACTTTTACGTTTTGAGGTAAATGCAAATACGTGGCGCACATGGGAAATCTGCTTAGCTAACGCAGCCCCTGCATGACAGACTTTAATTTTAAGTGTGAAGGAAAGAATAGCTATTGGACAAATATTTACAAATACTCATAAAGAAAAAAAAACCAATTATTCTTATTTAAAAACATTTGTTTTAATCTTATTTGACCATCAACATTAAGTACGTACACCAGAAGGGGTCCCAAGATCTCAGTGCTTGAAGTAATGGTGGTTAAGTCAAAACAGTTAGAATTTGCTTACAATGAATTTATTCCACCACCTGCTTTACTTAGCAGACATATTTTGTACAAGTATAAGACTCTATTTTTTATTGCAGAAAAAAACATAATAAAGCAAGCACACATACACATTCACTTATTTTTGAGCATTCTGGGCTAAACTTGTTAATCAAAATATGCTAACATTATTATTTTTATTGTTCTCATATATATGTGTGTGTGTGTGTGTGTGTGTGTGTGTGTGAGCATGTGGGACTTATGTGCACATATATATGCATGTGTGGACGTGTATGTGTGTGCATGTATGGACATGTATGTGTGTGCATGTATGAGTAGGTGTGTGGGATGTGTGTGCACATATATATGCATGTGTGGGTGTGTATGTGTGTGTATGTATGAGTAGGTGTGTGGGATGTGTGTGCACATATATATAACGTGTGGAAGTGTATGTGTGTGCATGTATGAGTAGGTGTGTGGGATATGTGTGCACATATATATGCATGTTTGGGCGTGTATGTGTGTGCATGTATGAGTAGGTGTGTGCACATATATATGCATGTGTGGACGTGTATGAGTAGGTGTGTGGGACGTATGTGCACATATATATGCATGTATGGACATGTATGTGTGTGCATGTATGAGTAGGTGTGTGTGCACATATATATGCATGTGTGGATGTGTATGTGTGTGCATGTATGAGTAGGTGTGTGGGATGTGTATGCACATATATATGCATGTGTGGACGTGTATGTGTGTGCATGTATGAGTAGGTGTGTGTGCACATATATATGCATGTGTGGATGTGTATGTGTGTGCATGTATGAGTAGGTGTGTGGGATGTGTGTGCACATATATATGCATGTGTGGACGTGTATGTGTGTGCATGTATGAGTAGGTGTGTGCACATATATATGCATGTGTGGACGTGTATGTGTGTGCATGTATGAGTAGGTGTGTGTGCACATATATATGCATGTGTGGACGTGTATGTGTGTGCATGTATGAGTAGGTGTGTGTGATGTGTGTGCACATATATATGCATGTGTGGACGTGTATGTGTGTGCATGTATGAGTAGGTGTGTGGGATGTGTGTGCACATATATATGCATGTGTGGACGTGTATGTGTGTGGGATGTGTGTGCACATATATATGCATATGTGGATGTGTATGTGTGTGCATGTATGAGTAGGTGTGTGGGATGTGTGTGCACATATATATGCATGTGTGGACGTGTATGTGTGTGCATGTATGAGTAGGTGTGTGGGATGTGTGTGCACATATATATGCATGTGTGGACGTGTATGTGTGTGCATGTGTAGGTGTGTGTGCACATATATATGCATGTATGAGTAGGTGTGTGCACATATATGTCATGTATGTGTAGGTGTATATGCATGCATATGTGTGTGTGTGTGTTTATAGAAATACTACCTGATATTTCGGCATCTAAAAGTGAGATTGGCATATGTTCCATACCTCCTCTTATAAGACTCAGGCCCAGCTAAAGGCAGCTGCCGAAAGATCAGGTTTTACTTCTTTATGTAAGGCCAGTGCTTAAGGGGCATGCTTAGGGAAAGCAATCATATGAAATTAGTATTATAAATCCAAACCTTTTTATAAAAAAAAAAAAAAAAAAAAATAATAAGGAAAATAATATTTAAAAAAGCCACCTAGAAATGTGCAGAATAATTTAGAATAAAACTTAGATCAACTGACCTTCACTGGAAATTGGAGTAGGGTTAATTCTTCTTTTTGATTTTTGGGCCTCCTCTGGAGCAGAATATTTTCTTATTTTGAATTAAAATTGCATTATTAGAAGGGAAAATGTATATAAAATAATCAGTAACTTCCACCGATATATCTAATGCATTTGATATATCTTTCAGTGTAAAACGTTGTCTCTGGCTGATCATCTAGCCAGAGTTGACAAGTGCTGTCACATTGAAAGCACATATCACTTGAACTCAATGATCAGACAGAGATTGCAGTCTTCACCAATAGGTATGATAATATGGAAAATATAAATTCACCTAGAAGATTTATTTTTGTTATGGGTTAATATATCCATATATAAAATCTCTCCCCCTGAGATATTGGGATATATGTATGAACTTCAACAAAAACTTTAACAATACACAACGATATGTGTATAAAATAGTTTATATATAGCACCAAAAGTATAATTTTAAAAAAATCACTATATTCTTAATATTGTACGAATTATAAAAATTTTAATGAAGCCACATACATGTCACATGTGATACATGTTACAATTTCGGGTTTAATGAATATGATGAGAATCGGCTTGTATAGAGATGAATAACACTTTTGTAGAAAGAAGCATTTTTTGTGGAGTGCTTAGAAAGCACAGTCAATTACCAAAAATCCATCCTTTACGTACATTATTCAGAGCTAACTATCATCATCAAGTATCAAATAATTTAAAAATAGAAAGCAAAAATATTTTATCAAAATAATACAAAACTAAAGTCCAATATCAAAATAAATGCTTTAACTTAGTAATGCAAAGAAAGAACCTGAAACAAAGTGAAGGACATATATAACGTAAGTAAGTAAAATCTGAAAAAAGAAAAAAAAAAAAACATATAAGGCATAAGTTAAATAAATATAGGTGATAACACCACAGAAAATACTAGATGCCAAACTAAAGTGTAATTAATATTAATCTCAGAATTAGATAGGGAGTTAAAACTTTTATGAAGATATAACTAAAAATCAGACAGAAAATTCAAGATTTTCACCATTTTCAGAATATCGCACTCCACCATAAATAATTACATCCTTAAATAAATAGTTCTGATGGCTTCATCTTGTAAGGAAGAACTGTACAAATGAGATACAAAATGTATCTAGTGGCACAATTTAAGAGTAGGTGGCTTCAATTTTCCAAGGATTTCCAACTCAGAAATATATTTTTTGTTTTAACATTTAATTCTTCAGAGACAATAAATATTTTTAGTGTCCTGAAAACTTCCCTTCATTCTTAAAGTTCCTTTGAAATGGAGAGACTTATTTTGTGAATGAGAGGCTTACTTCGTTTTCTCTAAATGAATGAATAGCATAAAATCATTGAAGAGTTTTAGCAAATTTTGTTTCATCGAAGTTATTCAATCTAAATTTGTTGGTAATACACTGTATATCACAGAAAATGATTTACATCAGTTATATTGAATATGAAAATAAAACAAATTAAACTTAAAATTGCATTGGATAATAGAATAAATCTTACTTTTTGATGCAGTTTCATTTAAAGGAGGGAAATTTAAAGTGTAATCATTTTCCCAATGTGCAGAAGGTTGTTTAGCAGACTGTACTGCTTGCGCACCAAACTGTGTACTTAACTCCTGAAAAAAAAAAATTATTAATTAGCACACCGACCCCTATTTTTTCATCTCAGTGCTAAACTATCAGATTCAATTCTTTGGCTATACCCCTAAACACAAACATACATGCATGTCCATGCACATGTTCAAAATGAAATTCCTCTGACTGTGTTTTGTCTTGGATCACACATCCAAAAGCCATAACTGTGAAGGAGGGCTGGTTGTTAGATACCTCCCCGTCTGCAACTTTCCACTGGTTAATAACAGTCTAGAGGGCATTACCATTTTTTGTCTCTAAATCCCACTTGAAAAAAAGGTCACTATTTATTTACAACTAACTCTATATTATTATTAATATTATATATATATATATATATATATATATATATATATATATATATATATATCAACCTACCATGAATCACAACATGGCATCCTAGTGCTATATAGACCAGTGTCTGCTAATTAAGCTACAGAGTTGAGTAACTAAATCAAATATTTTATCTATGTAAACCAAACTCTCCAAATGTCATCATTAGATTGAAAATGAGATGACAATTTGTCTAAATTAACACTGCTTAAAATGGAAAAAATACATTGTCAGTCAATATTACTATTTTTGATAAATTTTCTATTTCAGAAAACATTTTAGCTGATTTCTTTCAAGGCAAACCAGCTATTAAGTTTGTAAACATGATACAAATTTCAAAAAAAATATCTTCTTCTTCTTCGGATGTCTATTAATCCAATCAGAGATGATAAAAATGAGTTTAAAAATTTCATATATATTTTGGTGAAAATCTATCTTTTAACTTACCTTTTAAATAACAGTTTGAGATACTTAAAAGGCCAATTAGTGTTGAAAATAATATAGAAATGACAGTGTAGTTTGGGCCTTTCATTTAAAAGGACATTGCAAGTAACCGGCTAGAAAACCCATTCCCATAATCTTTAACCTTGCTAGACGGCCACATACACTCAACCGCAAAAAAAACCGGACACTAAGATTTAGTCTTATAATTTTGTTAAATACTTAATATATATGTATATTAATCTTTTTAATTAAAATAATTGGTTAATCTATAGGTTATTTAAACAAAATCTGCCAAAAGTGAATAATTTTTATTGATTATTTACAAAAAAATACAAAATAAAAAAAAAGAAAAAGATAAATTAACACATTTAAAAAAAAATTATTCTTCATTTTTATTACAGTGAATGGTAGACTTCGCTACCCCAAGCGTTTCGGCAATGTAACGTAAGCTCCGGCCTTCCATCTAAGTTTGAAAGACCCATTATTCTGGACCGAAATAAAAATAAAACATTAATTAAAGAAAATGCTTGGTTAATAATTAAAGATGTTTAAATATGCGAAAAACTACTTACAGTTTAGAATAGATCAACTTCACGACAAATAAATCTAATCTGAGTTTTATCTAATTGTTTACTAATCCTGAAGGGATTAGTTCAATGGACGTAGACTCTAAATTCTCTGTAATAACTAGAATACCCACATAAAGAAAATTGCTGAAAATTAGCTTTTAATAAGACAAAAATGAAGTGTCTGGTTTTTTTTTGCGGTTGAGTGTATGATGAATAACTCTCAAAATTTTAATGAACTCTTTACAAAGGACAGTGAGTGAATTCAGGACTGTGTGCTCAAATTGCTAACAGAGAAAGAAAGCTCATGCATTTCACCTAAAGAAATCATCTTTGAGAGATATGGACTGGAGTCATAAATATGAGCTCTACTATACTAGTCACAATTTGGTCATGGGTAATCTATTTTGTAAATGTTATACTTTACTTTGCTTAATTTTAATTTTTCCGTAACATGAAGACAAATGTTATTAATTCTGTTTTCATCTTCTTGCCATGCGATTTCACACTGATCCTAACAAATAAATAAATATAATCCTATTTGCAACTGTAGGCTTGTAATTAAAAGAATATTTTATTGGTTCAACCATTGTTACTCTACTAAAAAAAGCCATCTTAATCATTCTTTTGTTAACAAATGTGTTTATTGGTATTCTAATTTTTCATAAAACTTTATATTGTGAGTACAATAATAAAGAAAAAAGAAAGGTTAAGAATTTATGTATGACTTTCAAATTGATAGGTTCATTAAATGTTTTAACCACCTAAGAGGTGGTCAGCTAGTTCATATAATTTCCATTTTCTTCTAGTCTTGTCACGGCTCTCTTGGAAATAAGTTTTATGATTGTAATTTAGTTTAAAGACATTTCCTGCAGTTTGCTATAATAAATAGCAAAATGTCTAGTTTGTTTCTTAATAAAGTGGAGACAAGAGAGGAAAGAGTCAGTATTTCTTCCTCCTCCTGCATTCATCCCATGATAAATTGGCTACAACTTTATAATTCAAAAAAAATAAAATGTATTCACTTTGTGATATGCCAGACTCAGCTAGCCCAGCTACAGTATTGCTCATCACACTCACAAACAAACAGTACAGCTACAGAAAACTATCGCGAACATAAAATTCAGCAACAAGTGTATTGTGAATAACGTGACCGCATTATGCTGATATGCTACATTGAATATCAATGCTGACAGTTACGCTACAAGGAAAATAAAAAAGATGCTGAAAAACTGTGGATTAAGACCGAGATCCAGTCACTATATTTTAAGAAGAATAAACTGAATACAGAGATTTACAAATTGCACCTAGAAGTCATCAACCTTTTAACTCGTATGGACCTACAACATTCCTTTAACCATTTTCAACAAATGTACAAGAAAAAGTTCAATGGTGATGACTAATATGTACCAGAATGGACTAGAAACTAATACGACTAACCAATAAGCAGACAAATAATGAAGCCAAGGACAACAAACAGAATAATTTTCATGGCAGAATAGTAAACCTCACTGACACTAACTTCATTCCAAAAGAGATCACACTAATTCACAAATAAAACACAATCTACAAAGTAAAAACACACAATCCCCATTTGAAACAAACAAAGCCGATGCTGAAAACACCTTTGTGCATCTTCCAGAAGATAAACAAGAACAGATGAAACACAATATAGCAGGAGAGGATACAGGATAGCTACACAAGATACAGGATAGCTAACTGAAGAATAATCACCTTTCAAGGACAAAAACAGTCAAAGAGAACTGTCATTATGAATAAACAATACGGCATAGATAAATTGATGCAGTTCATAACAAATACACAGTGCATTCAACAAAAACCAAACCTAACTAAAAAATACAAGAAACAAATTTGTGAATTATTGAAACAATCTCTAAACATGATAGGTGAAAACTAAAACAAATTTATCAATATGAACCCAAGATCACTAATACTAAGAACACAACCAAAAATACATAAATAGGACTTACCCATGAGACCTTCAATCAACTATAGGCGTGCAACTGCATACAAGCAAGGAAAAAACATCACCCAGATATTGAAGAATACAATAAATTCAAAAAATTCATACACCATCAAGAACATAATGGAGCTAGTTAGCAAATTAATGGACGTACAAACTGCAAAACAAAGGACCTCTACCCATCCTTACAGGAAACTATAGACAGTCTCAGAAACAAAACTCAGCGAATTACAAGAGAGAATATATCCAAGAAACCACTTAATTGACAAAAACATTTTTGATTCAAAATTACTTCCGGTTCAACAATGAGATATTCAGAACATCTGACAATCTAGGATTGGGAAACCCAACTTCATCCATACTAAGAGAAATTTTCTAACACGATGAAATTTGTACACATTCCAATATTCGCTCATGAAGAAATAAAATATTTTACTACTGCAGATACAAGCATGACACTCTTTGCATCACCATCTTAGAATGTGCATCAAATCGAAAAATTTACTGATATGAATTCGTTTTAGAATTTAATATCCTACAAGAATCATTCATAAAAGTAGCGCATTCCATTGGAAATTCCAAAGTTGGAGAAGTAATGTAAGAGGTTACGAGGTTGAATATGGACTGAAAGGATTATTCTGGGGTCCTTATTATGGCACACCAAGTCTCAGCCCTGTATTAAAATAATTGAAAATTTTAAGAGGGGTGGCATGGGAAGTTTGGACACCATATATATATATATATATATATATATATATATATATATATATATATATATTGTACTCATGACATGATTTTCGAAAAATTGTCTCAAATGTTCAAGTATTCTACATAGGAGATGACGAAAATGAGGTCCATTCAAAATTTTATAAATATATAAAATTTTGAACGGACCTCATTTTCGTCATCTCCTATGTAGGATACTTGAACATTTGAGACAAATTTTCGAAAATCATGTCATGAGTACAACCACAATAGCTCAAAAAGACACACTATAGACAGGGTAACCAAGAACTTGAATAATAAACAGAAGAATACACTTAACAGTCAAAAAACATTAAGTCTTCACCTATACTGGACCAGAAGTATACAAAGTTACAAACTTACTGCAGAAAGTAAGAATCAACACAGCTTTCAAAACTAACAACACGATCAAACAATCACATGCAAAAAGCATTGAGAATAAAACATACAAAATGAACAAAGTATAAAATTACATGCACATGTAAAAAAGCATACATAGGATAAACAGGAAGAAGACTCAAGACAAGATATAATGAACAAATACATTCCATTAGACTGAAACAAAGCTCTAATTTCACCAACCATTTGAACCACAACTACCAAGAGCATGAAACTGAACATAAGAAAGATGCAGACTGGACATATTAGAAAATATGGAAATAAATAAACAGGGATATCCTCAATGAAAACCTAACACTAGTTCAGACACAATATTTAGGCCACTGAGAACATTACTAAAGGAAAAAAAGACTCCACCAGATGGACAGTCAAACTATGATAATAGGCAGGCAAAACGATGAAGAGTACGATATAGGTTCATTATATTTATATTGCATATATAACACACACAAATAAAAAAATATGAGAACTAAGGGATAAGAATAAATAAAAAAAAATAATACTTGCTAAAGAACATGCAAAATGGAAATCGTAACACAACATGAAAACAGAGTCCTTATACCTGAGAGGACCTAAGACAACATCGATAGGGACAGCTATTCCATCAGGCATGTAAACGACTATGTCACAAGATAAACAAACTTCCACAAAATGAAGTTAACTAATAGCTGACTACAGAAATACAGGAAATTTAAAGGGACTACTCAGTAAAACTAATGACAGGATGATGCCATCAGACCAAAAGTGCTAGCCACATGTAATTGATGATCATGCAGCAATGACGACATCTGCCAACAGGTATGACAATATATATATATATATATATATATATATATATATATATATATATATACACTTTCGAGTCTTAAATGGTTCATTCTTCCTCATTCTGTTTTCTCATTACCTCAAAAAGATTGCAACTAAAATAACATGTTCCTCATTAGTGCTAGGCAGACACTGACCTCTAGAAGCAGAGACAAGCCACTACACCAAAGACTGCTTATATTATAATCGTTCAAATAATAAAAATATAGAAATTTAAATCATTGTATATTTGAAAACAGTTTTCTTTTTAAAAACCTAAGATTTAACTGACTTCAAACATAAATATTTTAAGATAATTTAATATTAAACTTTCTGGAATCTAATTACTTACATTACATTAAATTATAATTTTATGCTCATACAAATAAATTCCTTAAATAAAATAAATATTTAACTACATGTATGCAATAATATTAACTAATTTAATTATTTACTTACAGAGTCAACGTTTTTTTGACTATTGCATTTAGGTGAAGGCAGTATGTTTCTGAAAAAAAAAAAAATCATTATAACCAAAGCTAAATATTGTAAGATTATAATACTGAAATTTCACTAATAATAATATTAATAAGAGAAAAAGGGGGAAAAAATTGTTGTTTTTTATCTTTCTTAAACGTCATTATGTGCTAGCTCAATGCACCAAATAAAAATATAAAACATTTATTTTTAACTCCACCACTCTATTTCACCGGACACCAATTCAGTAAAAGAGATTTAGTCTTAGATGCACTTTTGTTGATTGAGTGACGTAAGCAGCACTGGACTGTTTGTCTACGAAGATTATACAATTTAGGATTTCAGGAAATGTGGTGAGAAGACAATATTGAAATATGCATGCTGAATATAAAACAATAAAATAAATTCCCTTCCATTACAATATAGAAACAATTTATTTCAAATACACTTTTATTTGTTGCATATGATTTTTAGCGCAATGGTTAACAATCACAACAATGAATAGTATATCAGAGCATATTCAGGCTGCAATTTCCATCCTTCCATCCAGTAGAGTTTATTAATTAATGAGCAAATGTTTTGAGACTCATATTTTATGTTAATTTATTGATTTAGCAAGGTATATGTAGTATATGGCTTTATGGCAAGGAATGTACTGCAGAGTGTTGATTATTCAAGCAATTACTAATATTGTACAAAGTTTATTTCTTTCCACTCAATGAAACAGATTGTGTACTATTTAAGACACTAATATAATATTACATGGATATCACTATATGACAAAATGGATGTCAAAAATTAAACTAAGTAACAAAATAAACATTCCATTACAGACATGACAAACATGCTTCTTGGGTATGAGTGGAGATGGTCCTCCACAATGAACGTGCAAATATTTATAACTGAAGTAAATCAGAAAAATATCTAATACAACAAAGCTGAGGAATGGAGTTGAGTATCAGTTGTAAATACTCACACATAATAAATACAGATAAATAAGAAGATCATATGTTCTTAGTATAACACACATTCAGTGGATAGTTGTTGGAATGAAGTGTTTATTTATGAGCTAATTTTATATATAAAACTATAGTGACGAGGATGGAATAAAAAAGTCATTGACTGCTCACCATCTGCTGGAAGAAGGATGATGAAATGCAAATGATTTGATCATGAGTGAGTCGACATATACACTTCATTAATCCTAGAATGGTAGTGATATTATTTCCCACTTAATGGTATTGATACGTACATTTTACGTGTGCAACTGGTAGTTGGTGAAATTATTCAAAATTTGTTAATGTTTGTGACTATTTATTTATTTTATTAAAAGATACACTTTTCTTTAACTTATATCAACGTTAATATCTAATAATATGCACGGCATTCCTTTCTGGCGCTTTGTTCGAAACACGTTCCGGAGGTTGTGTGCTCCATTCATATCCATTCTTACTAAGCACAACACCACCTTCTACATTTATTGTGACTGATCTGTCAATATTGTGTGGTTGAGAGGTTTTAGGTTTTTTTTTGTCCCTGTGTTCCTTCTCTTTCTTCTATTGCCTTGATGTTTTCTAAAATTTTCTCTCTCTCATCACTATCTAGCCCACTCTGTGATGCAATCATTTCCGAAGGCACAACCTCCTCATCACTTGGAGAGTACTTCAGATAATCATTGCTGTCGTATCCATATCCATCTATTTCATAATTGTCATTTTCCCCATCTGAATCATCGGAGAATTCTTTCAACAAATTTCTGATTTCTTAATCCGTTGAATATTTTTTCTCCATTTTTCAGAAACTATAAACACATTATTATTATTATTTATATTCGTTCTATACATCTTTGTCTTTTTTATGTTAAAAAATAAAAGTTAAAAACATTAACAGAAAATAAATTGGAATATAAAAATAAATTGGAAGAAAATAAATTGAGAATAATATTAACTAAGTTATAGCATAAAAACCGGTTATTAGTAGCTATACGTAAATTTTACGTGCCAAAAAGTTGCGGTTAATAGTATTGACACGTAAATATTACGTGTCGTTTTTATTTCAAAAAATAATATTGGATTAGTGGGAAGGTTCACTTAGCTGCACTTGGTGGAGGTCAAGTCCGAACTGTCTGGAGTGCTCATAGCTGAGGGCTGGGGGTGGTGGGATCGTTAACGGCCCTTTGATAACAGTTCAAAACAGATCACAGGTAATTTTTACGTTCAATACCATTTTAGGGTTAATAAAATTCTTATCTTGGTGAGGGGCAGGTCTCAAAAATAAAAGCCTCTACATATTTTTCTACCTGTCCATTTGAACTTATATGAGAAGCCAGAGTAGTAATGTGTAATGTTGCAAATTCATTGCAAAATTGCTAGAAAGGCTGGGGCTGGGAGGTAAAAGTCAATCAATTGCCTGCCACAATGGTGTGGAACAGTCCATATCTTGGAATTAAGGTCTTCAAAGTAGCTACTGTTATGTTAGTAGAAAGCTTTACGAGTGGAAAAATTTCCACCTACTTGGAAAAGGAGTTTACTAGTAGAAGATACATTTTCTTATGGAATGGGCCTGAGTCCAAATGTACTAACTTCCCAGGGACCTTCTTCCTGTATGTAGAGATGTTCAAACAGACATTGGAGAAAATGTTGTGAATGTTGTGTATATGAAAAAATGAGAACTGGTGTTGCAAAAGAACACCTAACTTATTCACCTTGCAGGAAGGGATGTGGAGAAGCACATGAGTCAGAGGAGGTATATACCCTTGACCAAAGCCACTGCAATGCAAGAGGGGATGTGTTGTATATCAAGATCATATATTACTGATTAATGGTACATTCAATGAATAGTTAGTAGTTGGAATAAAGTGTTTCTTTATGAGTAAATTTCATATATAAAATACAGTAAAAGAATATATTTATTACCTGGCTTCCGAATGAATATAATTCAGCACAAAGCATGAAAACGTTGCTTGCGATAAATATTCCTGAAAAAAAGAATAAAATAAATCAGGGCAGGCTTCTGTTTTCAAATTATAATCTAATAAGGTTCAATAAACCATCAAATTTTGATTTTCTGGGCCTTTCAATTACAAATTTAATATTTAGCTTCATTGTTATATGAAAAAAAATAACATGGATTTGAATTATTAAGGGTAAAATATTATCATAGATTTGAATTAATTTATCCAGATGAGGTACCTGGTAGATCATATTGGAAAGTATTGTTGATCATATCAATATTTCTACGCAAATTACTTGCTTTATACATTGTTATACGAAAAAAGGTATAAAACAAAAGTTACTCTAATTAACAAAGTAAACAACTTTTGTTATGTGCATGTTTGCCAAAAAACCAATAGGAAACAAAATATATCTATTTTTCATTTCAGGCCTCTCTTATAACCCCCACTCCTGCTCTTCCCTAGAAAATTTGGTACAGCTTATTATCATGGAAGAGTACTGCTAATACACATACCGAGTTTTGTTTAATTCGGTTTAGTCTTTTGTGGCAAATAAAATTGTTGGGGGACTTACCGCTATAGTTTTTAGCATATAACTCATTTATACTCTGGTATAAGACAAAAGTTTATATAACAAACATTACTCTACATAACAAAATAAACAACTTTTGTTATGCGCATATTTGTCGAAAAAGCAATACGAAACAAAATATCGATATTTTCAATTTCAGGCCTCCCTTATACCCCCACTCCTGTTCATCTCAGAGAATATTAATATGGCCTAAAGTCTAAGCTGGGTTCGTAGTAATAAACATGACAAGTTTCATTAAATTCGGTTCAGCCGTTCATGCGTGAAAAGGTATCAAATAAACAGACACCAAAGCTACAAATTCCAGATATCTTGTCTATGGCATGTGAAACGAAAAAAATCGTGAAATTAAATTTCAAGAAAAAAAAAAAATCAATGTACAGATAAAGGTTACAATATTATATATATATATATATATATATATATATATATATATATATATATATATATATATATATAAATCTGAAAGGACCTCATTTTCATCATTTCCTAGGTATGATTGATAGACATTTATAGATATGTTTTGAAAATCACGTCATGAGTACAACATCAATAGCTTATTTTCATTATGTGGAAATCTGCTAAAACGGCATATACAAGCAAAACTGTATTTCCTTTCGCCATGAACCAATTAAGAATACAAATTTTAATTTAAAAATAAAAAGTATACATATTTAAATAACAAAGGTGCTATACTTTTGTACCATAAAAAGTGTATATAATAATAAAACCAGCTCAAATTTTATAGCTAATGTATAAGAAACATGCATTTATTTAAGTTGGAGAAACTAGAGCAGTGAGTTAATGTTAAATTATTTACAATGAACCAATCGTATTTAAGGGTTATTAATTATAATAGCCTTTAGTTCCATAACACAAACAAATCAGCCATATAATACAAGGATATTTAAAAAAGATGAGCAGTAAGCCCATCAAACAGGAATATCCCTGCTCCTCCTAAATCCATAACCTACTGATTTAATGTCAAGATATAAGTATTAAATTACAAAAATTGACAAAAGTGAATTAATTACAGTGCCATTGATTTGGCATTTTAGATAAACTATTCTAATCAGAGGTGAACACTTATTCTTAAGAGAATGATGCATTACTCAATTATTTGTCATAAAAACTGTAATATGTTTGTGAATAAAAAGTAATCACTGTTTATGAAATAGCATCGCAGAAGAGTATCATTTCATAAGCTTTAAGTGGAAAGTAAATGTTTCAAGCATATAGAAAAGTGCTGGATAAGTTGTGGCAAAACTAAACTAGATACTAGGTATTTCCCCAGCACCATGAACCAGAATAGTATTTTTAACATGAGTATTTTGAAATTAAATTAAACATGATTCAATGGAAATCTAATCTTCTTTCTAAACAGCTCAATGACATTATTCATGCCTTAATAGTGCAAGGAATAATGGTAACTGTTTAACCTCTAACTACTACCATGGGTCAAAAACGACCCGAGCATAAAATAAAAATTAAGGGACCTCTGGTTTCTTGTTGGACAGCACCCCCAGGTACCTTGTATTCTCCCCTTAGTAATAGCCATTACAGTTAACCTCTTCTTCTTGTTTCTATGATTACCTGTGTCTGTCTAATTAACGTTTTGGGGCCATTTTTGACCAGTGGTAGTAATTACGTTATCAAAAAGTTGTTTAAAGTATTCATAGTGATATGGCTAATGAAGGTTTTATTGTGGCTGGCAGACATTATAAGGATTGGTTGGCATATATGAACGAAGATGATGGAAATCAAAATCCTGTGTCTAATGATAATGAGGATCTAATGAGCAATTCCAGTGACAATCAGTCCATTCGTTCTGATCATGATACAGATTCAGAAATACAGCTAAATGAGGATGAATTGGATGGCAAAAAGTCTACCAGAAACATTCAAAAATATGCTATAAGTGCAATAACACAGGTTGCAAGAATCACCCTGAATCTAAATGTCTCTGTCGGAACTGTCAAGATAAAATTTTAATTTATTTGTTAGTGTAGCAGAGAGCTCCTCACAGTTTCATAATTATTTAAGATATTGAATTACTTTCTTTTTGAGAATGAGCAGAACACACTTAAATATGATAAGAAGAAAGATGGCACTCTTAAAATTCAGTTTTACATATTCATTTTTATACTATTAGAAGACTTGGACTTTTTTGGTCATTTTTTTTCTAATTCAAATATGTTTTTTTGAAAACTATAAAATCAAGTTATTTTTATTGTATTTGTATTTTAAAAGGTATCTCTTGTATTCCATTAAAAAAATTAATACTTTTTTTGTGTGGGCCATAAGAGACTCATGGTAGTACTTATGTAACTTTAAAACATGGTATTAGTTGAAGGCTAATATACAAATTTAATGCCTTAAAAAATGATTCGTTCTTATAATAAATTCAAATCAAACAAAATATTCTATGTCATTTTGATATCCAAAAATGAAGCTATACTTTTAAGTAATATAAAAAGAAATGCCAAATCCAAATGAACTCAGTTTTGAATGAAGAATCAGACCTTAGAATAAATAAATGAACGGAACGAACAACTTGTCATTTACAATTTAGGGTAAGTGCATGAGGGAGTAAATATATTATTCTAATTATGCCAATCACCATCGCTGGGGGGCACAAACCAAATAAATAAAATAAAAAAATACAATTAAGTCCAGAATCAAACTGCCTTTCTCACACCAAACGAATTTGGATGTCATGTTTAAAGATTCATAACTACGAATTTCTGAGATATGTTCTCACAAGAATGGCATAATTTCAACAAACAAGAGTGACTTTAAATAATGGAATTCATTCCATTTAAGATTGATCGACAAGATAAATAAGGATGACAAATCAGAAGTAAGCGGGCAAAGGAAAAAGAAATTTACCTGTGTAAGTCCAGAGGCACACGAAGACAATTTTAAATTGTCAAACCATTTTCGACACCTTGACACACCAATATACCCGTTTACTATCTGATTCAATAGAATCTCCGATGGTTCCTGCTCATCCATATTTAGTTATTGAGCAAACTGTCAGATGCAGAATATGAAAAGTCCACCATTCTACCTAAACGCCGGCATTTTCAACTGACTTAAAAGAATCGATGTATTTTGGCGGTTTAATAAATGCAAAGAAGTCGAAATTTCTTACACGATAGCTAGTCATATATAATTTAAATATCTAATTCAAACCTCAACTGAATTTATTTATTTTTCTCAAGAATCTGAACTATTTTGCTTCAATAGAATAATAAGAGAGTGATGCTATACTTTATTTATATTTCAAACGATTCATTTGCAGTCCAAAGGGCTATATTTGTAACAAAGCGATCAAATTTAAAATGTGGTTGGAAAATCGAGAAGGTGAAGACGTCAGTAATTTTAAACCGAGAGTTGCTTGTTTATTATTATTTACGTTCACTTATGCTACTATGGGTAATTGGGACGGGTTATCTACAGGTTATCACCCTTTTCTAGCCAGGGTGGGCCCAAGGAGTTTATTTAATGAGTCCGTCACTAAATAAATTTCTACTACCCAGGGTGGGAATCAAACCCGCCACTTTAGGTCTACCACGCGAAATTAAGACCAACGCCCTATCTCACACGGCCAACCTTAGCCCCGAAACCGAGATTTAAATCTAGTTTACTTCTTATATTGGAAACAATCTTGAAAAATTCCTCCTTCATCCTCTTAGGCTAATTAATTATATCCTTCCTCCTTAACCAATAAACCTTTCAGTTATGTCACAAGTACCATCGGGTTGTTGGATTAAACGACAATAACGATTTTTACATGATTTTTTTCACAATTGAATTTTCTATTTCCGTGCATACAGACAATTTTTCAACTTTCATAGGCTTTAAATTTTCAAGCGTTGCAGAAAATGAACTACAACCTCAAAACTAAACCATATATATTTTAATGAAACAATCCGTTCGGATTGTCATAGAGAGCCATAAACTCTTGACAATGATGCTATGTGTAAATCTTAGTGGATTTTTCTGGTTTAGAACCTAAGTGTATTGTTCAAGATGAAATTTTGATTTGAAAAAGATATCCCTACTAACTCATTGTGAAATAATGATAACTAATAGGGGCAGCCATTTGATAGAGATTAATAATGATAGTACATTAGAGTGTACTTGAATTTTCTATGGCACCAACAAATGGGGAATAGAACATACGAAATCCACCCATTTTCCGAAATAATTGAATTTTTTGCTGAACAAACATTTAGTTAGTGACAAAAAAAAAATCAATTCATGGTAATATACAAAATTTTATCGTGAAAAATAATTACATAAAAATAATTTTTTTGCGATTTAGTACAACATGCTAGGCAGACCAGTGTCCTTAAAAAGTAAGTTAAGGAAGTTGACAATCCAGAATTGTCCGTCACAATATTTTGTCACCTCAGAATTTTGGTAATTTCTACAAGAGACAATTCCATATAGAATAAGTAGCCATGGTATACGGAAATATCCATTAATCAGACTCCATCCGTATATCATAGAACATCTATGGTTTACGGAAATATCTACATATATATCAAAGTTCCCGTAACATAATTTAAACCACACCCAGTTGAGTAATGGAAATTATGAGTGCTATAAGCATAATCTCATTGGTGTCATTATTTCATTTTTTAAATGAATTACATTGTTATAGGATCTGTTTGTAATAAAATTTATATCCTCTTTGGTGAGGTTATGTATAATCAGCCTTTAATAAAGTTCAGTTATGGGCTTGTCATCATTGCGTTAACATTTATTTGGTTAGATTAGTGTTTAAACGTTTAAACATACATATTTTCAGTTGCATCTTAGTTTACATGATTTTACTTCATTGTATGAGATGAATTCTATATACTTTTATTGTTCATTTTTTGATCAATATACGCGTGATATATTTAACAGTTTGACTGCCCACAAAAATAAGTGAATTTGGTTGGAGGCCCATTACATTTTTCGTGTTATTTGACTTGAAATATGCATAAATATTTTTAAAAAACCAATGATATTTGTTGTAAATCTAATGTGGGGGTTAAAAAAGGGAGGAAATAAAAATTACTCCTTTGGGCGTGACGGGCACCTAGGAAGGAATTTCCATCTTAGGTACCCATCATGCCCGAGAGCGTTAGCAAAATGCGATACAACGCTCTCAGGCAGATGCCGCATCACACTAACTCGTGGAACGCGGTATGAACCGTTCCCGCCCTTTGGCGTGACGGGCATCCCCTCTTCGCCGCGCTTCACGCCCCGAGGCGGAATGGGCAGTCAAACTGTTAATTCCCTCATTCCCGCTAGATGAAGGAATAAAGACTTGGGTAAGGTTAATTGTCTCATTTTAAAACTTAATAAAGGGTTGTCTTACTCTACATATATAAAATCGTAACCCCTGTCTGTACATTGATTTTTTCTCGAAATATCACGATACTTTTTCGTTTTACATATCATAGACACCATAACTGTATTTTGTTTCTTTCGTGTTTGTTTGTTTGTTACCTTTTCACGCATAAACGGCTGAACCGAATTTTATGAAACTTGGTATTTATATTACTACTAACACAACTTAGACTATAGTCTATACAAATCTTCTTTGAGACGAACAGGAGTGGGGGGGGGGTATAAGGGAGGCCTGAAATGAAAAATAGCGATATTTCGTTAAATTTTATTATCATTATTTAATTAATTTAAATTTTAAACAAAACCCAAAAATTTAAAATTTGGCCAGCAGAAAATTTCCCCTTTTTTTTCACAGACTTTCTCCCTTTCAATATATTTAAAAATATTAATTATAAGTTTTTGGGCCAAGAAACTCACTAAACCGATAAAATTTTTTTTATAAAAGTTTTTAATCACTTGTGGGTGATTTGGGTTAAAAACATTCAAACTAATACGCCTGTCTGTGCTTTTTTGGGTTTTTTCTTCTGTCACACAATCATTTGGGTTTAAGCTTTTAACCTAGAAATTAATTTTCCAGAAATTTTTTTTGTTTTTTTTTTTTGAAAGGCGGATATTAATGTCAAAAAGGTAATATTTTGGGGTTTTTTTATTCCCAAAAAAAAGTTTTTCCCACAAACGTTTTTAAAACCTTTTAAATTATTAACCATAAAACGCGGGGTCGGAAAAATAAATGGAAAAAAACGGAAAGGGTTTCGGATGGGGTACAGGCCCTTTCCCAAAAAAAAGTGGGAAAATTTTTTATTTTTCACTTTCCTAAAGATAAACTGGGTGCTTAATGCTTAGTATCTGAGCAAATGTGTTGACATTTTAAAAAAATATAACATACAAAAAGGAAATTTCGAGCAAAAATGAAATAACAATAAAAAACTTAAACCCAACAATCCGGTAGATAGGGTTTTAAACAAACGGAGGAAAACTTGGGGTTTAAAAAAGATTATTTTTAAAAAAACTATATTTATCCAATACAGCAGTTAAGGCTAGTTTTATTGTCAGTCAAATATGGGGAAAAAATTGAAAAAACCCCCGTGGATAGAGAGATGATAAAGAAAAGCCTGACTGCTTTTGCAAAATAGCATTTCCGGGGAAGATAAATATTGTTTTTAAGCATTATTTTTTTCAAAATTTTACCGTTGGAAGGGGGAAAATTTAAAAACTTTGTCCAAGAACATAGCAACAATGCATCGTGAACGCATTGCAAAATTCGAATATTGTTCTTTGGCACTTGATGAGAGTTGCGATATTAGTGATACAGCACTACTGGCTATATTGTTACGTGGTACTGACACCAAATTTAATATTACTGAAGAATTGTGTTGACTGATTCCAACGCAAGGGTCTACAACTGGACAAGACCGCTACAATGAACTAAAGCTTTTTTGAAAAACGTTTCAATTTATCGGCAGTATATTGACAGATGGAGCACGTGCAATGTCAAGCATTGTGATAGAAGGGTCAGGAAGGCTATTTCAAGACATTAAGAAGGCCACAAGAAGGGAAACACTCGTTAACCAGTGCATAATTCACCAGGACGATTTGTGTGCGAAAATATTGAGTTTGCCAACAGTAACAATAAAAAAATTAATCAAAGGACAACTCAGTACAACTATCGACAGGCTTGAAGATGATGCCATCGCATCGAAAGCGCTTGCCAGCGGTACTCAACCATCAGCCAGTGACGACGGTCTCCACCGAGAGGTATGACAATAGTACCCTTTCATATATTAGGCCGTAAATGCCTGGGCAAACAACAGCTATTGGACCATACATACAAATTTCGAATGGTTTACATTTAAAAAAATACTTTAATAATGAATCAAAAATAGAAGCATGGATGATAAGCGAAAAATAACAGTATTTTATTACCTGTATGTTTCCATAATTAGAATCCTGTTTCTGCCATAAATCAATTTCACCAGATGTGTTACTACCATACTCGTTTCACTCATATAAAGTAACCAGTTGATTAATGCTTTGATGGAATATACCTGGAAGGTAACAGAAATGCAGTTGAACAAATGCAAAAGGTCAGCAATCCTGATGGAACAATATTATTAAATTATATGTGTTTTATATAGTTTATAATACCATTAGAAATATTTCATCGTTAGTAGTTGTTTGTAATCTTAAATTGAGGGGGAGGGGGTGTTCCAGTAGTAAACCACTATGCTATTGGTTCCAATTTCAAACCATTGGATGTCACTCTAAATTTGATTTAGCCCTGCGGTCATGGGGCTTTGAGGTTGGACTTCTGAATTCTATACCGGTCTGTGGCCTTTAATCAGCAGCGGCCATCGAGTAGCTACTTGAATAAAGAAGTAGTAATCTTTGGTTTGTAGTGCCACCACAATACTGCCTGGAACAGCCAAGCTGACTACTTGACCTCCCACCAAAGCTGTGAGGCAGGCCTTGGCTCTTTTTGGGTTGATGAGCAAAGGTTTTTTTTCTCTTAATGATTTAGAAATATTGGGTAAGTATTAAGTGAAAATATGTCTCTAGATGTACTCTTATTGACCCAATAGCATGGTCGGCGTCTTAGCCTAACATTCCTTGGAGTATTGGCGTACTGAATTGAATACCGCTACCCAAGTTTGGCTCACAGCAGAGCAGCTTCCCAATAAACATTTTTAATGCAATTAGAGAGGCCATTTGCAAGTCAATATGTAGTTCTCTCATTGCCAAATGACAATAGACGGCATCATATGAAATCTTCAATACCATACTTCCTTTGCCATTGACTGATATATGTTGTTCATAGTATTTTGGTATATTTACTATGTAATTTACCAAAATGTCTCTAGTATTTTGCGATAGTTAATTCGTTGAATTTTCCCCGTTCCCTAAAGAGTACATTTGCGCTTCTCGAGGTCAGACCCACTGTGAAATTTTCACTTAAGATAAATTCCACCAAAGCACGATTATCACAGAAAACTCAATATTCGCAATAAAAATAACGCAATAATCCCCATGCTCTAAACTTTGTCAGTGAATCGTCCATTCGACTTTTTCAAAACTGAAAAAAAAATGTACAACTGAAAACATCAACCACAAATGCCTGAATATGAATTCTAACTGCTTGAAATAAAAAAATAAACTTTTTCTTCTTATTCTGGACTCAATATTATTTATATATTCTTCAAAATTGATGGCAAGGGTCTCCGTTAAAAAACATTTCTTTCCGGTGCAAAATTTATTGAAAATGCTCTACATGTTTCGTGGCTTATTTGCCACCTGTTCAGGGTTTATCCCTTTTAAAAGAAAAATATATACAAAATTATTAATAACATTAATTTAATACATCCCTTAATAATTCTTTTGCTGTATATTGTATTAGTAGGTGCCTACATCTATGGTATATTTATTAAATATAACTATAAATTGCTACATACATTTCTGAAGTGATAGTTTACCTTTTACATTACGTTGCGACTGTCCTCACAGAGGAGGCATATAATAATGAGAGGTTCCCTAGGTAGGTTAAGTCAGCTGACAAAAAATCGATTATTTACAAGTCAATCTTGAACTCGATTATTTCGCGTCATAACATAAAGTCGATTAATTTAATATAAAATGTTATAGAATATATGATTGAGGTATTTGATTTCTGTTTTTTGTTTACTGCCCTTTTTCTATTTTTTATTATATGAATGTAGTCTTTTATTCTCAGTATCATATGCCTCCTCTGTGAGGACAGTCGCAATGTAATGTAAAGGGTAAACGAGCACTTCAGAAATGTAAGTAGCAATTTATAGTTATATTTAATAAATATATCATACATGTAGGCACCTACGAATACAATATGTAGCAAAGAAATTATTAAGGGATGTATTAAATTAATGTTATTAATAATTGTGTATATATTTTACTTTATAAGGGATAGCTCCTGAAGAGGTGTAAAAATGTAGGGCAGTTTCAATAAAGTTTGCACCGGAAAGAAATGTTTTTATTGGATACCCTTGCCATCAAATTTGAATAATATAAAAACAAACTTTGGAAATATATTTTAACAACAGTTTCAACTAGACTAGGTCGTTTACCACGTGAATTCCCACCTTACATCAATAATTTCTTAGTGTTCATTTTTAAACTTCATCTTTTCTCCCAAACAATTTTTGGTTTGCTTGATACAGTTTACTTTGGATAGTTATTCATTTTTGATTATTCAGGTTCATTATTTAAACTTAATACAACGTTATACTCACCTCCCATTTATTGCAAATCAACCAATAATAATTTTGTAATATAAATTTAAGAAAGAAAGTTTCTCCTGCGTTTTGTTTTACTAGCTTCACAGTGTGGTAAGATATATAATATGACATAATTTCGAGTAATTACTTACTTTTGTCTGAATTGCCGCAGGAAGATTGGATAATGGGCACCACTGCAAATTTTCCTGAACTTCGATATTTTTATCGTGATAATCGAACATAAGCTCCCGTATCTACATTGAAGAAATACATTTTTAAATAAGTGTTAAGCAATAGTTCAATGTTATATTTCTAATATTTCATACACACTCTCTTATTTAAATAATGAGAGTCCACTGAGATAAAAACAGTAACTATTTTGTAAGATTTTAATCTGGCTCTTAAAATGTTACTAGTTAAATGTTTTAGCAGATTTCCCTTAAGGGAAATCAGCTATTGAGGTCGTACTCATGACGCGAGTTTCGAAAAATTTCTTCAAATGTCCATCGATCCTACCCAGGAGATGACGAAAATGAGGTCCGTTCAAAATTATATATATATATCTATGTATATATATATATATCTATATATATATATATATATATATTTATATATATATATATATATATATATATATATATATATATATATATATATAGATATATATATTTGTCTGTTAACGCTCTAGCGGTCGCAATTTTCGTTTGATCGTTACCAAACTCGATATGTAAACGTTTTATGCAAAAATAAAGATCAAGTTCGTTAATGGCTGAAATCGAACCAGTGGAGGGGGGGTTTAGAGGGGAGGATTTTCGAAAATTCGAAATATCTCCGTTACTATACGTCGGATCGAAAAATTATATAGAATCAATCTTATTGCAAATTAAATTTACTATAAATAATGTTATATACATTTATTCTGTATCTTGAATATTAACCGAGATATTTGCATTTTTCTGTTTTCAGCTTCTGAGATGAGATCGGCTAACTTCGGGTCTAGTCGTGGGTTTCCGTCAAGAGCTAATTCGGGGCCTTCCCGTAACTGTTTGACTCTCTATTCTGAAATTTCTCTATTATAAAACTTCACGTGGGAAATCTGCTTAGTTTACGCAGCCCCTGCGTGACGGACTTTATTTTATTTATTGATGGCATATAGCTCAAGAGGTCTATGAATTAAGCATTTCAAGTTTTTTAGAAATATATGAAGTATATAATTCAATAATCAACATTTATGTATAATATTAAGGAAACAAAACTATAGATCATTTGTTAAATTTCATTTTCGCATCCTGGCAAAATAATATGTTATCAATTCTCTGCCTTGCCCCTCTAAATTTATTCAGTGTCCATGAAAAACTACAATTTCTACAGGACCTGGACCGGCCTACTATCATATAGATCGATCGACAGCTATAATCATTGTTAACACAAGCAGTAGGCATCCAGGCAATCACCGCCGGTTAACGAGGATTTGGATTTAAGAGACACAGTGTCCAACTTCACTTTTTTTTTTGAAGGTTTTCTACAGAAGGTGTTATGACAAAACATGTGTAAAATAATACCTTTTATCTTTTTAGTAGATTTCCCTTAATTGACGTACTCATGACGCGAAACTTTTCGAAAGTTTTCTTCGAAAGTCCATCGATCCTACCTAGTAGATGGCGATCTGTCTATCTATATATATTTGTCTGTTACCGCTCTAGCGGTCGCAATTTTTGTTGTTGATCGTTACCAAACTTGATATATGATCGTTTTATAAAAAATGAAAGATCAAGTTCGTCAACTGCTTAAATTGAACCAGGGTGAGGCCCGCCGGATTTAGAGGGTATGAATTTGGAAAATTCTTAATATATGCGTTGAATTGAAAAATTGTATAGAACCAATCTTATTACAAACCGTAATATTTGCATTTTTTTGTTTATGGTTTTTAGTAAACCCTTACTCCTATTTATGTCATATTAACAATATGATATTGTGTTTCGAAGCATTTTATTTGAAGCCTAAATACCAAATATAGTTCTCATTAAATTTTTACGTTTTGAGATAAATGAAAATACGTAACGCACGTAGGAAATCTGTTTAGTTAACCCAGCCCCTGCGTGACTGACTTTCTTTCATTAAATGTGAAGTGTTGGAATGGATTGTATTTTATATTTTATATGTAAAACATTGCCCTCTGATTTCCCAAATTGCAAATAAATTATGTACTCAGAATACTCACTAATGTGTACTAGATACAAAAATATTTCAATTACCAGTTTTATGTTCCTTTTACCCTCGAGAATTGGGATATACCCCGCTGAATGTGCTAAGGCAACTATTCCATGAAGTTTATTACTTGGATCTGCAGATTTTAAATTATCTCCTATGGTCTGGAAATAAACGTAAAGAAACATAAGTTAATATAGTGTAAAAAAAACGGCAGCTGTACTAACTGCTTTTATTTATCTTGTTCTTTTCAATATAAAGAGACCAGTAATACATATTATACGGATTAATTACTAAAGAAGTGGAAAATGAATAGTCTTGTCATATCTGTTGGTGGAGATCGTCGTCATTAACTGGTGATCGAATACATCTTGGAAGCGCTCGATGCGAGGGTACCATCATCAAGCGCGTCAAAGGTTGTACTGAATTAGTTATCCTTGAGTCAGTAGGTATATACGTTTTTTAACTGTATCAGGTTCGTTAAATTTTAGTCCGAGTCCATTTGACATCTTAGGTCTGGTAAAAGGAAGTGTGGTTATTATGGATGTCTAGTAAAATTATTGTGCATGTCGTAGGTCGTGTTTCTGCTTATCCCTATTCGGTTGTTTACTTTTTCTTTGTTTGAGTGTGTTACTCGTATTTGCGTTACTGTATTGTAGACGATATGGTGGTTTGTGTTTTAGTCCAGTTACATTTTGATGTAATAATAGTCCCACACATATAGTTATAAATTTTGATAATTTGAATTTGATAATGAACCTTCTCTTGGTCTGCTGGTATTCGTGTGTGCCTCCGTGGCTGGAAGGTATAATGACGTTATTAAGTTACAACAGAAGTGAGGCATCGTGAATGATTCAGTTGGTCTTTAGTTTTTTTTTGTTTTTTTTGTGTTTCTGTTTAGTTTCTTGAATATTTTGTCAATCGCGTGTCGTTTGAAACCGTTACTGTGTGCTATCTCGTAAACTGTCTTTAACTCTTTGTCCGTATTAGGTTATTTGGGAACTTTTGTTTGTTATTTAAGCAGTTGCAATGGTATGAATATCGTGTCTGAGCTGTTTGTTGATAGTGTCTCCGTTGTTCGTAAATCTCTATGTTTTCTAGAATGCCCAATCTACGTCGCTTTGCTTGTTTGTATAGGAGTTGCATACTGTCGGTTAGAGTCATGGCAATGATTGTTCAAGTGGCTAGTGAAGTTAAGAGTCTCGCTGTATTAGTCTGAGTAAGAGTATGTGTTCTTTGTGTCGTGTTTTAAGTCTCATTCCTCTGTTCTATGTACGTGTTATTTATTGCGCATGGAAGTTAGTTTCTAAACTCCGTTCATACTGTATTTGTCCTTACTGTTTATGCCACTTTTCAGTTCTCGTTGTAATGCATTATTGGGCCTGGAAGTAGTGTGTGAAGTCCTTTATTTTGTAGTAGGTTGGTAAATTTATATGTGTAAAGTCCTGTGTCCGCGATGACGTGACGTATCATGATTGATTCTGTTGGTTATTGAGCCTTGTTTTGTGTTTCTGTTTATTTTCAAGAATGTCTTGTCAATGGCGTGTTTTTTGAAGCCGTTAACGTGTACAACCTCGTAAACTGCCTTCAACTGTGTCATAGTTGTACTGTGAGGGCTGTATTGTTTTTCTGCCTGTGTAGTATATGTCGCAATGCAGCTATTTTATGTTGAGTTGGATGGTTTGAAGTGTCATGTATTGAAGTGTCTGTGGATTTATGTTATCTGTATGTTTCGAATCCCAGTCTGTTGGTTTGTCTTATAAATGTGAGGTTAATGGAGTTCTGGGTTTTGCCATTATCCGTCTCCATGGTGTAACATATGTTGCGGTGTAGTTTGTTGAGTTATATCAGTATCAAGTTGATATCGTCTGTTTCGGTTATGCAAAATCTACAAATCTGAAATACTTTGTTAAATTGTGTTTTTTTCATTAGCTTTGGCATGTGTGTAGAAGTTGGATTTACCATTCCAAGCTCGTCTGTTGGTATATACACGCCATTGTTGAAGAGGAAGTAATACTATTTTAACACTGTATTGGTCAAGGTTTCTACACCACACACACTCACACACACACAATCGGCGTCTTGCAAGTGTATCTGCACAGGCTCTGGGGATCCACGAGTTTCGGTTGAGGTTACGACTGAGTTGACGTTAGCTTAGAGACATTTTTGAATATATAAATAAAAGAGTTCCCGTATTGCGATGATGACTAGAGAGCTTATTTTTGTGCGAAATGAATTAAATAACGCATCCACCAGTTGACTTGGAGGGCGTTTCTTTGAATCGCCACGGCTGTTTAAATCATGGTGGTTTTGGAAACTCTCCTCATGTTGATTCCATATTTAAGCATTTCATCTTTGCATACGGATTTCTAGTTCTAGTAAAGCAGCTTATTATTCACTTAAACATTGAACAGTGGGTAATTGAAATTAAAAATCAAGGAAATCTTGGGGACCTATATCTCTATGTATTTATACAAGAGTTAAAGAAGGTGTAAAAACCCTACTAACACAAAATTGGTCAATTGAAGAAATTTCGTAAAACGGTACATTTAGCGTGGGAACAGTCATAAAAGTCGCTAAAACAACAGTTTTAAATATATTTCAAGTGACGCTGTTTTTGTATGTATATTATGTTATTGTATATGTAACTAGTAACGAACGAATAATTTGCGCAACATTATTAATTCAATTTCAAAATATGCAATTTTTTTCTTACGTATTTTTTTGGTGGAACATATTGTTGCGAAAATTAAATACATGAAGGAAGGGCAGAGAGAGTCGCGTATTTGGGAAGTGCGAGGTAGATCAAAGAAGCCGACAGAGGATCGAGTTCGTTCGAGTCCTGTTCTGGAAGGGCCTGGGCCGTCCCTTTGCAGTTTTGGCGCCAATCTATATAAGACAACCTGGCCGACCCTTGCCAGTTTTTAGTTTGATCTCAAGTGCTACAGTGCGACTTACTGCAGTGCGGTAAAGTGTTATTATGTGAAGAACAGTGTTCTGCCGTGACTGTAAGTAACAGTTTAGTGCCGTGTTAAAGGACAGTGCAGTGCCGTCTTTTTGTGAATTTCAGTGATCGTGAGTGAATTATTGGACTGTGACTCATTGAAGAACAGAGTCGCTTTCAGTGCATACTGTGAGTAGTAATTAAGAACAATTAACCAAGTGTATTGTGCATTGTTAAATAAATTGTGCAGTGATAGAAACTGTGAAGCTTGTGTGTGTTTAATTTTGCAATCCAAAAGAACTCTTATAAACAACGTTTATTACTGATTTCGTAATAAAACGTAACAATATGTTATGATTGCAATTAACTCGATTTATTTTTGAACATTTGTAGGCTTTCCTAATGAGGAGAAAGTTCCTGAATTTTCAGCGAGGTGTTATAAATTTTTGTAATCCCAGTGATAAAATTATAAATTATTATAAAATATGATATTTTTGCCTAAATAAGAAGTTTAACATTTTTAAGGTGGTTAAATCGTCTTACTTTTGTTTTCATCAATCAGGTCCAGTGCAATAAAGAAATCTACTGAAAAACATTCGTCACCTGAGTAAATTGTACCAAAATTAATGTTTAAGTTTCAAAACCGATATTTGTCCCCCCCCCCACATCAAACGCTCTTCCACAATAGAAAGTTTTATGAATTAATTATTCTTCTGACTAATGAAATGATTTTATAAAGCTTCATCAACGGAGCAACTATATGGGTGTGAGTAACATCAAATCAATGTCAGTCGTAACGTCAACCGGAACTCATGGATCCCCAGAACATGTGCAGATACACTTGCGAATTACCGAATGAGTGTGTGTGTGCGTGCGTGCGTGTGTGTGTGTGTGTGTGTGTGTGTGTGTGTGTGTGTGTGTGCGCCCGTTCTATTTTACCTTTGCTGAATTAATTAATAATTAAAACATACTTCTCTAGTTGTTTAATCAGAAAACCTTTTGATGACATAAACACTTACCTCAATTATGTTATTTATTACAAGGTCAGAATGAATGAAGTACCCAGCTAGGAGACGAACCGACGGTTTTATCACATTACAGGGCCCATTTTTGATGTGGTCTTGGCATATCTCCACTATTTCATACTTCTTTGATACTTCTGTAAAAGTTTTTCCTAAAATCAAAAGACCTATTTTTAGTTACTTAATTTTTCTAACCTGTTTGACATGCTGAAAATTTTATATAAAGTGGAATTTTATATTCTATTATTTGTACATTTCTGAATATTAAAGTAATTATGTATTTAGGCCTGCAAGTTAATGACATCATGAACTTTTTAAAACAAACCATTATCGCAGTAAAACAAAGTAGCATTGTTATTATTTCGTATTTTAATTAATATATGTTTGGTTTTTTTTGTTGGGAAAACGATATTACCGTACGGCAAGTACTAAGCTGACCGATTGTGATAATCCTAGTCGACGTTCAATATCATAAAAAATACTGCTCTATTCAATTTTGTTACAAACTAAAAATTCAAGTTAGCTAAGGCCAAAATCGGACTAGGTGGAGGGGGGCGTCATCATTCCAGCATGAAGAAATCAGCTTATTTTTTTTTTTTTTTAAATTTGAAGATTTAATTTAATTAGTATACATTATTTAGAGGAAGAGGTATTTGGAAGGACGGAAATACGAAATTACTAATTTATCCATTCCTATTAGGATACTGTATATATATATATATATATATATATATATATATATATATATATATATATATATATATATAGAGAGAGAGAGAGAGAGAGAGAGAGAGTTTTCTTTATCATAAAGTTATCTACAAAAGAAATGTTATACAATCCCTTGGCCAGATGTACAGAAATTAACGCATTTACGATTTTACACTTGATTTCCCTTACAATGCCTAATTAAAATGGTTTTATAATGTCGAGAGGACGTCATATATTTTACTACTCCTTCAACAAGTCTAAACATGGAAAAGCAATATATGTTTAAAAATTGCAGACGTTGATTTAAAAAACAAAAACACTTCTTCCACCTCCACTCCATATGTTCCAGGACCCTTTTTGACATCCCTTCAAGAACGGTGCAAATATTTAAAGAGAATCAGCCTTAGGTAATCTTCAAGAGTTGGAGACGGGAAAATACAAATCCAGCTCCTCATATTTATACACTGTATGAAAATATCGATTATGAAAGAAGCCTAGTCACAATTACAACTAATATACTTACCGTTTATTAAAATATTTTATCTTTGATTTCTTGTTAAAAGTATTCAGTACGTTTTAAATATGTGAATTTTTTTCCCTGCTTTATGGACCGTTCCTGCTAAAGAGGTTTCGGTTTCTAAGTTATGTTCATTTTAAAAGTCTCGAATTTGGAAACTAAATTTCTGAAAACTGTAAATACAGAAGAAATTTCGCGTAGGTACGTAGTTTTCCTGTTACAAGAGCATTTATAGTTATCAACTGCTAACTGATATTTAACAATTCAGTTTGTCTAGGTCTGGAGATAGAGAAAAGAACTTTTCAAGATACTCAGCACTTTCATACAACTAATATACTTACTGATTTTTGGAAATATCGATAACTGAGTTAAACAAGTGAGAATAATCGTGGGATTCACATATATAAAGCCTAGCAGGCATGTTAATACTTCCTTATCAACGAATTCTTCAGGGAAGCAAACCACACACAGCTGAAACAAAAACATGTTTAAAATAGAGGGTATTTATTGATGTACACATATACTTCTATGGTTCCTGACATTATTACAATTAAGGTCTTGAGGTATTGATCGTGTATTCATTTTTTTGGCCAAGTTTAGAAGCCACTAAGCCTAAACAGAAGACCGTAAATAAGAAAGACAAAATATCTAAGGTATGTTCGTCGGAAAACGTATCCAAAGATACCTGCGAAAGAATAATTCGGCAAACGTACTGTGGTAGACAGATATATGCACCTGAATAAGAACAAAACTCTTCAGTCTCAGAGAAAGCCCTTAGGAAGAGGGACGTATGTCACTCTTAAAAAGTCCGTCACGCAGGGGCTGAGTAAGCTAAATATCCCTCATGATGCTTAACAATAGATAAATCTACATTCTGGTAACACAATAGCACCGTCAACATCAAGTGAATAAATACAAACGATAATAAGAAACCTCCAGACGGGAAGCACCTGAATCATCAACAAACAGGTACTTCTCACAGGAAAGAAAAAGAATTACGGAAATACATCAGAATATAACATATTAATTATGTTGAAAACTATTTACCATAGTACTGCAATTTATAATGGATCAGAATCATTTTCATCTCAATCAATCAAATTTTAGTAACCCAAGAAGTTGAGAAGGGGTGGGTGGTCATGATAACATAATTTGCATTTATCTCGTATAATAAAGGTCTCTTGAAAAAAAAATTATGATATTTAAGCTTCGAATAATGTGGTTTATTACATAACAGAGTGTTGTTTATGTAACATGAGTAGAAGTGGGGGTTTGCTGAAGGCAGTAAACTGAAAAATGCAAATATTCAAGATAGAGAATAAATGTATATAACAATATTTATAGTACATTTAATTTGCGATAAGATTGACTCTATATAACGTTTTGGTCCGACGTATTGTAACGGAGATATTTCGAATTTTCGAAAATCCCCCCTCTAAACCCCCCTTCCACTGGTCTGATTTTAGCCATTAACGAATTTGATCTGTCTTCTTACATGAAACTTTTAAATATAGAGTTTGGTAACGATGAAACAAAAATTGCGACCGCTAGAGCGGCAACAGACAAATATATATATGTATATATATAATATTTTGAACAGACCTCATTTTCGTTATCTCCTGGATAGGAACGATGGACACTTGAAGACATTTTTCGAAAATCGCGTAATGAGTAAGTTATTTCCCTCAAGGGAAATCTGCTAAAACTTGAAAACCCGACGTTAAGTCCTTAATTTAAATTTTATATATATATATATATATATATATATATATATAGAAGTAGTAAATTTGAATTAAGAGTAATATGGAGATAGTTGGGTATTGACTAATTTTTCTGCCATAAAGTTTATTTGAGTACGTAATGACTAGGCAGCCCTCAGTTCAAGGAGTGGAGGTCCAAGCACTATGGTGCGTAAACCGCAATGTCCAAATATTTCATAGAATGATTCGCACATCCTATTTAGTGTAGTGGATTAACTTACTCCTACATCTTGATCAAACATAGTCATAACGTACTCAAATAAACTTTATGACAGAAAAATTCAATTCGATATTAGCCAATACGCAACTATTTATTTCTGTAAGGAGCACGATTTCTGTCATATATTCGTATTAAGAATTTATTGTGGTTTCAAATATTTCTCCACAATTTACTAGTGAGTTCTTCGTTTGGCAATGAATGAAAAAATGCTAATTTTCCTCTCTGTTCTGAATTTCTTTGTTGCTTATGAAATTATTTCATTGAGGAATGTAAACGATAGTCGTTTAATTTTGTTAAGTATTATTAACGTCTTTTAAAACTATTTAGGAGGGGAGAGGGTGGTAGCAGTGGTTTTAAATATTTATTAAGCTTAAAAGGTTATCGGGGCTCTGCATAATCCCAGTCAATCTTGCAGTCTATTATTTTTCTTTTTCTTTTTTTTTATAACCTATACTTCCACAACCCTGCATAGTTTTATGTGACCGTATTTATTCTCAGTAAGCCATTAATGTTAGAGGGTCACAAAACATAGGGATTCATCGGAACAATCCGCCTTCAGGGAAGGTACTTTTTCTAATTCTATTTGCTATCCAATTTATTTCAATAAAAATCTACAAGCTTTTCGTGATAATAATTGGTTTTTCCTCTTAAAGTTCCATTGATTTGAAGTCCACGAGGATTTTAGGGCTTGTTAGTTAGTTCTAAATTTGTTTTTGTTTTTTTACAACAACGGTTTTTATTTGTGTTAGTTTCAATTGACAACGATACCTCTCCGTAGTACCCCATAAATCGAAATCGTCGAAATGTGATCTCAATTAAACCTTCGTTGAAGGGGACATAGCTGAAGAGCACTTGATGAAAAACATGTGAAATATATTTTACTAATCTATTTTCTTATACATGTCATCTAAGACGTCTCAGGAGTTAAAGGTTAAAAGGTTAAAAGAATTTTATTATCTAAAATATTAACAAATAATAATTTAGAATAGAAGTAAATACAATTTTTCAAGCTTATTGGCTTTTTTAAATATTCCACATTACTTATATCTATTTTTATTCTAATATATAAATGTATAATAAGGGAAAAATATACAAAAAAAAACCCAATTACAGAAATAAATAAAAATTCTCAATTACAGACGGTTAAAAGTAATACAGAAGAACTATAAAGATACACAGAAGAATATAAATTTGTACAGAAAAAATAAAAGCTCATCAAAGAAATTAAAATGTTATGTGCTTAAGTCTCTTATATTTGTAATTCTTGTAATTTAAACTACTATAACTATAATTAACTATATCAGCAATGTGCTGATACTTACTATTTTGACATGCATCGAAAAAGTGTTCTGCTAACTTAGTTATGTACTCATTTATTGTGGGAATGTCAAGAATTTCATGCATGTGCATGACAGGAGTCCATCGTGGGAATGGACCAATAAATCTTAAACATTTATTTTGAGCCACTTGTAATTTACGCTTATTAGTTTCGCATGTCATTGACCAAATAGGACAGGCATAAAATAAAACAGGCCTTATATATAAGTAGTAAACAAGTTTTTTTTTAGTTATACTTAACCCTGAATTTCTGTTTAGTACAGAAAATAAGGATTGTAGTATTCCAATAGCTTTATTACACTGAGTATTGATGTGGTTAGTGTTGGTAAGTTTAGAGTCTAATATGACTCCAAGATATTTCACATTCTTTGACCAAGGGATGGGATTGCCTAGCATTTTAACTTCAGGGTACACTCGAGGTCTCCTCCTAGTAAAAAGAATAACCTCTGTTTTTTGAGAATTCAATCTTATTTTCCACTTATTACAATACTTAATACATTGTGTCAATGCTATGGTGAGATGGTTGGCAATAGTGTCAACTCGGAAACTTGAAATTATAAATGCTTTATCGTCAGCAAACCGGGCTTTCAGGCATTTAGTTTTAAGATAGTTTAAATCATTAAAAAATATTATGAATAGAATTGGACCAAGTACTGATCCTTGTGGGACACCTGCAAGAATTTGTAAAAGGTTAGATCTTGAGCCACCAGTAGTAACATACTCCAGTAGTAACGAAAAGATCTGTTAGTAAGATAACTATTGATTAAGATAATCAAATATATTGGAAAGTTATATTGAATCATTTTATATATCAGGACATTATGCCATACACAATCAAAGGCTTTTTCAACATCTACCAGAGCCATGCCTGTATGTTTATTCAAGTTGAAATTATGGAGGATCAAGTCAGTTATCCTGGCCAATTGGGTTGTTGTTGAATGCTGATTTCGAAAGCCATATTGGTTGTTGGAGATCAGATTGTTTTCTTCCAAGAAATATATTATATTAGATTTGATTACCTTTTCAACTACCTTGCTGAGGCAATTTAGCAATGAAATATATCGATAGCTACCTGGGAGGGTGGGATTTTTCCCTGGCTTGGGAAGAACAATAACCCTTGCCGTTTTCCATTCGTCTGGAAAGTGGGCATACATTAAGATATGATTAATGATTTTAGTTAAGTGGATTATAGCTTTACGAGACAGATTCTTTAAGAGTAGGTTGTGTATACCTTCACTGCCAGGCTACTTATTGCTTTTAAGTTGCGAAATGATTTTTGCAACCTTCTTAGGTCGTCTCAGGAGTGATATACTTATTACTTGGCGTCATAGAGTACGCAAAATATGTAGACGAAACTAGATCTTCGAAGATGAAAGATATTTCGCATGTTTTAGCAGATTTCCCTGAAGGGAAATCAGCTATTGAGGTCGTATTCATGACGCGATTTTCGAAATTTTTCTTCAAATGTTTATCGACCCTACCCAGGAGATGACAAAAATAAGGTCCGTTCAAAATTATATATAGATATATATATATATATATATATATATATATATATATATATATACACCGATCGAGCGGTCGCAATTATTGTTTAATCGTTACCAAACTCTATATTTAGTCGTTTTATGTAAAAAAAAGATCAAGTTTGTTAACAGCTGAAATCGAACCAGGGGGAGGGGGGGGGTTTAGAGGGGGAGAATTTTGAAAATTCGAAATATCTCCATTAGTATCCGTCGGATCGAAAATATGTATAGAATCAATCTTATAGCAAATAAAATGTATTATAAATATCGTTATATATGTTTATTCCCTATCTTGAATATTAAACGAGTTAGCAACCTACCACTTCTACTCATTTTACATAGATAATACTCGGTTATGTAATAAACCACACCATTCGAAGATTAAATACCAAATATTGTTTTCAAGAGACATTTATTATATGATTCTCGAAATCTGCTTAGTTTACGCAGCCCCTGCTTGACGGACTTTTTATTTCATCTATTGGTCTTTTAACATGTCCCCTTCAACGTTAAATCCAAGCACACTAGTTGGGTCAACGCTTGGGTTAACATGAATGTTTCTAATCCCAACCATCGAAAACGGCTCGTATGATTTGCTAAAATTTCAGTATCTCTCCCGCCGAGGTTCTGGTAGTTGCGGCGAGAATTTTGGGCTAGGAGTTGCAAGTCCCTGAACATGACTAAACCCTGAGAACCAAAGTAGGCCGTAGTTTGGACCGACACTACTGATTCAACTTCACTAGGTCAGTCTAATATTATTCAATAAATCTGGAATAAACTCCGCAATAGACACCCATACGTCATTATCGCAATTAATTGAGGAGCAATTCTAGAACGGTATCAAAGTCCAATATCACTACCCCACAATTACAATTTTGGGTTCAAGATTTCTTGAAATACTTAGTTAACAGCTCCTGTTAAATATTGAGGATCAAGAGCGACGCGATTAGTCCCTCTAATTTAAGATGGTCCATATAATATATAGGTACTCAACCTCAAAAAAAACCGGACAATTCATTTTTGTTGTATTAAAAGCTAATTTTCAGCAATTTTCTTTATGTGGGTATTCTAGGTATTACAGAGAATTTAGAGTCTAAGTCCATTGAACTAATCCCTTCAGAATTAGTAAACAATTAGATAAAACTCAGATTAGATTTATTTGTCGTGAAGTTGATCTATTCTAAACTGTAAGTAGTTTTTTCGCACATTTAAACATCTTTAATTATTAACCAAGCATTTTCTTTAATTAATGTTTTATTTTTATTTCGGTCCAGAATAATGGGTCTTTCAAACTTAGATGGAAGGCCGGAGCTTACGTTACATTGCCGAAACGCTTGGGGTAGCGAAGTCTACCATTCACTGTAATAAAAATGAAGAATAATTTTTTTTTTTAAATGTGTTAATTTATCTTTTTCTTTTTATTTTGTATTTTTTTGTAAATAATCAATAAAAATTATTCACTTTTGGCCGATTTTGTTTAAATATCCTATAGATTAACCAATTATTTTAATTAAAAAGATTAATATACATATATATTAAGTATTTAACAAAATTATAAGACTAAATCTAAGTGTCCGGTTTTTTTTGCGGTTGAGTTTATGTATTTTACAGTCTGAAGAACACTATTATGTGTGCGCGTGAGTATATGAATAACTAGTCACAATTTTATAGCTACAGAATATTGTAGAAATGACTTATTTCCTCAATACGGCTCACATCACTAAAATGTTCCTTGAACACTACTTATATCTTAATAATACAAATTTCCAATGAAATAATTTAGGAGTTACTAACCTTCAGTAGCTCTAGACCTCGTTTTGCTACACTAATCTGGCCATCGCCTTCGCTTTCTTCTTCAAATGGCAGTTGTTCTATTAGACACATTAGCACCTGTTTTAAACATTTCAAATGGGTATTAATGAAAAAAAAACATTAAAAAAAAATTGTTACTTCTAAAATATTTGGTACTTGGCAATATTGTAAGAATAGAACATTCTGGAAGGGAGCCATAACTTACTTTTTATCAACATCATCACAAATATACCTTTTATTGACATTAACTCTAAATAAGAGCTTCAATAATGGTGGGATTTTTTATATATACTTTAAGAAGAGTTGTGCTATTTAACTATAAAGTATTTATTCTCTTCCTCGATATATATTAACGTCAATATATCCTTTCAAATTCAAATTCTTGTATTTGTAAATATTGCATAACAAGAGGTTTTTAGAAGGATGTATTAAAATGAAAGGTGCAAGAAAATTCTAAGCCTTTCCCCCTACTTCTACCCCATTAAATGAAGGTTTCGGAGTTTTGTGAAACAACTATCATTAACTCTTCAGTTCCTAATGCACCCTCCAGGGTGCACCTCTTTTTTTTCTTTTCTTTTAAATGTTCAACTCGTTTATTTATCTTTAAAGCCCTTCAAGCACACTTCAGTATCTATAGAACGAGCCACAGCCTGTCCAAGCCACTAGAATGCTCTCACGATGAGTATAACCTTCCAAAATCAGTTACCTTCATGTTTTCAAGTGTGATCAGAGCAGCCTGTTGATTTTCAGCCACCTTTTTTTTTTGTGTTTTGTTATTATTGAAATAGTTACTGCTTCCAACCGTATCAAAAAAACTGGAGAAAAACACAAAATACTTACTCAAACAATCGTGGCTAAAATTAGCTATAATTTTGAAAACACTTTTTTTCCATAAATTTGGATGCATAGCATATGGAATAACTAAGTGGAAACAAAGTTACAATCGTGAATGCAATATAGGAATTGGAGAGTTAAAATGAAACAACGGAATAAATTGATTTTTGTTTTCATGAGTTTACGTTTACTCGTTACATTTTGATAAGCAAAGAGGGCGGATATTGAGACATTGAGCTGAGTTGTACCCTAATAATAGATATTTTTCTTTTAGAAAATAAACTGAGATTTTATTGAATAAAAAATAGTGCTCAATTTCGTTGGGGGAATTATTTTTGTTATTTGTTCTCAGGGAAGATAATACGAATGAAATATTACAAAGAAGTTCAGGAGATATAGAGCAAACTATAATAAACAAAGTACATGCCTTGAGAGATAAGTCTAGAATTTAGTTTCTTATTAATTATATATTCATACTTATATATTTGAATTCTTTAATTTATATATTTGTTAGGTAGCTGATGTCTAACTTTTATCTTTCCTTTTTTTGCCAATCTTCCATGTTCAGATTTTCAGAATTAACTTTACAAAACTCTTTACATTTTAAAGTATATTATTTTCCATTCCTAAATGTATAGAGGGGTTAAAACTTATACGATTTATTGATAAGGTCACCTAAAATCGTAAAATCTGAGAGGCAGAGACGAATATTGGGCAGATGCTAGTTCAAGTAGTCAGCAATTTGTCATATGATAACACTGATAAGTTTATAATACCATCTGAAATTGGCAAATAATTTACCAAGATTCTTCTACTACTACTACGATCAACTAGCTTCTCATCTTCCTTTCCTCTCCAATTACAAATTAAGCGTTAAATTCATTATATGAGAATTTATTTAAGGAAATAAACGAGGCGCTGCTGAATAGGTTGCAATGAAAACTCGATATATATAATGAATATTTCTAAAAGAGGAGACTGTGTACAAAGAAAAGAACATAACATTCTGTAACATGTAGTTAAGAAACTTGAGGAAATGCAGGAGTATATTCAGATACGAAAGACCCTTAAGTTCAATAGGGTTTTAGGCCAACATTGACCAGGTTTAAAGGTCCCGAAATATTTGTCGACCTTATTTATGCACTACACTTTTATGGGATCAACATTTTTTAATTCTAAAACATGATTCTTATTTTTATTTAAAATCTAGATAGCGGATTTTTTTCTTTTTAATTTTTCGTTTTTTTTTAGAAACAATGATTGTCATTTCTCCATGTAAAAAATAAAAATGAAATATACTTACTTTGGAGGATAAAACCAACGATGAGATAAAAAATTAATCACCGGTAATATCCGAAAACAGCCAAAACAAATCGAAGCAAAATTCTGATCCAGAGTCGGAGTGCAGATGTCCACGATGCTTAGTTCAGTTTGTACCTAGTTGTACCTTAGTCCTCAGGAAGTCCGTCACACAGGGGTGCGTAAACTAAGCAGATTTCCCTCGTGAAGTTTAACAATAGATACATTTACATACTGGCAACACAACACCAATGTGAATATTAAGTGAATAAAAACAATCAAGTCTCTTGAAAATGACAAAACCCCCTCGGGGGTTTGCAGGGAAAGATATTTCCCGGAAGTGTAGAAAGATTCAGGAGATATAATCTCGTTATTAAACAGGTGATAAGGTATATTTGGTACAATGAAAAATTTCCTGCGGGATGGGGAGAACTGGTCATTGCTCTCTTTCATAAAAAACGGTCCGTCACGCAGGGGCTACGTAAACTAAGCAGATTTCCCAAGTGATGTTTTACAACAGAGAAATCTGTATACTGGTAACACTTAACACCGCCGTGAGTAAATACAAACGGTAATGAGAACTCTTTTAGTTAATTTTAATAAACTCCCAACGGAAACGGCTTCTGAATTTTAAGCAAATAGCTCTGCCATCGCTCTGAGCTGAACACATAGATAGGCATATAGGGAAGAAAAACAATTACTGATATATATGTACGAATATTACATATTAACTTTATTGCAAACCATTTATTATATCTAATAATAAAGAACTAAAGAAGGGGGGGGGGGAGGAATCAACAGACAGCATTTGCATATATCTCACAAAGTAAAAGCTTACACGAGTTAAGGAAAATCTGCTAAGAAAGGCAATAAGTTAGGACATTATAGGTGCATAACGCTGCTCTTTGCGGCTTTTAAGATACTGCCTATGGCCCTATGTTGGATGCCAAAAAGTAAAAAAAAAACACTCAAACCCATAAAACGCTATGTGGCAATTAGAATATCAACAGATTTCTATAACCAAATCTTACGTCTGAAATGTGCATCACTTGAGCAGCAGCATTCTATTCATGGTAAGTCACCCATACGAGTAGAGAACAAAAGTTTTACTGTTACTGCCGAACCATATCATGGAAGGATTACGTGGACTCCCCTAACTCCACGTCATTGATTTTACCTCAATAAATATATAGAAATGTATTGAAAACTCATAATTAATCATAACATATTTAATATTTGAGTGTAAATGCTATTTGTTAATGAACTTATCAAACACATTAAATTAAATAAATCAATGTTTATTTCAATTGATATTAGCCAATTTTCAATTTTATACAATTTCCTTCCAGCCAGCCGACAATGCTGGATAGAAGAGTGTATCCTCCAATCAAATGTAATGTCTATAAATATAAATAAATATCTGAATACTTTACTTTGATACTGCTGTTGTCAATGAGAACCATTGATATTCTCTGAAGAAGCAACGAAATAAAATCACCAAAATTCCCGCTCTCATAAAATCTTTTATAGATACTTTTAGACAATTCAATGCGTTGATCCAGGGTTATGTGTTGAGTAAGTGTTTCAAATTCTATAACAAGAATAATTAGAATATCATCTCTTTTTATTCATTATAACATTTATCCCTACCTTCAATATAACTGAAAATAAGCTTTAAACAGGTATTTATCGGTGTTATACACCTCCTTATTTTAATTCAACGAAAATCTGAGGGTAAAACACTAAGTAAAAAAATAAATAATACTGCAGTAAGAGTTCATGGCTTACTGATTATTTATAGTTTTATGTGAATTATGTGTTTTACTTTCGTTTGACATTGCATTTAATGTGAGGTGATTCCCAAGAAGAGGGAGAATTATGTTAATAGAATAAAGAAGTGGGTAATATGTTCTTATTTATTAACGTCCACTTTTTGCTACTCAGCTAATTTGGACAGGTTATCAACAAGTTTCCCTTTCTAACCAGTGTGGGATCAAGAACTTTATTTAATAGCCTATTTGAAATCAGTTTGATTTTTTTCTTAATTGTAATTGACATTCTTTGAGAAATAGAATAAATGTAAGTGAGAAAAGTATAATAATGATTATTTACTTACCGGAAAATAGAGTTTTGTCAGTTAAAATTAATTGTGAAAGAGCTTTAAGTTGTTCTGAAACTCTTAAACACGGAGGGAAATACTTGCTTATTTCCTGAGCTAATACATTCAATTCTTCTTGAATTCCACATTCCTTCAGGAGTTCGAACCATTCGGAAAACGCTTTCCTCAACCTTAACAAAAATGTAAGCTAGTGATGAATCAAGAAATTATAACGTACTAAAACAACTAAACACATTTTACAATGTCTCCTAGTGTAGAATGTATAAGGGTAATTTTATTATTTTAAGTCAATTAGTAAATTTATTTATTTATTAAATCATAATGTCATTTTTTGTGTACATATACCCGTAAAATATGATATTTTAGGAATAAGAAATGCATTTTAGTAGTTCATTTATTATAATGTTGAAAGAAAAAAAAAATAAATGAAATATTTTCTAATGATTTATTGTACTTATTTTTGCTGATATGGTTAGTAATTTGGACTAGTAATTGTTTTAAAATATAAAAGGTGAATCTTGGATTATTCTGAACGGACCGCAACAAAATTAAAATGTACATAAAACATATTCCACGTGGACCATTTTTAAAAGTACAGAATCAATAGTCAAGTAGGAGACCCACAAAAAATATTGCGAATAATATATGAGTTTTTGAAAAACATGACTTATTTAAATTCTTTAAAAAGAGATAATTTAATAATAAACATGAATTATAGCGACTTAAAAAAAACGTAAAGTCTAATATGGCTCCTTTCCTGATCGGATTTGTGCCACAGGCCGACTAAAGTCTTTTATGATGGGGCGACTAGTGTCTTTTATGACTACTATTATTATGATTGCAAATTTGGATAGTATATACGTATTTCAATGGCCTGATATCTGCCATTTTCTAGGTAGGATCCGAGGACAATTTGCTAGGAGGAAGAAACATTTTGAAAATCGTGTGAAGAGTCAATAGGAATATAGGAATATAGCAAGAAGTGAAAGATTGCCGGTCTACGGGCCCATATAGACATCGGAAAAGTTAGTTCATTAATTAAAAATTAACTCATATCCACCTTAAAGAATACATTTTTTATGTAATGTAACAATTATAACTTAATTCTGAAGAAATGAAGGAAAAAATGAAGGTGACTCTCCTCTGGCGTATTATTGATCCTTGAGGCTTGTGTGTGGCCGCACTATACCCATAAATCTGAGTAGTTTTTTCTTCAGATGTAACATCCTGTACTTATTAATGGCTACTTACTTACATTGATCCACTTGCATGGCTACGAAGGACTCATAAGCCACTGGACTCACATGGAGAATTATCTGTAATAATCTAGACATTCTCTCCGTTGGGTTAAGTTTGTATCGAACCAGCGACAGATAGAATATTCTCTCAACATGAACCCTGGAAAGGACATATATTTAAAATGTGTGAATTATTTTATTTTTGCACTAGATATAAATATTAAACAAATTTTGAATATTGAATAAAATTTAATCTGTTTGACTAGACTGCGATGGAGGATTATAAGGAAGCTTCAGTGGCTGTGCAAAAGAAAGGGTCGAAAAATGTTCATGTGGTTTACCAGTATTAATATATATATATATATATATATATATATATATATATATATATATAACGTCTAAATCTTGGTGTCGAATTGGATTTGGGATTTGCAAAAATTGTAGATTGGACCGGGACACTAGTTCCCGGCAATGTCGTTGCCAGGCTAGGGCGGTCTTCGTATGGTGGGGTTGGGGGGTTGGAATTCTTATTATTTCACCATATTTAATAATAATCTCATTGATCCTTAAATATAATTAATATTGTCAAGATTATTCATAATAGTGAAAGGGATTATAGGATTGATAAAGAAGAGACTTACGGTTAATCTGCGAGACACTCAGAAAGTAAAAAGGTCACCTTAGTTCTTTAAAATCTTTGGAGGGAAAAACATGATATTTGATGTGGGAAATATAAGTGTCACGTATAACGAAACCTTCAAATATAAATAATAATTTTTGAGTACCTCAACTAGCATTTCCATACTTTAACATTAGTTGTTTAGATAATGCCTCATAAATTCATCAGGTTCATAAATTTTGTTTTTATAATATTAGTCTTTTTTTTATTATAATATTTTATAATATATTTATGAAAACTGTTCGTCAACAACTTACTTATGCTCTACAGTGAATCTCAGGTAATAGCAGCAAAATGTTTGTCCGATCCATTTAATATTGTCCTTTATTAATTCAAGAAGTAGTGAGTCTTTCATTGTATCGTCGTAGACCTTTCCCAATATTTCAAGGACATTGTGACTTATTTCGGGCTAAGAAAAGAATGCAAATTATAAATATGAATCATTAGGAAATAAGCTATAATTTAAAAATTATTTACCCTCGAAGACTCGCGCTGATTTCTATAGGACAAGGAGTCACAGGTATGCGGGAGAGGGCGTCTCAGTGAAGCCCGTTACTAAAAGCTCTCAAGCCGGTATGTAACTTTAAATTGAGTTTTTTAAAGAAAAAATGTTAACACTTTAACTAAATCATTCACCTTTTTCAGTATATGAAGTCCTGATTTCTTAGGATATGAACAACAGAAGGATGAAGGCCACAAGGATAAATAGTAATTTCCTGTTGCCTTCACCAAGCGGCTATTCACTCTAGCGTACGTACAGACGACACGTCGAAATTGGTCAAAATGGATTCAGGGTGGGTCAAAGTGGATACTTCCATATCAATTTGAAAACTGAAATTTTCGACGATTAGAATATCTCCTTTACTTTGTACAAAGAAGTAAAAAATGGAGAAAGCCTGAAATATAAATGTACTCAAGTGGAATTGTCTGTGGTTTTGGCATTAAAAAAATGCATAACAATTTTGGGAATATTAAAAATATTACGAATAAAAACACCAAAAAAGGTAATACGTCATAGCGGCTTGTCTTATTTAATTTATTATATTATCGTAATGCCTGTTTTATCAAATTATGCTTAAATAAAAAATAGAAAATTCAGAAAATGTACTCTGCGACAAAATTTAATTTTTTACTACAAATTTTCAATAAGATATAGAACAATGAAACAAGTTATAGAAACCAAAATAAAGTAATCTACTTAAAGTTTTCTTTTACCTCTGAAATTAAGTACGACCGTTTTGGAATTTGAAGCTTCAACGACTGATCATTTTATATATTACTCAATAAAAGTTGAAATTGTGCATGTATTGCTGTATAGGGATTATCGAGAACCACTGTTCCCCAACATTTAGACCCTCAAAACGGAGGCAAAAGAAACTATTGAAGGTAATGGCCACACAGAACAACCTATAATCGGTTTGCGAACTTTTGGGAATTTACATGTACTTCTTATAAAGATGTGACATACTGACGGTACTATAAGATAATGTACAATACAAATAACAGCAAATCAATGGCAGGTAAATAATCGGCTTGTCTATTTTAATGTTCTTAAAATCATGTTCAACTAATTAAAAAATGGGAACTGCACAAAAGATTCTTTGTCTAAGACAACGGATCCTAATGCCAAAAGAGTGCTTGCTGCCAATGATCTACTTCAGTGAGTCTTCGAGGTTAAAATGATTTACTTATCTTAAAGTGGCATGCTATATATTTGTGTAAAGACGTACATTGATATCGTTTACTCTTTGTCTCATGATAGTCCAAAAGAGCGTAGAAGTCACAATACATCCCATATTTTGTTCCACAAGTTCAGCGAGGGAAAATATAATCTGGAAAAGAACGATTATGTTAATTAAACAAGTATCATGCTGTAGTCTTTAAAACTTTTTTTCAAAATATTTATTCGTTTATTTGCAACAACATACATAAATATTACAAGCAAATGATATGAATGATATAACAATTGGCTTGATTATTCACTTGAGGTTGGAAGTTGTCCATTGACAATAGCCACGTTGGAGGACATTGGGTTGTACTATATGGAGTTATACTGAGCACCTCACAAGAAGATGTCTTGGCCACGCTTCAGACGTCGTCTTGAGATTTCTGGAATATGGGTAGATGAAAGTGATTCGACTAAAGGATTGGGACGTGCGGGAAGGAGAGAGTGGAATTTCTTATATCGGGATTTTGCGAGGGCATGGACAAAAAGAATGTTGAGGTCGTTATGGAGAGTTAAATTGGATACGTAAAATGGGGAATCTGTAATTTTGCGGAGTATTCTGGATTGGAGGGTTTGGATTTGTAGGAATTTGAAGGTTTAGTGGAACCCCAAAGTTCAAGTCCGTATGTCCATATTGGTCTGAGTACTGTCGTATAAATCAGTCGTTTGTTGTGCAGTGATAGTTTAGATCTGTTGTCAAGTAGTCTTAGTAGAAGTCTGTACCGTCGATTCAATTCTTGTCTTTTTAATATGATGTGGGGTTTAAAGCTTGCGCAGAGGCAATATCGTAACCAATGAAGGTGTGATTATTGCTATCTGAAAATTTTAAAACTTAGTCCTGATTTCCTATTTGAAAAAAAAAAAACACAACTGTTTTCGTAAATACATTCATTATTAAAACGCGTACCTTACATATTTAGAACCCTTTTCCTTTATTATTTCTTAAATAATAAACATATGGAATGTACCATCAAAGTTTGTTTTTTTTGGCTACCACGTCTCAAAATACAGAGCATTTTTCCAACTTCGTTCAGGATAAACCAATACATAGCTGCATTCATTGCAGTAAATATTCAATTACCTGTTTCCGTACTTGCGAGCTCGGTCTGTCCTGGGCATGAAGAAAAGCAGTCAGCAGGTCGTCCCGTAGATCAGGGTGTGACAAAATTATTGAGGGTGCAGCACTAATAGCCGCCAGTACAATACAGACGCTTTGATCATAAAACCTAAATATTAGGTATCGTCATCAGAAACAGCAAAAATAAAAATATAGCAAATGATATAAAGTAAAGAACGTCAAATTTTTATAATGAAAACCGTTTTTGGATTCTATACCTCTAATTAAAGTATGATTCCTAACCTCCAGAGAATTAATAAATAATTCCTTGAAAACTTAAGGTAGACGGTTTTCAAATGGCTGTTCCTGAAAATTATTGCCATTGAAATTAGTTAACCACTCTCTCACTCTTGGACTCTTCCAGTTCATGTGCTGTTTTTTGTCCAATTGCATACCTCACCAGAACATGAATAGTACCGACCAATTTCCATCCACTTTAATCCATCTGCTATGTGAGCTTATACAAATGGTAGCAATAGAATTCGTTCCTATATTCATCATAGTTACCACATAGGCCTCAGACTAATCTCAACATCATTTAGTCATTTTACCCAATGAATAATTCGGTCAATTTTAGCAGATTTCCCTTAAGGGAAATCAGCTATTGAGGTCGTACTCATGACGCGAGTTTCGAAAAATTTCCTCAAATGTCCATCGATCCTACCCAGGAGATGACGAAAATGAGGTCCGTTCAAAATTATATATATATATATATATATATATATATATATATATATATATATATATTTGTCTGTGAACGCTCTAGCGGTCGCAATTTTTATTTGATCGTTACCAAATTCGGAATTTAATCGTTTTATGTAAAAAGGAAGATCAAGTTCGTTAATGGCTGAAATCGGACCAGTGGGAGGGGGGTTTAGAGGAGGGGATTTTTGAAAATTGAAAATATCTCCGTTATTATGCGTCGGATCGAAAAATTGTATAGAATTAATCTTATTGGAAATTAAATTTACTATAAATATTGCTCTATACATTTATTCTGTGTCTTGGATATTAACCGAGATATTTGCATTTGTATTCTGTATGTGGTCGGCAGGAGTCGGCTATGTTCGGGAATTTCCGCCGAGAGCTCTAGCGGCCGTTTCCATAACTATTCGTCCCTCTTGAATAGGTTTAGAGATAAGATTTATCTACTGGAAAACGTCACGTGGGAAATCTGCTTAGTTTACGTAGCCCCTGGGTGACGGACTTTTTTTTTGTTCGGAATACATTTGTTCAAAAACTAAATGTTAAATAGTGGTATAATATATAGATATTCGAGCATTACTCACTTTTTTAACTTGCAATAGGCTGTGATAGTTCTTATGGGACTAATTAGGAATAGTCTAGGCTATCAAGAATGAAACATTAACATTCACCACCTCTTAATTGAAGTGACGTGGTGTTAAGGTAAATAACAAAATGTCCTTTTATATATAAAAAAATGACATATAAAAAATGACGTCGGGGCTCAGGTTAGCGCCATATGAGTTAAAGCGTTGACCTTCATCTCAAAAGGCAAACCTAGAGTAGCATGTTCGATTCTTACCTGGGCAATAGGAATTTATTTAGTGACGGAATTCATTAAATAAAATCCTTTGTCCCATCCTGGCTAGGGAAGCGTGGTAACCTGTAGATTACCCATCCTAATTAGCCTTAGTTGCAAAAAGTGGACTTTAATAAATAATTTAAATTTAAAAATGTATTATTGGGGGGGGCATATGATAAAACAATGAAGGCAAGAAATAATTTTAAGTATATTTTGAAGAATGAAGAAAGAAATGATTGAATTCTGAAGAAATTGAATAGCTGAAGTATTCATTCTTTGACCCAGTATGGCTCAACCTAAAAATGATATATCTAAAGGGCCATCTACCCAAACAAGAGTATATATTTCCTTTATAATGTTCTAGTAGTTAGGATGTTCACTTCATCGTTATCAAACGTGATATTCAAATGGTGCTACTAAAAATGAGAGAAATTACAAATTCGTAATTTTCTATTACTAAAATGTTAAAGAATCAGTTTCATTGAAAAGAATATTTTTACATTTTTTCCCCATCTATTATCCATGATAAGCTAATATTTTACAAAATGTCATTTTCAAATTATTTATCACGTATTTCTTAATCAGGTCTTTGTTAAGGGAGAAAAACAGTATTTTGATATGTTTACTCCTGGGATTTGTAAATGTATCGAAGATGTTGTTCATTGGAATACTTCTGCTTGCATAAGGAAATATGCTTATTTAACGTAGCACTTGCGCGACCACAACATGTTCTATTTCAGAATTGCCAGCAGTAACGTATAGAACCTAAATCCTTTTAACTATATTAGTATACTAATACCAACATTAGCCTAATGAAAGCCGCTGCATAGGTGCCCATATGAGTATTCTGCTGTGTAAATAAGTATTAATCACTCTAATGGAGTATAATTCAGGATGGCTGGTACTGAAAAATTACATTCGTTGCTACTTAAAATGTATAAGTATAAAAAACTAAACACCTCCATAAAAATAACTCCAACAACGTCTGGTCCTGATTTGTAATTCGGAATACAAAATTTAATACTGTGGGTGTTATTTGAAGTATAGGACATTTTCCTACTTTTTTCAATATTATAACTTTGATAAAATAACCATTGTTTATTTTTGTTTACCTTTCTAAATATTCTTTCCACAACGTTTTGTTATTTTGGGCCACTTTGACCTCAGATTGAAAAACTATTCCTAGAAAGCGTGTTAATTCTAATCTCTTCTTAGCGCTTTTTGATGACAATTTTTCCTTTAAAAAAAAACAAAACAAAAACAGTATTAGTTATATACATCAAGTATGAGAAATCTTGGGTCACATAATCATGTGAGCAAAAATAATTAGAGTTTTTTTCAGTTAAGAATTTAAGATCTATAACTATAATCTATAGAAATTTTAATGTCTATAATTATAATTGCAATTTATAGAAATTTTAAGGTCAATAATTATAATTGTAATTTATAGAAATTTAAAAATCTATAATTATAATTGTAATTTATAGAAATTTTAAATTCAATAACTATCATTGTAATTGATAGAAATTTTAAGATCTATAATTATAATTGTAATTTATAGAAATTTTAAGGTCAATAACTATAATTGTAATTTATAGAAATTTTAAGATCTATAATTATAATTGTAATTTATAGAAATTTTAAGGTCAATAACTATAATTGTAATTTATAGAAATTTTAAGATCTATAATTATAATTGTAATTTATAGAAATTTTAAAATCTATAATTATAATTGTAATTTATAGAAATTTTAAAATCTATAATTATAATTGTAATTTATAGAAATTTTGAGGTCAAATTCATTAATTTCAATATCGTTTTAAGAATTACTTTCAAATATTTTCTATTATTATTTATTTATGCAGGAGCAGGTGCAACTGGTGATTTGGCTCAAAATTTAAGAAAAACAAAATTATACAAAAATAACAAAATATGGTACCAACAAAATAAATTAAACATAAATGAACATTAAAAACAAGTAATAAAAACAACAAATAAACGTTAGACTAATATTAAAGACATAAGTTTAAAATGGTTTAATCAAAAAAAGAAGAAAAAAATATATGTTATTCCTAAATACTAGTACATTTATATTATCTAAAATTGTTCAAAATTATATTAAATTTCTCAAATCAAAATCAGAAAGGAGAGAAGTTAAATTTTGTAAAGCAATTTCAATTTTTTAAGGTGAGTTGGTGTATTGTCGATATGTGGGCTCCCGTCTGTAAGAAGTTCTTTTCGAACAAATATAGTATATTTTGTCTGCTCATTGAAAAGAAATGTATAATGTGGGCAGAAATTTACCTCTTTTTCACAAAATTTTATTATACCCTACATTCATATGGCAAGGCTCCTCAAATAGCTTTTTTGTTCAATTTTATTATGCCCTACATGTTTGAGCGTTTTTTTGAACATCTTCTGGGGTTGCAATGTGATAATATCAATTTAAAAATGGCTACCGTAATAATACTACCCCACAATCTATAATGAATAAAACAATTAATATATTATATTTAAGTGGCTCCATCCCTCTTGGCGGCTGGCCAAATGCTAAATGACGGATCAACATGTCAAACGTGGCGGCTTCACATCAGCTGGTTCTATTGAATTGATCGGTTCTATTGATAAACCGAATAATGTAAGTTATTATTCAAATATTTTGAATTAAAATATTTCTCCCTTCATCAACCTTTAGTTATTTTAAGGTAACAATAAAACATCTTCTGATTTTTTTTAAACACTAACAATGAGTGTTTTATTTTCACAATTACTATTTTGTCTGCAGTTGCCAGGCCAAATTTTGGGGCATTTAATTGAAATGTCAAATGATTTAACTTACCTCCAGTAAAGGAATAATATCACGAATAATATCATAGTCGTTTCTCATGAATTGGAATATAAAATCATAACTGTGTTTGTAGTACTTGAAACGTCGCCTTTTGATACCAAGAACATAAAAATCAAAATAGATCTGAAATTTCAAAGAAAGATTTATTATTTTTGTTTAGAAGGCGTACTCCTATAAATAAAATGAGTGGTCAATAATATTAAGGTACTAGAAACACATAATACTCATTAATTACATAGACGAAAAATATACTAAATTTATAATGAAAGTACAGTGTAACTGACTTATAAATAAAGTATTCTTCATCAAGTAAAGTTCTATTAATTTATAAAAATGACAGAAATAAATTTGATTTTTTTTTTACTTTTGACATAATAATCTTGGAAGAATTAATACAAAACAATTGTTATAACTGAAAAAAACAACCAAAAACTGGTGAAGGTGTTGTACTTAAATCATCAGGTTAATTGACCCTATATGCGACTTAATTATCTTTCTAAGTGATACTTAGAGAGTAGAAAGTCCGTCATGCAGAAGTTGCTTAAACTAAGCAGATTTCCCACGTTCTTGTATGCCACACTATTGTTCTGATCTCACCATAAATACTTTATTTCTAAATAAATATCAGAAGAACAGAATTTGGGGTTTACTGAAGACTGAAACCCAGGAAGTTCGAATAACTCGCTTAATATTTGAGTTACGAAACTCAAAGAACAACAATTGCAGAGCACCAATAGTTTAACAAGATTGGTTCTATAACATTTTTCGACCCAACTCTTTCTAATTTTCGAATTCTCTCATCTAAACTGAATTCAACAATTAACAAACATGATTTTTAATGTTGTATGAAACTGTTAAATATTGAGTATAGTATAGATCAAATAAGCATTTTCGTCACAAGACCGTAAAAACCTTAACTGACGGTATAGTCACACAACATATTTGGATGTATCTTATATAATAAAGGAGCGTTGAGCAGTTCTTGATATTTATGGTAGAAATAAGACATTCCATTATATATTGGCTTATTATTAGTTAACATGCGATTACTAAGAGTAGGGTTTACTGTGGGTTAAAAATTATGAAATCCGAATATCTCGGTTAATATTGGAAAAGGAGAAAAATTGCAGGAACAACATTTCTAGAAAAGTAAATTTGCCACAGGATTCGATATATTTCGGTATTTCCACTCGACTCACAATAGCGTAAATATTTGGATTTTAGATTTTCTTCACCTCTTCTCCTCGTTCAGTGTCTTTGGTTAACGAGTTTTATTTTTAATTTTACTCGAAACGCTGATACAACCAGTTTGGTAACAATCAAACAAAAATTGTGACCGTTACACAGCGGTACATACAAGTGTGTGTATATATATATATATATATATATATATATATATATATATATATATATATATAATTGTGTTGATGTTTTCGACCAGGTTGTATTTATATATGGTGTTGTTGTTTTGTTTTTTTGAGGTTTGGACAATGTTGGTGAAAGAAACTTCTTAGTTTATGCCGATATTTCACCAACATTCACCAAACCTCCAAAAAAAAAAAAAAAAAACATATATATAAATATATATATATATATATATATATATATATATAAAATTTTAAACGGGAATAAGTAATTTTATACTCAGCAGTGAACTAGAAGTTAAAATACGGTCTATCACTACATTTTCAATTTTAGCCTTTGATAAGGGATAATACTGCCAATATATTTCAAAAACTGTTCTTTTAATTTGTTAAGAATTCTTGTTGACCAATAGCCATATTAAAATTTCATGAAACCTTTGGGAGATTTTAACTTATGTCCAAACAAATTAAAATTTGATAGAATGAGAAAAAAATGATAATACAACAAATGGAATTCCTGAAAATGTAATAACTATGGAAAAAGGAATAAAATATAAATTTTTACCTGGTTGAAGGCATATTTTATAGCTGAGTGGTTGGCAGTGATCAAATTACTTGCAAGTGCCCTTTGATTTGAATGTACGTCATTATTTTCAATGTCTAGTTTATAAAAGAGTATTACGTTCAGCAACGATTCAGGGATCATGTCGTGTTGTCGTATAACACACGACAGAGCCCTGACGGACTCCGTCGTGTGTTCGAAATTTTCGTGGCTGTAAACAGACATTACTCTTTAATTGTATCAAATTTATTTAGATTGAAAGGAAAGAATACTTAAATTTAAAAAATTATGGTATGCGTGAAGCATTCTAAAGTAAACTTCTATATATGATAACAACCAAAATAAACCAATTTTAATTAATGAAATTTCGGAGATATACTCAACCTGGAGTAATTCCATAAATTAACGTTATACGAATCATTGAATTATTAAGTAGTTACGAAATGACGTACTTTTTTTGTGAATTAAAAACACAATTTCATAAAATCTATACCATAATAACATTGGAATCACAACTTGCTCATCGACTGTCTAAAATGTGTTGGTACATTATGAATCAGTACATTAATTACTGTCAATTTATATTTGCTTTATATGAGATTGAATTAAATCACTTATTTATTAAACAGCAAACATTTAGACTATGCTAATTAAGTACACGCATATTGGCTATAGAATAAGAAAGTCCGTCACGCAGGGGCTGCGTAAACTAAGCAGATTTCCCACGTGAAGTTTTACTGTTGGGAAATCTGCCCAATAACAACTGTACTAGTAAGGGATCTCTAAATCTATTCACGAGGGACGAACAGTTACAGAAACGGCCGCCATAGTTCTCAGCGAAAGGTCCCGAACATAGCCGACTCCTGCCGACCACACACAGAATACAAATGCAAATATCTCGGTTAATATTCAAGATACAGAATAAATGCATAGAACAATATTTATAGTAAATTTAATTTGCAATAAGATTGATTCTATACAATTTTTCGATCCGACGCATAATAACAGAATTATTTTGAATTTTAAAAAATCCCCCCTCCCACTGGTCCGATTTCAGCCATTAACGAACTTGATCTTTCTTTTTACATAAAATGATTAAATTCCGAGTTTGGTAACGATCAAACAAAAATTGCGACCGCTAGAGCGTTAACAGACAAATATATATATATATATATATATATATATATATATATATATATATATAATTTTGAACGAACCTCATTTTCGTCATCTCCTGGGTAGGATCGATGGACATTTGAAGAAATTTTTCGAAACTCGCGTCATGAGTACGACCTCAATAGCTGATTTCCCTTAAGGGAAATCTGCTAAAAGTATCCAACTTTCTGAATTCTGAATGTGAGAGAAAAAGGGACATCTTGATAAGGAACTATATAACTCAGAACGCTTTGGGGAAGATAATTTAATTTATTTTTAACCCAGTATGGTTAAATATTCACGGGCGTGAGCACACAAAATTTAAAATTTAACTTGTAAATTCATGACAAAATTATTTTTTGGATTACTGATGAATAAATTTAAGAAAGTACTACTAGCTATAAATAGTTACTGGATAAAGTATTGATGTTTTTAGGTCTTAACTTTAGATATGTTATGAATCTATTATTTGCTCATCACAAAATCAACCTTTTCACTTCGAAAATGATATCAAAATATCGATGACTGTAGCCCATATCTATATTTTAGTTTGTTTTCAATATCTGTTTCAATTTAGATTCATACTTCGAGAAAATAAATCAGTTAAAAAATAAAAAAGATTGTGTGATACTCTAAAATGGGATTTTTATACTCACCTAGCAAGAAGGAACGTTGCTTCAAAAAGCTGGGCGAACAGCTTTGTATGTCCTTCAAGATTTAAAAAAACACGGATTAGTTCTTCAGATCCACCAATGCATTCTAAAATACGAATCTTACCTTCGAATCGTTCACTGCTGTCTTCAGCAGTGGATTTTGACAGTACGCTCACGAACATTTTAAATAATTTCTAGAACAAAAATGAGGCATCATTGTATTGAGAATCTGTAGAGATGCACCAGACAGTGTTTTACCATATTCCCCCTTCAGGAAAATCATCATTTGAAGTTGAACTCTTGACTGGAAGGGTTCTTTTGTATTTTTTTTTCTCTCTGGGGCACTGATGATCTCATCTCACCACATATTCTCTATTTGTAAGTAAAAATCAGATTAGAAAATCTCAACTTTTAAAGCAAACTGAAAGCAAGGAATCACGAATAACTCACTGAAATGTGTAGAACAACCAATCAAAGTTTTACCAAAATCGATTCTATAACATTTTCTGATCCAATTCATAATAAAAGAGATCTTTTCAATTTTAGAGACTCCCCGTCCTCTACCCCCCTCTCCCAATTCTTGCTCTGATTTCCGCCATGAGCGAATAAGCTTTTTAGTATTGAATGAATTGGTGGAATGTCGAGTACATAAACAACATACAACAATAAACATTTTCTAGCCAAGAACGTAAATCTTAATGATGACCTCATCACAACATTTTTGCAAGTATACCAAACCAGTACGGTTATATAAAGTTTTCGATCCGCTTTATAAGAACGGAGATACTTTGAATTTTCCTTACATTTAATCTCCCTTTCCCCCCGGTCCGATTTTAGCCGTTAACGAGCTTGGTCTTTAGTTTTACATGAAACGCTGATATATCGAGCTTGGCAACGATCAAACTTACCTTGGTAACAGACTATATATATATATATATATATATATATATATATATATATATATATATATATATATAACTTTGAGCGGGCATCATTTTCGTCATCTCTTTCACGATTGTGGAAATTATTCGAAAATCGTGACATGAGTACAACCTCAATAGCTGATTTCTATCAAGGTAAAAAGCTGGTTCTAAGTGAACGAAGATTTCCTAATGAGACACTGAAGACGTCATATATTTAATTCTCGGATTATACAAGAACTCTGTTTAAAGTTTAAACTTTAAACAAAATTTAAATACTAAATGAAGTATTTAGTTTTATAATAGTTTCATGTAAAAATCTCTTGAGTAGAAATGGGGGGAGGTGTTTTTGAAGTCTTTATAAAACTAGTCAATACATTACAGCAAAATGAGTACAAAATCTTTTTGCTTGATTATATAACATTGCCGAAGCCCCGCATAATGACGAATATGGTCTAAACCTGGACCGATTTCAGTCAAAAAGTTGTTGATCCAATAACAATTACGACCACTAGGGCATTACATAACTGAAATCTTTATTAGTGATCTTCATTCGCTTATGTGATCAAAACTTAAAATTTAAGTTTTACACAAGACATTTAATAATATACTAGCTTTGTGTGAAAATCATATCAGTAGAAACCGCTTTTAGGGAAATCGGCACGGCTGACGTCAAATAAACATTGTAATCTGTATTTCTGTCTTTACACGTAATCTACGAGTATACTGCTCAAAAATGAATAGGGAATGAAAAAAAAAAATGAATTTTTTCTTATCCCATTAATTTTAATTTAATCGACCTTAATTAAATTTCTTTTTTATGGGGGAAAAAGACAATAATTTCTAATAAATATTAATGATTTATAATTAAACAAAAAAACAAAAATGCTAGGTCCCATAAATACCACAAAACAGCCAATATCCCTATTCATTTTTGAGCAGTATATGTAACGAGGTTAAAGCTATCCTGGATAATTTAATGGGAAGAGACAATAACAAATAGGGGGACAATGAACAGAATAGTAAACAAAATACGATTATCTGGTAGAAGATCGAGAGAATTATGAGGAAACATAAAAATAAATACATTTATTACACGATTGTAGATAATGAAGTAAAGAAAGTGGTATTTTTCCACCAACACTGTACGTTCTTTTATGAGACTTTAAATTTCATGTCTCGTTTATGTAGGGTTCTTTCTAAAGGATAGATAGGGCATAAAATGAGCCATTCCTGTACATTTGGAAAGTTGGCACAGCCCATGCGTGAAAGGTTTTTTGTCTTTCAATGATTGAACACTTCGGGACTAATGTTCAACACTGATATTGACCATAGACAATATAAGCATGAAGTGATTTTAATGAAAGGGAGAAATACTTAATACCCCTAAAATTATTTTAAAACAATTTTGCTTTAACAGATAAAAAAAAATGAATTACCATATTCGTTCCTTTATCAGTAAAAGGTAGCTGAGGATTCAATATCCTCGAAATTTCAGCAATGCAAAAAGCGACGATTGCTTCAATTTCATCACTTGTGTGAACTTTCGTAACAGCCATCAGCAACTCTGGAAGGTCTGACTCAACATCATTTTTGTTGGTTACTCTCAAGCTCTCCCAGGTTTCCTGTAAACATGTATATACAATCCTCTGAGACGAACAGGAGTGGGGGTTATAAGGGAGGCCTGAAATTAAAAATAGCGATATTTCGTTTCCTATTGGTTTTTCGGCAATTATGCACATACAAAAGTTGTTTATTTTCTTATTTATAGTAACTTTTGTTATATACACTTTTTTCGTATACCGAATAATAAACGAGATATACGCTAAAACCTATAGCGGAAGTGAACCATTTTATTTGGCTTACGATTGAACCGAACTTAACAAAACTCGGTATGCCAATTAGCATTAATTCTTCCATGATTATAAGCTATATTAACATGTTTAGGTTAGAACGTGAGTGGGGGTTATAAGGGATGCCTGAAATAAAAATTCGCGATATTTCATTGTCTATTTGTTTTTCGACAAACATGCACATAACATAAGTTGTTTACTTTGTTATTTAGATTAACTTTATTTTTTATACATTTCTCCAGGAACAATGTGTGGAGCAAGTAATTTGCATAGAAATTTTGATTTGCTCAACAATTCATTCTAATTTGAACTATCAGGTACCTCAGCTGGAAAAATTAATTCAAATCAATGTTAATATTTTGTCCTTAATAGCTGAAATCTATGCATAATGCACAGGAGACGGGAAATATGACAATTTGGAGGACAGTGAAGACTTACATAAAAAATTAATTTTATTATTAACAAATGCCAACAACTGGTATTAACCCTAAACACTGGGACGGGAAAATGTCAAAATAGTGTGCAAAGTAAAGCCTTGCCAAAAAAATACCATAACCATTCAGCCTCAAATCAATTCCCGGGCGAAGCCGGGTATCTGAGCTAGTATATATATATATATATATATATATATATATATATATATATATATATATATATATAAACACACACACACACACACACACACACACACACATATTACATTAGATAAGATATGATTTAGATTAGATTTAAATATTCATTCTGTGCCTTTTGTTATTACTCTTTGAAGGTCACTGAGTAATTGAGTAGCCGTCTTAGATGAATAAATAATCTTAATGTTTTTTGCAACTGGGCAAACGCCCGATATACGCTCGAACAAAAGAGTATTGACTTTATTAGTGAGCCCAATCCCGTTTAGCAATTTTTAACGGCACATCGGGATTGTTTTTTTTAAATTTATGTCCACTTTATGCAACTAGACTAATCGGGACGAGTTATCTACAGGTTACCATCATTTTCTTGCCAGGGTGGGTCTAAGGAGTTTATTTAATGAGACCGTCATTAAATAAATTTCTACTGCCCAGGGCGGGATTCGACCTCGCCACTCTAGGTCTGCCATGGGAGATTAGGACCAACGCCCTAACTCGCACGGCCAATCCGAGCACCGAGGATTGTTTTTGAGAGGTTTAAATGCTTTTTACGGTAGAGGGGGGCAATGGAATTTATGGCCTTGCGAAAATCCAATCCACGATCATCTAATCCTAAAGTTAATCAAGAGCGATTAATGCTCATAGCTATCCCACTGCCTAGGTACTAGTTTAGTTTTTTTGTACATACGTCAATGTTCTTTCACCAACAAAGAGATTTTCTAGGGGATGCAGAAACGATGGCCTCTGTGTCAGTCCAGAAACAGAAGCATATAAAGTTAACAAATGACAAATCTCACTTAGTATTTGGGTGAAGCATCATGATCCTCTAGAGGGAGGCCTACAAATTTTATGTTAAAAGCAATAAGAAGAGCATGATAACTAATAAGGTTGTTTTTATGGATTATTAAGGGTATGAGTAGCTTCAGGACTAGACAACCTCCATCCTTGGGTGACCAAGAATTATGCGGGTTTTTCTGAAAGCAAAGAGATAAATGAAACTATGTAGGCATTTGACCATGTTAGTAATTGTTCGTACATCATGTATAATCCATAAGACTGTGAATTTATTTATATTTATATATATATATATATTTATTATATATATTAAATTTGCGCATCTAAGTGTCTTAACCAGCTGAATTGTTTGAGAGAGAGAGAGAGGGGGGACCGGAAAATAGTGAATTTCTCCACACCTATTAGAGATAACAAAACATTCATAGATATGTTTTTTTCTTTTCATTGAAAGATCTACAAATTATGTTCTATCTGCTGTGCAGGAATAGAGATATGCCTGATTTCTGTTTTTTGACCATCTCACTATTCCCATCTGCATATGTAACATCTGCAACCATGTAAATATTTTATTTATATAAATTCAATAATTAAGGTATTACATTGTTAATATAATATGAATTGTTGTTATAAGAGTTTCATCCTGAAATTGAAGAAAAAACATAAATTCCAAAAATAGTCTAGATTTGCTTTCTATTACTTCAAGTAGTTATGCAATATATATTTTTATTTACGAAATGATTATTTTAAACCGTTAATTAAATACAGAGAGGTTAATTGTCAGAAGTGAACAAATTCTAAATAACATGGAATACACAGTCTTTAATTTAATCATATGCAGAGGAAAGTGTTTTTTATATAGCTCTCTAGTCATAGATTATAATATATATTTCATCTAACTCTAAATATATTTACTTAAAATTTTACAGATAACACGTACCTCAAGGTATAATATCACCTCATCCTCCGGCAATTGGCGGACAATCCGCTCCGTTAAGTGGAGCGGATTCCGCGCCATATTTTGTTTCCCAATTATTTCACTCCGATATTAAATGAGCTGAAACATATAAATATGCAATAAATTAAAAAAAAAAAAAAGTCAATTCTAATATCCTCCTTCCAAATTGTAAATATTTCTACATAGAGGTCAAGTTAACTGTCTACAATTTCACTTACCTGTAATAATACTAAAAGTAAAAAGTTATTACCATTATCTATGTTGTTTCCAAACGTTAATGATTCCTTAATTCCAACGTTCTGAATTCCCAATTTTACAACTAGGGCTTCGTTGAACCCTCAATCATTCTCTCATAAGATACTTTAAATTTAAATCATTATTAGTGAAGGTTTTATTCCAATAGAAAGAAATACCATGAAGTTTTTTCTCTCTCTTTTTTGATGATCTATTGTATGAGGAAGACTTTTTTTAATATAATTTAAGAACGAATTTAAAGTAATGAACGAATATAGATTATGTAGATTTTGCATAAAAATATTAATTCAGTTTTATTAAATATTTAAAAAAAATGATTACGGCAAAAATATCATAAACAGTAATTTTTGATTGTTACTGTAATCCCATTTATTTGTCCTTGCACATACATATATGCATGACACATTGTCATTACAATGTTTATCTTAAAATGAACAATAATTGATAATGTGTTACATTATCATGTGAATAATGTCAATCAGAATTTAGTGATTTCCGTTATTTGAATAAAAACGAAGATGAAATATAATGTATTAACCTCAAATGTTTAAAAGTTGAGTTTACCCCAAAAATATCTGGCTTAAATTTCATTTTATTGTAAAAAAATCAATTTAAAATTTGAAAAATGTGTTAAAAGTAAATCGCATTGAAAAGTAGATTTATTTTTAGTTTCATGTTGTCACCCCCCCCCCTACCAGTCAAGTAAAAGGAATGATTAGAATTGATGATTGATTCTTACAGCTTATTTAAGAAATTGCTGAAATTTACCACATTTACCAGTCTCTTTTATTTTGTGTTTTATAAATACAAAAATATAAAATGGTAAAATGGAAATTGTTTAGTAATTGTTGAGAGAGAGGGAGAGGGAGAGAGGGAGAGGGACGAGAGGGAAGAGGAGAGAGGGGGAGAGAGGGAGAGAGGGAGATTGAGAGAGAGAGAGGGAGAGGAGTAGAGAGAGAGAGAGGAGAGTAGGTGTAGATGGATAGAAGAGAGAGGAGAGGAGAAGAGAGAGAGGTGGAGAGAGACGAGAGGGAGGAGGTGAGAGAGAGAGAGAGAGAGGAGAGAAGATGAGAGAGAGAGACGTGTGGAGAGAGAGAGAGAGAGAGAGACGAGAGAAGAGAGGGAGAGAGAGAGAGAGAGAGGAGTGTGAGAGGAGGAGGGAGAGAGAGAGTGAGAGAGGGAGGAGTGAGAGAGAGGGAGGAGAGATGAGGGAGAGAAGAGAGTGTGAGAGAGAGAGAGAGAGAGTTAGAGTGGTGAGAGACGAGAGTGAGGAAGTGGAGAGTGCAGAGAGGAGGGTGTACGAGAGAGAGACCAGATAGAGAGGGAGAGAGAGAGGGAGAGGGGCGAGAGAGGAGAGAGAGGTGAGAGATGATGAGGAGATGTGTAGAGAGAGAGAGAGTGAGAGAGAGATGAGGAGAGAGAGAGAGGAAGATGTTGAGAGTGAGAGAGTAGAGAGAGAGGAGAGAGGGTGTAGACGAGGGAGAGGGAGAGAGGGACGGAGAGAGAGATGTCGAGGGAGAGGGCGGAGAGAGAGGGTGAGGGGATGGAGAGAGGGAGAGGAGAGAGCGGAGATGAGAGGGGAGAGGGAGGAGAGGGAGAGGGAGGAGAGAGAGTGAGAGGGAGAGGGAGAGAGAGAGATGGGGGGCGAGAGAGAGAGAGAGAGAGAGAGAGAGGGAGAGGGAGCGATGAGAGAGAGAGAGAGAGAGAGAGAGAGTGAGAGAGAGAGAGAGAGAGAGAGTAGTGGAGAGAGTCGAGAGAGTGAGAGGAGGAGGAGAGATAGAGAGAGGAGATGAGGAGTGAGAGAGAGAGAGAGAGATGAGAGAGAGAGGAGAGAGAGAGAGGAGAGAGGGAGATTGGGAGAGAGAAGAGGAGGGAGAGGGAGAGAGGGAGAAGAGTGGAGTTGAGTGAGGGAGATAGAGAGAGGAGAGGGGGGGAGAGAGGAGAGTAGAGAGAGTGGTAGGATAGAGAGAGAGCTGTGAGACGAGAGAGAGAGAGAGGAGAGAGAAAGAGTCGGAGAGGAGTGAGTGTGAGAGAGAGGAGAGAGAGCGGACGAGAAGAGAGGAGAGAGAGAGAGTGAGAGGAGAGATGAGAGAGAGGAGTGGAGTACGAGTGAGAGAGAGAGAGTGAAGAGAGAGATGTGAGAGAGAGCAAGAGCAGAGAGAGAGAGGAGATGAGAGACGATGGCAGAGAGAGAGAGAGGAGAGAGAGAGAGAGTGGAGAGAGAGAGAGGAGAGAAGAGAGAGAGAGAGAGGAGAGACGAGAGAGAGAGAGACGAGAGAGTGAGTGAGAGGGAATGGGACGAGAGAGAGAGAGAGAGAGAGAGAGAGGAGAGAGGGAAAAGAGGGGAGAGAGGGAGAGGGTGAGAGGGAGAGGGGAGAGAGGTGAGAGAGAGAGAGGTGAGGAGAGATGAGAGAGATGGGAAGAGGGAGAGAGAGTCTGAGAGAGGGAGAGGGAGAGGGAGACTGTGAGAGAGTGAGAGTGTGTGAGAGGAGGGAGAGGGAAGAGAAAGAGAGAGGGAGTGAGAGAGGACGAGAGGGAGAGGGGGGAGATGGAGAGTGAGAGAGAGGGGGGGAGAGAGAGAGAGAGAGAGAGTCGAGAGAGGGGGGAGAGAGTGAGTGAGGTGTGTAAGTGGAGAGAGAGAGAGAGAGAGAGGAGAAGAGACGAGAGAGGAGAGTGAGCGAGAGGAGAGAGAGAGAGAGGGCATGAGAGAGAGAGAGAGAGCGAGAGAGAGGGAAAGAGAGAGAGAGAGAGAGAGTGAGGAGATGAGAGAGGAGAGAGAGCGAGTGGGAGAGAGTGAAGGGAGAGAGAGGAGAGAGAAGTGAGATGCGAGAGAGTGAGAGAGGAGAGAGAGAGAGATAGAGAGGGAGAGGGAAGAGAGGGAGAGGGAGAGGGCAGAGAGGGAGAGGAGAGGGAGAGGGAGAGAGGGGCGAGGGAGAGAGAGAGAGGGAGAGGGGAGAGAGGCAGAGGCGAGAGGGATAGAGGGGAGAGGGAGAGGGAGAGAGGGAGAGGGAGAGGTAGGGGGAGAGAGGGAGAGGGAGGAGTGTGGGAGAGTGGGGAGAGGGTGAGAGAGGCGAGAGGGATGGGAGAGAGAGAGAGAGGGAGGGTGTGAGAGAGAGAGAGAGAGAGGGGGAGAGAGAGAGAGAGAGAGAGAGAGAGAGAGTGTGAGGAGGGAGGGGAGAGAGAGAGAGAGGAGAGAGAGAGAGTGAGTGAGAGATGAGGAGACGATGAAGAGAGAGAGAGAGTGGGGAGAGAACGAGAGAGAGAGAGAGGGGGGGGGGAATGCTAGAGAGCCGGATTAGTGAGAGAGAGAGAGAGAGAGTGAGAGAGAGAGAGTGGAGAGAGTGAGAGAGAGAGACGGAGAGATGAGAGGAGAGAGAGAGAGAGAGTAGAAGACGAGAGAGAGAGAGAATGAGAGAGGACAGAGAGAGAGAGAGAGAGATGAGAGAAGTTGAGAGAGAGAGAGAGGATGAGAGAGAGAGATGAGAGAGAGAGAGGAGAGAGAGAGATGAGTGAGAGAGAGAGAGTGAGAGAGAGAGGAGAGAGAGACGAGAGAGAGAGATGAGGAGAGAGAGATGAGAGTGAGAGAGAGGAGAGATGAGGAGTGGAGAGAGAGAGAGAGACTTGAGAGAGAGAGAGAGGAGAGAGCTCAGGAGACGAGAGAGGAGAGAGAGAGAGGAGTGAGAGAGAAGAGATGAGAGAGAGAGAGAGAGAGAGGAGAGAGAGAGAGAGAGTGAGAGAGGAGAGAGAGAGAGGAGTGAGATCGAGATGAGAGTGAAGAGGTGAGAGAGGACTGAGGAGGGGAGTGAGAGAGGGGAGAGAGCGAGAGGGGGAGAGAGAGAAGAGGGGAGAGAGGAGAGTGAGAGGGGGGACGGAGAGAGAGAGGGGGGGGGAGAGAGAGAGAGGGGGAGGGAGAGAGTGAGGGGGAGAGAGAGAGAGTGAGAGAGAGAGACGAGTAGAGGTGAGAGAGAGAGAGAGAGAGAAACAATTAGCGTGGTAATCTGGGTGTAGAGGTAAGAGGGGAGGGGGATATACCCCTATTAAATGAAGCACTAAGTCAAGCTACATCTTAAAAATAAAATAGCTTAAATTAAATGTTGTTTTCTTAAGGATCTAAGAAAGTAAATTTACACTGAAAGATTTTAAAATTTGACTATCATAGTTATAAGGTTTTGGAACTGTTAAAGAGAATTTGCCTAAGTTCTCACTGTATATACCACTCTGAAATTGAGTTCTGGCTATGGCCTTGGTGCTAATATAACGGATTAACTAGGTTCGATTTTTGGAACTTGCTTTCCAGTTTAAGACATTCTAATCCAAAACAGCCATGTTTGTGTGTACATCTGCCCCAGGCCACTACCTGGCCTGCCACTATGCATATTTTTTAATTCATAAACCTTAAAAACTCAAGATTACATGCCGTGGACTCTAAAGTTTACAAAATTTCGCTTTAAGTTACAATTATATTATTCGAAAAGAAGAACCACCATCGGAAAATTGTATTTGTAGACAAAATGTATGCTGAATTGCATTAGTATACAAGACTCAGGACTTTGTAATCGGATTTTGAAGGATGTGATTGTTTGAAAAATGATTATTAAGCCAGCGAAGTTATAATAATAAGTAATATATAACTTTTATAAGACTCTTTTCCAATTCGAGGAAATTTTGAATGGATGTAGAAAAAGTTCATTAAAGTTGAAATTATTGTACAAAAAGAAGAGCTCCAGGTTAAAAATTTAGGAATTTTCATAATCATAAAGTATGGTTAAAACTTTTTTTTGAAGATTCTACGACGCGTTTAGATCGTACTGTTAAGGGAGTAAATGACAGAAGCAGCCATTAAATAAAAGGAAGCAATTTCCAATTGCTAGTGAATTTAAAAAAAAAAAAAAAAATGAATTATTACACATACATCCAGTAGTCTGTCAATTTAGTATAAATTTTCACTAATAATCAAAACACTATTAAAGAGCTGTAAAAATGGTTAAATGACGAATTTAAATAGACTGGGTTGGATCTATAGGCAATTACATCCGTACTGGTCAAAGTTGGTATCCATTTATAAAAATCAAAATTACCCATATTAAAGTAAATTAAAATAATAATCCCAAAAAAGAAACCTTTTTAAGAGGCATTCATTCCAATTACTGGACTGCTGCTCTAATAAATCAGTATCCAATATGATAGGTTAATAAAAAATAACAATTTAATGTGAGGAAGCTATTTATGTAATAAAAACTTACCAAAACTCCATGATTTTAATTTCTTCTTCAATTTGAGTTAGAGTCATTTAAGAATCATCAGAATATAGTAGCTACATAATGTTTAAACCATTAGTACATATAGCGATATAAAAGACGTGACTTGCTAGAGAGCTCGTCTGAAACTGAGTCGCAAGGGAGAGCTTAATCCTGCTCTGCCTTCCAATTTTAATCCCATCCGTGGACTATGCCCGGTCTACAACATGCCAATCCTAACAATATTTATTGTGCCTGTGCTAAAATAAAAAGTGTGTGTGTGTGTGTGTGTGTGTGTGTGTGTGTGTGAGAGTGAGAGAGAGAGAGAGAGAGAGAGAGAGAGAGAGAGAGAGAGAGAGAGAGAGAGAGAGAGAGAGAGAGAGAGAGAGAGAGAGAGAGAGAGAGATGACTTTATCACGCAACGAATTTGCATGTATCTCGTATAATTAACTTCTCTTGAAAACGTTATTTGGTATTTAAGCTTAGAAGAAAGTACTTCATCACATAAGAGCTTATTGTTAATATAACATGAGTAGGAATGGGAGTTTTACTAAAGGCTGAAAACTAAAAAAAATGTAATAATCATCAGAAAAAATGTAATAATCATTTCGGTTAATGTTCATGATAGAGAATATATATATTCAGTTAATGAACATGATAGAGAATATATATTTATAGGCAATTAAATTGACAATAACATTGGTCATATACTCTTTGTCGATCAGACGTATAAAAAGGAAGATACTTCGAATTTTCGAAATTCCTCCCCTCTAACCCCCTCTCTTCTCGCAGTCCTATTTCAGCCGTTAACGTACTTAATGTTTCTTTTTACATTAGACAGTGATATATGGAGTTTGGTTACTATTAAACTAAAATTACGACCACTAGAGCGGCGAGAGGCAACAGACATGTATATATATATATATATATATATATATATATATATATATATATATATATATATATATATATAATTTTGAATGCACCTCATTTTCATCATCTCCAAGGTAGGATCCCTAGGCGGAGTTTGTATAATGTACAACCAAATTCTGTCACGCAAGACACACATATTTCATCTTACAATTCACTATTTCTTCTTCAGTATGGACTTAATGCGAACAAAGTTTTATTTAATGTGGGCGAGAGATGTACGAATAGGAGAATGGGTTTTCTGTTACCTTAAATCGTGAAAAAGAAATGACTGTTAATATTTTATTTTTAGAAAAATATTTACAACAACAATTGAAGAATATTACTTTTTCAACCAGATTAGCCATGAAACATTTTTCCATCTGACACATACGACGTAGATCCTTTCAATTCTATTTTTCCCATCCTCAAAAGGCTCAATCTGTTGGCTTATTTAGGCCCTTAATGAAATTGATTTTTAGTTTTAAATGAAACGCAGAAATATATCCTTAAGATGAAACAAAACATTTTAGCCTCTAGAACTCCATTCTTCATTGGTGACGTCACATCTCTGTTTCTATGTTTCACTCTTAGTTATTGCCCGAAATTAGTAAGAAATTAATTATATTCGAGATAGAGGAAGGTTTAATTGAGTGAAAATTGGTGATGGAACTATTCCAGTTTTGCAAAATTCAAGGGTTCTTTCAATTTCTGCTACTCTAATGTATATTTAGTTTAGTTTCATATATAATCCATTTAGATGAATTCGGAATTCATTGTTATCAATTGAATTGACCAGTAATTTTAATTGAGCATGGTGTTCGATGTTATGTTCAAGTTTATACTCATTTCGTTCTAGTTCGTTTATAAGAGTATCATATTTTTCCTTGTCTGTAGCGTCCATGTTTTCTGTCAGCTAGCTTATTGCAGAACCTAGTCCATTTATTAGTTCTCGTTTCCTTCTTGATGAAGTTGGTTCGTATATATTGGAAAGAAGTTCTAATTTATTTTTTGTAAGATGCAGGAGTTTTTTTTTCTCATGTATATATGAAGAAATTGAAATTTCCGAAGAACTAGTTGAGTTTCAAGTAATTCAGTATAGAGGTTAGTGAAGTTTATATAGTAGGTAATGGTATAAGACTTATCGAGTAGATATGCGACTGGAAATTTGATAGGAACAACGCCAGCTGTCTCGTGCTGGTCAGTGACTCTGTAAGAGTCGACAGTTATCAGTAAGGCGAGCGTCCACCATATTAGGTTCAAGGAATGCATCTGAAACAGAGGTACCTCATGTTGAATGTATAGGTCTGTTATACTCTTTCCTGTGTCTCTGGATAGTACCCTTATGAACTCTATTTTTTTGTTTTTATCAAAAGTTGCAACAGGCTTATATGGATTTAGTGATTTTAATCGAACTGGTACTCTGACGTATGCCTCATTTGGTACTTCAGGGTCCTCCCTATTTTCATTACGTGTACTCGTTCTAACGTTTTTCTCACTGTTTATTTGGTCCTTAACTATTTCGTGTACTATTTTGAGTTGATCGTGGTATCGCTGGACTTGTTCATTTATTTGGGTTTCAATTTCTTTGTTATTTGTTGGTCCATATGTGATTTCGTTAGGTGTCATTTTTAAATATAAATTATTATTATAAGCTATTGTTGTTAGTCGTAAACGTTGTTTCAAGGATTCGTTAGGCAATTTTTCTTTTGCGGCACGTAGTATTTCAATCAGTGTTGAATAGTTTCTGTTTGTGGAACCTAGGGAATTGGGATGTCCAGGAGTTGTATAAATAATATGCCTCAATTCCTTGTGATTTTAAAAAGTTTTCGATTAGGCCATTTTTCAATTCCCTCCCGTTGTCCATTTTAATATGGGCTGGTCCTAGGAGATTCCTAAATATTCAGCAATTATGCCCATTATTTCGTTTGCTTTAAGTGTAGATGTTGCGCTAAAAAGGTATTTTTGAAAACGTGTCGATCAAGGTGACAATGTATTTTTGCTCATAGAAGATGGAGGTGTCGATCATAATTTCTTGGAAAGGTTTAGCAAGTGTTGGTGTAATATAAAATTTTATTTTTATAGGTTTACGACCATAATTCGTTTTTCTGCAAACCACACATTGGTTCACATAAGTCATTATTTTCTGTTTCATTCTGGGAAAATAGTAATCTCGTTTTAATTTCATGTAAGTTTCCAGTTTTCCTCTGGGACATGTTTTTCCAACATGATATGAGTCGATAAGTTCGTTTGGATCATTTTCAGTTACTACGTCAAGACATTTCTTTTGGTAGCGTTTTATATTGAATGGTTGGAAGTTTCTGCGAATGCACTGTAGCAAGATCAGATTTTGAGCCATGGGGATTCCGATCTTTCAATGTATCTTCCAGCTCAGATGAAAGGGTGTCGGAATGTGCGTCGTCAGCTGCGGTAGTCTCATTGAGTAATCGGTCGAGTTCGTTCATTGGATCTAATTCTTCAGTTTCGGTTATGTTCAATAATTGTTCAGTTGGGGGTTTCTGGTTAGCGCGTCGGCAACAAATTTTTTTTTCCTTCAATATGTTTGATTTCAAATCCGAAGTTGGCTAACTGGAATATCCATTTCATAAAGTACGTATTTCCGTTTTTCATGGTAAAATCCACGTTAGTGGTTTGTGATCAGTTTGCAAGATGAAATGTTTCCCATATAGATAGGGCCTGAAATGGTTGCTGGCCTACACTTCAGCCAATAATTCTTTTTCGATGGTTGAATATCCTGTTTCAGTGGGTGATAGGGTTCGAGATCCAAATGCAATAGGCTGAAGAATTTTGGGAAAGTACAGCCCCTATTGCGACATTACTTGCGTCGGTTGTCAATATAAACGGTAGATTCCAGTTTGGCAGTTGTAATACTGGTGCGTTTTGATCATGGTTTTAAGTGTTTTAACGCATTCTTTAAAGTCTGAAGAGATTAGAGGTGTTTCCATTTTGGAGCATTTGTTAATACCTTTGCCATGTGCGCATAGTTGTACATGAAACTGTAAGTCGGTAAGGCGATAATGTTCTGTAAGTCCCAGAAATTGACGAATTTGTTTTTCGGTCGTTGGTAAGGGGAATTCTGTAATAGCTTTGATTTTATTGGGGTAGGTTTAAGTCCTTCGCCCGATACTATATGTCCTAGAAATGGTAATTCTGTCCTTATAAATTCAGTTTTGTCGAGTTGCATTGTCAGATTGTGTTTGTGGAGAGCATCAAATACGTTTGAGAGATGGATAAGGTGGTCTTCAGTTTCAGTTCAGGAGTGAAAACGGGTAAAGCAAGAATTCCCAAATTATACAAAACCTTCCTGCAAAAATCAGTCAAATCGACAATGATTAAATTAAAATGGATTAGACGGAGAATTTGTGCAAATACAAGAGCATGGAGGCCCTACGCTGGTAACAAGTGATTTGTCCTTACCTCAGCTGGGTATTATGCTTCCAACTTATGCAGTAATTTTGCTTCCGGGCCCCTAATTTTGCCTATTTTGCATTATGTTTGCGATTGCTTTTCCAGACATCTGAGTCAGCGTCTAGTCTGCATACTATATTATGAGTACTCCATCGCATCCCAGGCATTCTCCTGTCTTTCTCAATACATTCTGCATTAGTTTGTGGATTAATATATTTGGCTGTAAATTTTATAAATAACGATTTTTATTTAGTTTCTTTAGAGACAAATCTCAGTCGACTTACTTAATTTGGCTGTGGTCCATTTATTTTAATATTCGGCATCCTGTCCTTTGCAAGGCTTCTCAGGGTTCTTAAGAAAAATATTCTTTATAGGATGCGTGTTGAAAATTAAATAAAGAATTCATAATGGGGAATAAACATAAAAATAAAGGATATATTAGTCAGGAAATGACGAATAGTGAGAGTGATTAATTTTAAAGTTATATGTCCACAGAAGAGCATATTCATAAAGTTTATTTAATTTTCTATTTCATGAAACTTAGGAAATGTAGTGCTGCTTCCTTATTCATACTACATGAATACCTACGGAATTGGGGAAATTTACATATAGATTTGCGTTAATTATTTTATTACAATTTATTTAAAAATAATTACTTCAATAAAAGAGCAAAGATATTTCTATTAGTATTTAATTCCTTAAATACTTATAGATACACTTTTGCTCTATATATATAAGCTATATGTTAAATTCTTAATTCCGTAGGTATTTTAAATAGTTAGATCGTCAACAACACCCTCATTTATTTAAACGTGTGGTTTTAAAAATAAAATGAGTGGCTTAAAAAAACGAACGGCTGGAAAAGGTGTTTCGAATGAGTGGGAAAGAGAATGCAACTCTCGCCGTGCGTAAGAGAATAGAGAACCCTTTATCTCTTAGCTGTAACCTCCACTCCAAGTTTTTTTGTGTGTTTTGTTCAGCATGGAAATAATAGTGTAAATATTTACGTTGATCCCGTTTAATTTTATGGAAAATGATTTTTTTTTAATCTGGTTTTCAATAAGATGAAGTCTGGTATTTCTGTCAATAAAAGGTAATCAAATTATTAAACTTTCTTTCATTATAACGAATTTAAAATGTGACAGAACTTCATATTGTTGAAGGTTGTTTGAAGGGGTCAACTTTTTCTTTTTTTATTGCTATTGACAGACAATTTTAGCTGAAGTTACTTCGTTTCTATTTTGTCTTATTTTTTGTGTTGTTTGTGTATTCGCGTATTTTACATTTGAAACAATGTCTAATTTAAACTTACTCCCATAATCATGTTATCTGACAACCATCGTGCAGCTTTTCTTCTTAATCTCATGTCATTTTAATTCTTTGAATACATGTATGTGCTGTTTGAAAACAAATGATAATTCCTATTTCTTTGTTTATGTATTGTCATGTACTCCTGTCATCCTACTAATTTGAGGTTTTCATTGGCCCAAGCTATAATAATTTATTTTTAAGAGCAAGCTTTAAATACAACATTGGCCCTCCAATATTTATTTGTACCTGTTTTTTTTACATGTGGTTTCATTGTGCCCATTTGTATTTATGGGTTGTGAATGCGATTATACATTTCCTTTATCCCAGTGATTAATAATACTGATTTCTATGTTACTAACTACACACCGTCCTCTTAGTATTATCGTAGTTAATGTTCATATTTATTTTACCTGTAAGGTTTATTTTCATTACGAACTTTGTATTTCAATATCAACGTAATATTTATGGAATATAAATGTATAAAGGAAGAAGGATAGACATGTTTTGAATTCGTCAAATTGACTACACCCATATTTAAATTAAGTTTTAAAAAGACTATGTAGAGTTAATTATTAGATATTTCATCCCTATTCAATTGTGAATGAATTTAACAAGTTTCACAGTTTTACCAATAATGACCGACAACTTTAAACATTGAAGTTTATTTACTATGATTAAAACAAACATTTTTATATTAAGGTTTTAAGCCATAGTCAAGTTTATCCCATTATCTTAATTGGTTTATTATCATATTTGCTACTCTGCGCCAGTGTTCGTAATTTGAATTATTTTACCTTTATCCTGAGGATGATTGTCAAATATTTAGTACTGTTCATTATTAGTACTTGCAAATTTAAATGTTGTCAACATGTAATTCAAAAGGGCCCATAGTTGATTTTAATATTAGAAATATAGTGACGAGCGGTGCTCGTGTTATAAGAAGTATCTGTTTATCTAAGCAACTATTAGGTAAATAGTAATGCCCCTAGAATGTGATTGGATTATACCATTTATATTTTCCCTGTATGCACGTACATGCAATTAATGTTCAAGATTAAAGCCAGACTATCATTGAATATTTATTGTCAAAGGAATGTTTGTCCTCCTCTATTCAAATCTTCATGATGAGGCAAAAAGTAAAAAATCCAGAATGTTTCTATTATTATGAGTCACATTAGAAAATGTGTTAGAACCAATCTAGTTAAAAATATAATGTTATACAGTTGTTGTTTTATGCATGTTTTCACTAATTCGAATTTTAACCGAGTCTTTGTAATTTTTTTTAGTAGTCTTTAATTCGCTATTTCTATTCATATTTTTTTTTCCGGGTGAAATGCAGTTTAACCCCACCCTTGGTGGATTTATCGAAAATCGGGTGATCACGTGATTATTATTATTTTTTCCCCCCATTGCTTTTTAAACTCAATTTTAACCCTTCATCACTCGCGTGACATTCGAGCATATGAGCACTCGCGTCGGGTCATGGGAGACCCGAGGTTAATAAGTTCAAAAAGTATTATATAAAGGCCTAAAATAATATAAATACTTTATTTTTTTCAATTAGAACTGCATTTACTTTTAGTAAAAACATAAAAGTTTAGAATGAAGCCTTAAAAACAGATTTCAATATACCTTCAAAAATGCCACCTAAAATGATGGATTCTTAGAAATGTTCATTTTGAAGTTAATTTATAAAATTTAAGAAATATAGACTTTTATCTTTTAGTTTTTAAATACATTAAAGAGACTCTTGAAAAGAAAGAAATTCATTCAATTTTACCAGAAACTTCTACTATTCATTAAAAAATCAAAAATCAAAAGTCATCCTCCATTGCTGTCTTGAAATAGGTGAGTACTGAATGTTGAGATTTGAAAATTTAATTTTATTGTTCAAGAAATGAAATGAAATTTATAAATCCAATAAAATGAAAAAGAAATAGTTTATGCACATATTAAAAAAAAAAATTAACAAATAAAACTGAACATGAAAATAAGTAATATGAACAAACAATTATTATTCATGAAAATAGAAAGCTCCAATAATAAGTAAAAAAAAATATATCCAATAATAAGGTGGTAGGTACACTCATGTAGTAGTAGTATATAATAATTCTTCACTTACTCCTTACACTGTTCACATATCACCGATGAATGTTTTGGGCATATATTTTTTAAACATTTATAGCAAACCTGGGAATGTTTTAAGTCCTTGGTACTTGGGCAAAGATAACATCTTCTGCGTTTCTTCGGTCGTGATGGGCCTCCTTCCTCAGGTTGAGCGTTTAGTACCATCTCTTCCTCTTCTTCGTCAGTGGCCTCTTGCTCACTATTTGTGTCATGATCACTTTGAACGAAAAGGTCCTCTTCATCTTCATCAGGAGAGTCCTCAATAACATCGGTGGTGTCCGGAAGTGGATCCTCCATATTTTGTCGTTCCAGTTCCCGCAAAAGTTCTTCATCCTTTCTGAATAACTGCTGAGCCATGCTTTCTTCCACTGCAAGGACCCTGATATCTTCACATAACAAAGAACTCGCGTCGGGTCTGAACACTGACACAAATTGTAACTTATGAACTCGCCTCGGGTCAGTACACCGACAAAAATTGTAACTTATGAACTCGCGTCGGGTCAGAACTGGATTTTCTCGCGCGACACTCACTTTCTGATGGTTTATGGTTAACTAAATGTTATACGGTTGTCTCATTGGAGAATAGAAAAGAGGAGGGCGGTGACAGGAAAAATCTTGTATATAATATTAGTCCTGGAAGATGTAGTGGGTCTGTACTGACCCGAGGCGAGTGCTCAAGTGTTAAACAACAATGCATAATCCGGCGACTTCATGATGTCCGCAATGTTTACAAACGTTACTTCGGTGGATTTTCAGCTTGGCGGCATCAAGGGTGGGATTAAACTGCATTTTCACCAATTTTTTCTTTGAGTAGCTGAGTCACTAAACATCTAATGCTTTGATTAAACTTCAATTCCTGTTTACATAGGTTTCTTATTACAGGATAAATAGAGAATAGATGGTGAGATGAGAATATAACAGTAACATTCCCGTGCATGGGAAATATGCATAGTTTACACTGCTCCTCCCTAAGTTTTTGTTTGACAGAACCTCTATCTTTATAGCAACCATGCTTAGTACATAGCAGATTTTATATTCAATAATTGCACAACTAGTGGTTTAACAGGAAGGTCATTTATTTTTATAGACATATGCGAAAATATAAATCCACCCACCAATTGTGATAGGAATTTGATTTTGGTATTGATTGTGATATATATATATATATATATATATATATATATATATATATATATATATATATATATGCACATGTAAATATACACATATAGAACGGACTGCATATAAGTTGTTCATTATCCTTGAAATTCTATCATTGAAGAAAATGTCTGCAAGGAAACTTATAGAGATTACTTAAATATATGAATCTGAACCAATTTATTTCAAAATTTGATTCTATGTTCTGAAAGTTCTTGCCACTGTGTTTTGGGATTTTTTACTTAGATCTTTGACTGATTTCCTCCACGTACAACTGACAATGACCATTTATATTACTATCAATTGTATGAAATAACAAAAAGTGCACATTAAAGTAAAAGACTGTCTGTGAATGAAGAAGCATCACAATGAAAGCAAAATCCTTACTTATGAACATATTTTAGGCCAAATTGCCAGACATTCTCTAGGATTAGCTAAAAAATCTATCCTGCTGTCCAGATTTTTAATTAGAAACAATAAACACCCAAGAAGCACTATAGTCTACCTAATAGTGATGAAGGGATTGAACTCTTTGTACTCTTTTGTTTAGGGACTAAAACATTAATTTTTTGCACTTACGTAGTTTAGAAATTTTTAAAACACTTTAAAAGCGTAACAGGCAATGTTATTGTGATGGTGTTTTTAATAACAATTTCTAAATTTGATTTACCTTTGCACCAACTTGAATAAATTTATTATTTCTTACTTCCTAGAAATAAATTAATATTTTTTGGTGTACTCATTTCAGGATTCAGCTAGTTCAAGTAATCAGATCATGTAAAATCAGGCAAACTACTTATTATAATTGTTATTGGGTTTAATATTTACATAATGTTATTAAGGACATATATGAAATAAATTTACAGTTAACTACAATATAATACAAAGTAAGTTATCACTTTTACTTCTGTATAGCTTAAAACATATCTTTATTGATGGTTTCCCTTTAAACTAGTATCCATTTAATTATTAATCAGTACGCTTATTGCTAAACTATTTATTCTTCAAGAAATATATTTATTATGCTGGAACCCTGCAGTACTTGATCCATGTGTTTGATAGCTAGTTTGATTTATAAAACTTTTTATATCTGAGAGAGTTAAGTTTAATCTTTGTTATTGGTTTTAAAGCCTACATTAAGTTATCATGTATAAAGGGTAAGAGTAGCTGTTTATTACTAGCAAAATCTAGGGTTCTTTAGGTCATTTTCTCTGTCATATATGCTTCTTTCCTCATTCTTGTTTAAATTCTTACTAACACGACACCAGTGGGCAAGACTGTAGATATATCAAAGTTTCAGTCATCATATAAGCTGATGCCTATCATTAATCAGCCTGTTCAGACTATGCCCTAATAAGGAATAACTTTATTAGAATTCTGGCTTTCAATGGAATTCTTTCCACTCTTTTCTGCGCCTTTATTGTTAGATAGTTTTATGAAGAAGGTAGTAGGAGCCACTTATGTCCTTGTAATCCTCTTCCTTCCTTTGTTTGTTTCTGTGTTAATAAGGAATTATTGTATCATGTGTATGTTCTTTAGATGTAACAAGTTTTCTTTGCTGCTGTTAATTTTTTTTTTAAGTTTACGACACCTATATGTTCCTCATGATCAACTTCTTTTGATCTCCTATACGAAAAATGCTACTATTAATTGGCATCTATTTTTAACATAACTATATTGTATTCAACTCTCCATAGAAAGTATTTGTGAATAATCAACTTTTTTGAACTCAAAATTGATTATCTTTCTCATTTTTTTTTTTATCATCTAAGAATATTTTCAAAACACCTAACTGATGCATTCAATTTTATTTGTGTGTTATGTGAATCCTTCAATCGACATTAAATAAAATTGAATAGAAAACCTAAACTCTAATTTCATTAATAAGCAGCTAATAATTAATTTGTATAGCTGCTGTAACTATGGCTAAAGAATCTAGGAGGCTCTAATTTAATTAATTTAGCCTTAATTTTTATTTCGTAAAAGTGTTATTGTCGAATAAAAATGTGTTATTTCAAAAATGTATTCTTAGGTGGGATTTGATCTACCATTTTTATATGTTCCAGATGTTCCAGAATTATTATATAGATGATTTATGATGGACCACCATATGGATACTAATGGCATAATGAATTCTGCATCAGATAAAATTCATTCACTTTGTCTTGGAGTAGAAATTTGTGTTGTATGTGGAGATAGAGCATCTGGTAAGTTGAATTCAATTAATCTGTTTTGTTAATGATATTTTTTTTCCTGAGAAATATTATTGTTCTTATTTTTTGTTTAACTTTTTATATGAGGTAACTCTTGTTGTCAATATGCTTCCATACACATAATGCAAATTATTGTTTTAACAAATAACAATGCATGAATGAAATTATTTATTTCATAATTTTCTTTTAAATACTTTTAACATTTTATATAATTTTCCTTGATTTGGACAATATTGTTTTCTCTTTTCAAGGACGACACTATGGAGCAATTAGTTGTGAAGGCTGTAAAGGATTTTTTAAGCGATCAATAAGAAAAAGGTTAGGTTACCAATGTAGAGGTAACCAGCAGTGTGAAGTAACTAAGCATCATAGAAACCGATGCCAATATTGCAGATTACAGAAATGTCTTTCAATGGGGATGCGAAGTGATTGTAAGTATTAGGCAAAACTGTATTGATGAATTATAAATTTTGGTTTATTACTGTATTTATTAGCATTTCAAAATGCTTTATTATTGATTGTGTAATATTTCTTAAGATGGATAGAAAAAGAAAATTCTCAACTCAACAGCCACGAAAGGCCATGGTTGTCTTCACAGCAGCATTTTCTGCCATATTATAGTGATATTAAAGACCAAAATCGCTTCTATTCTTAATTGAATGGCATTAATTAATTGTTTCTAATACACCACAATGGGCAGAAATCCAGGGTCAAAGCACAATAACCATACAGCAAATATGTAGTATGCTGACCCCAATTCGATCCTGGCGTCTCTTGAAGCAATCTAGTGTTTACTCACTTGACCATCTCCTTAAGAGTTTTATGCTTTCTTATATTAGCCTATAATTATAAAGATGAAACCTGCTGTTGTATGTAAAATGCAAAAAATTATAATTATACTTCATAACCACTAATATAATTTTGATCAAAATCGAATCTGCTGTGTTACTTCATTCGAATATATTTGTACATATAACAGGATTGAACTAGAAACAATATCATAATATGAAGGAGATAGTTGGGGATCAGTTAGTAGTGGAAAAACTAGTGAATTTTTTGGTAATGAATTTTAAAAGGGGAGTTTTAAACTATAATTGGTAATCTTCTTTAGCTCGTCAAAACATAAGAAGAAAGGGTGAAGTTTTAGATTTACACTAACAATTTTTTTTTAATAAATTACATTTAAATCCTTTTTTTTTTCTTTGGTTTTAGTTGTTATTCTTAGAAAAATTAGCAAAAAACCAGGTACCAATTACAGATTATAGTTTATAAAATTTACTATATTAATGATAAAAGATCTTTTGTTAGGAAGTTGTTTTTTTTTTACTTTATTTAACATATATCAGGGCATTAACTAAATGAAAAAAAAATAAAAAAAATCCTAGATAAAGAAAGAAGTCCACACTTCTTACTACTAAATGTGAGTAAATCATATTGGCAACATAATAGAAAAACTATATAAAAGGAAGCACATAGTTAAAGGGTTATCAAACATAGGATTTGACACAGTTACAGGGTTAGACATGTTACTGTAGGAGTCCTTGAATCTATGTATTCCAATGTTGGTGTTAAATATTTGTTTCTTTTGTGATTAACACCATTGAATTTAGATTTATTTATATGAATTTGACAATTGATGTTTCTTAGAGTTTGTTTCTGTTGAGTGAATGTTTGTTTTTTCAAACAAATTGGCAATTCTTAGACAGAGCGTGTTTGTTGAGTGCAGTTTTTTTTTCTTATTTTTTGCTACTTATATTTCTTTTGTGTTGCCCTAATCTGTTTTTCAGATAATTTTTTCTTTTGTCTAAGTACCATTACAGGAAGGGCGATACAAGGAATTTCATATACAACATGGGTAGATTGGTTTTATGAAAATTTAATTAAGCAACATTTATCCATGATAGAAAGAAAGTTAATAGCTTTTTCATCACATAGCCTTAACAGCTGCTGTCATGCTGAGGTTACTCCTGAATCAGTTATGTGCTTAACTTTTGTTAAAAATGGTTGTTATTCAATACATTTTTTTGCCATCATATTTAATGTCCATCTTCTTAACTTTCTGCTGTTCCTTATTGCTAAGTATTTAGTTATTTTCTTTTATTTGTGTATGGTTTTTTGTTACCTAGTATTTTGGATTATGAACATTTAAATTATGTCTTTCTTGAAATCCTTCATTCGTAAGTGCTGTTTTCTTGCAGTTCTATTTTAAGATTATTGATATGATATTTTTTGCATGTGGTTTTTATGCATATGTGAAGTAATTATGAGCTTTCAGCAATTTAGATTGACTAAAATTTTATTATTAAACATATTTCATCTGGATATTTTCAAACTGTTTTTTTCTTGAAAATATTTCGAATTTTTTTATAATTTTTCCAAGCTGTATTGTTTTTTTTTTAAATGAAAATTAGCTTTGTTTTTATTATTGGATGACATTAGAAATGTAAATATTTTTTATTTAAGTTTTCAAAATTTTTATTTTTGTTTTATATATTGCATTGTTCCTGAACATTTTGAAATGAAAGCAACTCAACAGTATTGCAGTATTACGAATAACACAGGTCTGCAACCAAAAGTCTGCACATTATTTTTCGACTTATTTATGTTGTAACTTCTTACTCACTTAAAGGAAGGAGATTATTTTTAAAAATTCACTACAGCTGATTTTATTGCAAAACTCATGTTTTTATTTTTATGATGAATTATTATATAATAAATAATTAAGTTTTATTTATTTATTAAGAAACTTCTCTTTTCTGGTGTTTTATTTTAAGTCGATTAAACTATAACCACTAATTCCACTATAACCATTAATTTTTAAGAGTGGGACTATAAGGAAATACTGGGAGATTAAAGTGCTCCCCCCCCTTAGGTAAGGGGGGTTAATAATACTAAAACCATTTTATTACCACATCATCATATGAAATTAGGGCTTTTGAAGAAGTTTATTTAATTACTGCCTAAAGGTGGGGAATTCTTCAAATAAATTGTGTTTTAAGTTCCCAAATTTTTGTAGCCATGTTGAAAGACAATTTGTGTTGTGTTGATTGTTAACTTCTTTTCATATAAAATGAGGGGGGGGGGTAGAAAAATAAGTGTGATTCTTTTAAGGAGGTACAGTGCCCAGATTTTGTAGGATATTAAAAACCCTATCTACAAAACAATTCTACAATCCATGCTAGATGGTTATGAAGCTTGAGGATGCAAATAGGTTTAACCCTTTAAAGGGCAAGGGCTGCTAGTGTGGTCTCCTTCCATACTCATTCAAACTCCGACTGAGCCCCTGGGAAGGGAGTTTCAAGAATAATTCCTTGTTTTCTCCTGACATCTAGTGTATATCCTTGCAACTATTCGCTGTCCTCCTAATCCAAGTTTGTATGAGCACAGGGCTAGACCGCGCTAGCAGCCTTTGCCCTATAAAGGGTTAAAACGTTAATACCTTAAACATAAGAGCCTGTAGTGAAGTGTAAGGTAAAATATTTCAACAGGATGTTTGGGATTTTGAGAAATGATACCACAGAAGTTGGGACATCAAAGTGAGGGTTGATTACATTCGATTCTGGGAAACAAAAAATGGAAAACAAAAATTTGGAGGGCCATCAAAGAGAAGAATAAAAGTTTTGATTAAAAGAGTAAACCGACAGTGTTAAATATATCATGAAGAATGTGTTTTGTTATGCAAAACTTGGTTTAAATAAGAAACGTTGTTCTTTATTGTAATCAAATGTTGATTTAGTTTTTATCTCCCCTGTGAGTTAATTTTTATATAAACTTTTCATGTTCTCTAAAAATAAATAAAAACTGTCATGATGTACAGTTGAGGCAATTTTTGATTGTGTCCTAAAATACATGGAATTTCTGAAGATATCGCATGCAACTAATAAAAATAAATTTCATTGCAGACCTGTGCAACACTTTACTTCCAGGAATATACTTTCGTTAGAATATTTCTCTTCATTTCTGCAATTTATTGTTTTCAAAAGTTTTGCTTTGTTTTATGTTGTTCATTATATAGTCTACTTCATTTAATATCCTTTATTTATTCTTTGTTGAACTATTTTCCTATTCTTGTAATGTTCTTTTTTCATTTAAACTATATTTTGTCTGATCTTATATCGGCTGCAGATTTTACGAGGGTGAATCAAATGAAAACCTTAAAAGTTTAACCTGAACTTTACACCACTTTTTAAGGTTTTCATTTGATTCACCTACGTATCAATAGCTTCTTGTACATATAGTTTTCTCAGCTGTCTTGATTTAGTTGGCTGTTAATTTATTTGGATAGTGATTTTCAATGATTATTTCCCTTATTTTGCTATAATATTTTGGTGTTTGAGTTGTGTTATCAGTTCTGTTAAAATCTTATTGAGGTTTTCATTGATTTGATCTAATTCGTTTTACTGAATTATTGGAATATGAATTGATCATTCTACTTAAATAAAATTAATTATTTCAGTATAGTTTCATATCTAAAAATAACATTTTTTTTTTCAAATTAACTATTTTAATTTTATTATTTATTAATTTAAATTAATTATTTTTGCTACATTTTTTAAATTCAAATTCAAATGTCTTTTGATGCAAGGATCTAACCATACCTTAGGCAATGGCTATAGTATGTCACCAAAGCATTCATATAAAATCTGTATGCTAATATCATTTGTTTTATGAGTTAAACACATTTCCTTAGTATATTACTTTTTGATACTGATGTAGATTACCATTTTATAAACTAATTTTATTTAAATATCCTTATGTTCAATTTAAAATTTCCTGTTCCGCAAAAGAAATATGCATATTTTAAATAAATTTTGTATTATATTTAATTTTTGGAACTTCTTAATGTTCCTCCAACTATTGTTTATTATTTGAAAACAAATTAATAAGACCATAGAATTTTACTTCATAATATTATGTTTGGTTTTTTGTAATTATATATTTAGTATGTACTAGTTTTTCTGTAAATTTAATTATCTTCATAAATACTGCTTCAGGCGTATTTTCCATTATGAGCTCTATTAATCCTTATTGTCTGCCCTGGTTATTAAAGATATTCATAATGTTTTTAAAAAATCGTTGAACAATTTTTCTTGGATGCCAAATTGCCAACTCTGTGTCTATGTTTCAGAAATATTTATCTATATTATTTTGCTTTTATCATTGTCAAATACATATCTCTTTATTTTATATTAAAAATCTTAATTTCATTTGCTGAAATATCAACGGAAAAAATAACACTAATTTACTGAGAAAAAATATTTGAAAGTCTATCTCACAAAAATCATATTAATTATATCTGTCAATTTAAATGAATGACAGGACCTCAGTAAATATGACACATATTCCCATAAGGTTTGACACCACATTAATGTGTCACTGTGGTCACACAAGTGTAGAATATTTATTCTTTTTTGGCAACATCTTGGTTCTAAGGAAGCTAATTGGAGCTGAAAAACTGCTATAACCAGCAGAAACCACCCTTAACCCTTTAGATGTCCACCTATTGCTCTGGAGACCATGGTCCTATTGCTACTCTCATAGTTAATCATCCCACACGTCTGTCAATTCAAATCTCTCCACTGCCACCACTAGCCATCCTTTACCTACCCATCTTCTATCATGTTTTATTTGCAATCCCTTGTGTTATATGAACTATATTTAGAATATATTAAGTTAATTAATTTTTGTAGCTAACATATGAAATACTTATATTTTTGCATAATAAAAACAAGATTACATAGTTGTAAGCCTCTTATTTTGTGACATCAGCAAAATTAAGTCTGACCTCTTCACTCCTATATATTTTATTTGTCCGATTTTTCATTATAACTACTGTTGAACTGGGGTTAAACTCTTGTTTAAGCTCAAATTATAGGAAGATTCAGGTAGCAGAGGGCCCAGTATATATATCTGTAGCGGTGGGAAATAACGGTAGCTGATTCTAAGAGTAAAATTTGAGAAAACTGCATGCACATGCTGCTACCTGCTAGCCTGAAAAATAACTAGAACTTATAGTTGTGAGATATCTGTGTGGCCACAGGAGAATAATCACAACTTGGCACTAAAAGTGCAAAGAAGCCAATGACTATACACGTTCATGGTCTGTGGAGTGCTACCACGCCCATGATCTGTGGAGCTTATTCCTATGAATTAAAAATAAGATTGAGTTCATAATGAAGAATATAAGACTGGATGAAAAACAAAAAAAAAAAAAACAAACGATATTTTCATTCTTAGTACATACTAAAACATTATATTAATAGAAGAAAAAATTAATTCTATTTTTCTGGTGCCAATAGAACACCCACAACATTCTTTTTGATGATCTGGGAGCTTCATTTATTTCCTTAGCCTGTTTTAATTATTATAGAAAATTCTTCTTATTCTATGTTTATTATTAATAATTTAATTATTTTTATGTTATTATTATTTATACTATAAATATTATTGTCATACCTATCGGTAGATGCCATCATTACTGGATAATTGTTGAGTACACGTGGCAAGAGCTTCCAGTGAGATGCCACCATCCTCAAACGTGTCGTTATTTGTACTACTAAACGCCACACGTACTCGACAATCGGCCAATAATGATGGAATCTACTGGTCACGTATGGCAATAGTATTATTCTTTATGTTACAAATTATTGTTGATGTATTGAATGAACTTTTTTTTTTCTTACAGCTGTCCAGCATGAGAGGAAGCCAATATCTGTAAAAAAAGAATATCCTAGCCAGAGTAGCCAGTACAGTTTAAGTTCTATTACCAATAATGCTGTTAAACTTTTTATGAAGCGTGAGATAGCTGATGCTTATGCCATTAATATACAAAATCCAGGATCCACTAATTTTAACATTCATAACTCTTTTCCTTACAACATATACTCTGGTAAATATTATATATGGTTTTAGTTATGTTAAGTTATATAGTTATAAATCATTGTTAATCCATAAAATGTTAGTTTTAATAATGAACCTTTATATCATTAGCCATGCGAGATGCAAGATTTTAGTTCAATGCAAAATTACTTCTTTATTTAAATTTATTAGATTTTAGAGTGACTCTGTGAAGCAGGAAAGCCATCTAAGGTTCTCCCTATTTCCTAAACTTTAAAATATGTGATGCCTTCAATACAAGCCCCTTTGCAATATCTCAATGATTCTGTTCATTATGACACTCTTTTGGTTTATACCTGAAAAGTCAGAATCAAATATTTTACAAAACATCTCACTAACACCTACTCTCAGGTTGCATTTAGGGTGAGAGCATCTCTTTTTTTATTTTCAATATTGGGAGCTAGTAAGCTTTATACTGAAAAGGATAATTCCTTTGAGAATACCAGTGAAGTTTTGTTTATTTATAATTGGAAAGCAAACTGAATTGCTTTAGATCTCTAAAAAAGCTACCAAAAGGTTATGAGTAAATGAAAAGATCAATATATATATATATATATATATATATATATATATATATATAAACAAAGAAACTTTCTAAACATTAAGAAACATATTAATGAATCTTGCCACACTTTTCCCGCTATCCCATCACCTCCTATTACTAATTCTGGACACTACTGCTTTGTTAGTTCATTAATTGCCAGTTTAGTGGGGAGATTCTCCTGTGAAGGTGAAAAATAATAAAAGCTATCATTTATATCCAATATACACTATTGGTATTTTAAAAAAAAAAGTCTTAGTGACTTACATGTTCCATTAGTGTCTATTCACTGTATTTATTTTGTTTAGGAACTTCTCCCACTATATTTTTTTTTAACAGAAATTTGTATTTTTCTAATAAATTAAAGACTTGTCAGTTAGTAAAAAGCATTTAAAGATAATTAGGTTTCTTAAATTGTAGTAATTATTAATAATGCTCACTTGGAAAGTGGAAACAGAATTTAAAAATAACTTGATTTCTATATTTAATTATATAAAGTTTTTTAATTGTTTCTTTTTATTGTTTAAATGTATTTATATGGATACTTTTAAGTGTTTGCCTACTGCCTTTAACTTGTCCTAGCTATTTTTATTTTCACTGTATTCAATTCATCCAGCTGAACATTTTGTTGTATATAAATCCATTTGACTCTTACCTTCTTTGGGCTCTTTAACACGTTCAGGACGGACTTAAAAAATGTGGTCTATCCACAAGTACGGCACGAGGTCAATTGACCCCGTGGTGCAACTATCCACAAGTACATCACGGGGTCAATCGACCCCGCACTTATGTCCCCTTTTAATGCGCTACTACCACTCGAAAAATGAACTAAATTGCCATATTCAAACATTTTTTTACTCTTTGGACATCAAAAAATATATGGCAGCCGCAGGCCGTGTTTTCATCAATTTTTTGTTACGTGACTTAGAAATGAATATTTACATTTTTCATCTTGTCGGGAACTTTTTTTCTCCTTTGTGTGATAATTTTGGTGATCAACGAAGGATTTTAATTTTTGTTATACATTAAAATGGGTGAATATGAATTAACTTTCAATTACGACACATTAAAATAAAAATTTATTAGTTTATAAAGATAAAATTAGAAAACGAGAAAAACAAACTAGGAACTAGGAGGGAGGGACGCGTTCTATTATTTACCTAAGCCTATGTAAATAACAGGACAAGTGGTTCACAGGAAAAGCACGGGAAATAACACGGGGCTTTATGAGCCCGTGCCGGACTAAAGCCCAAATACCACTCTCAGGCCGACACGGGGTCATAAAGCCCCGTGTATTTTTCAATGATATACAACATATTTTTTGGATTTGAAATACATAAACGTACTATTTTTAATTATATTTACTAGTACTAAGCAAAAACCGTCAAAGTATTTTTTGAACATTTATCTTCAAAACCGACCCGTACTGGGAGACAGTTACGTACGGGGTTATTTGACCCCGTGCCGTACTGAACGTGTTAAATATGATCGTACAATGACTTAACTCTATCAACTTTTTCATTTATTCTTGCTGGTAATTAAGTATCACATTGATATTTGTATTATTATTGTTTGTTCAGCACATGTTTTGTTGTCATTTTCAGATGGAGAAACAAATAAGCACGAGTCAACAAATGCTGTATCAAACTATTATGATATAAACAATGAGGAGTCGTCTGACAGCGATATTGTTGAATCATTATGTTCCATACAAGACAGCAAAGTAATGATAAATAATACCATGGAAATAGTTTCAAAATTGGTACTAATTGATAAAAAATATATTTTTAAGAAGTATAAATGTTTCTGTACCAGTGTAATGTTAATTTTGTTCTTTGTGTTATTGGTATCCTGTTGGATAAATATTTAATAGCACGATAAGAGAATTAGCAGGAGGGATTCAATTTATTTTTAACAAATAGCAGATTTAAGAAAATGAATACAGTTTGGTTAGGATGACTATAAAAGGACACTTACAAATGAATGAAATGAATTTCTAATTCTTCAAATTAGTCTAAAAGTATGCTTGAGATTATTTTTCAAAATGGTGTACTGAGCAGTGAAGTGTGAATTGATAAGGGGTTAAAATACTTAGTTTAATATTTTTTGAACTTGGTTGTAGTTTCTAAATACTTGATTTTTGTTCTTGGGTTATGCGTCTTAGCTTTCCTTGACTGAGGCATTGCTTTTAGCAGATTTCCCTTTAGGGAAATCAGCTATTGAGGTTGTACTCATGATGTGATTTTCGAAATTTTTCTTCAAATGTCCATCGATCCTACCTAGGAGATGATGAAAATGAGGTCCATTCAAAACTGTATATATATATATATATATATATATATATATATATATATATATATATATATATATTTGTCTGTTACCGCTCTAGCAGTCGCAATTATTGTTTAATCGTTACCAAACTTGATATTTAGTCATTTTTTGTAAAAAGACAGATCAAGTTCGTTAATGGCTGAAATCGAACCAGTGGAAGGGGGGGTTTAGAGGGGAGGATTTTCGAAAATTCGAAATATCTCCGTTACTATACGTCAGACGGAAAAATTGTATAGAATCAATCTTATTGCAAATTAAATTTACTATAAATATTGTTCTATAGATATTTTCCGTATAATGAGTATTAACCGAGATATTTGTATTTTTTGTAATGAGTTCTGCTTTCAGTAAACCCCCACTCCTACTAGTAACATATTAATAATAAGCTGATATATCATGAACCACTTCATTACTAGGTTAAATACAAAATATTGTTTTCATCAAAGCTTTATTTTACGAGGTACAAACAAATACATTCTGTCAACCCCCACCCCCCTTTCTTTTTTTCTTGGGCTACAAAAATCTGAGTGATTTAAATAGAAATAATTTTGATTCATTTCAAATTACTCCACTAACTATAGTAAATAGTTTCTAATAAAATTAATATTTTATATTCACATATATTTCTTTAATTGTTAGTTTTTCCGGTCTATCTATCGATACTGTGCTACAAGGTTGGCTAACCTGTTTGTTTACAATCTGGCCGTATTCCGTTGTAGGGATCATTAACTTATATTGTAAATTCACTGAAAGATTTCTCATTGCCGTTTGTATTTATTCACTGATATTCACGGAAGTGTTGCCTGTATGTATATTTATCTATTGTAAACCTTCCCTGGCTAACCTGCTTGTTCCTTAATCATATGAACATCTCATAACTGTCTGAATCGTATTTTGCTCCCCCCCCCTCTTTCTATTTGCTTCCCGGATTCCTAAATTTGGAATGGTTGTGATTAAAATTATTCTGGTTTATTATCAATTACAGTACTAGATATAATAAATAGTTATGAATAAAATTTATAACTTATATTCAAATATATTTCCGTAATTGCTTTTATTTCCGGTAAAAGCTGGCTAACCTGATTGTTTACAATTCAGACTGTTTGCTATCAGGAAGGTTCTTACCATACACTTGCCCTTTATTTGTTTACTTAATATTCACAGCAGCATTGTTTTTAATTTAATCTCGGAGCCTAACGGACGAGAGTTACTTTCTCGCCAAAAGCTAGTTCGGCCGTTTCCTTGACTGGCTCGGCTCTCGTGAAATTTCTCTATTGTAAAACTTCACGTGGGAAATCTGCTTAGTTTACGCAGCCCCTGCGTGACAGACTTTTTCTTTATGATATCAGTTATTGAAATTGTCTTCGTGATACAGTTTTTCAAAAGTATTTTCAAATATCCCTTAATCCTATCTAGTAGATCATGCAAATGGGCTCCATGCAAAATCAATGTGTCTGTATGTGAGAATTTTTGTATGCATATGATGAGTGTTTTTGAAAATTAAATCATAAGAATGGTATATTTTGTTAATTTCTGTCCCCGCCAAATTGCCTTTTCCTGTTTAATTTTTTTTTTGTCTTTTTTCATACTGTACCCTGACAATCTAATTTCTACAATTCTATAATCATTGGTTCATGATTGTAATAACAACTTAAATTTTTACTTTTAGGGCATGAATGGGAATTTTGCCCCTTCAGATGATGAAGAACAAGAGAGCTTGCACTATGAGGGTAGATTGCTCGATGACAATTCTGTAAATTTTCAAATTCAGAGCCCTTCTCCAGCTCCTCACTATATTGATGTGCATTACATCTATGAAAGTTCTTCAAGATTACTTTTTCTTTCAGTTCACTGGGTTAGAAATCTGTCTGCTTTTCAAATGTTCAAGTAAGTTGTTATTTCAAATTATTTAATTTCTCCTTAGGGAAGTATGTTAATACTTAGGTCGCCTATACGGACAACTATGATCACTATTCATTTTTTTTAATCTACCTGGTTAAATATATCACTTACATGTTTAATGAGCTCTTCATAATACTAATGATAATGAGAGTTTCTTAAGTGTTTCTTTATCAACTACGGGGTGTGGCTATTAAATAATGAGACTGACGCTGTAAAACATTTTATTTTTATTTCATACATTTTCACTTATTATCACCTTCAATATACACCCCTCCTTTATCCCTACAACGCTCCATGCGAACCTTCCATTGTTCGAAACAGTGCTGGAAGTCTTTTTCTGTCAGCTCCTTAAGGACGCGTGCCGCTTTCTCTTTCACAGCTTCAACAGACTCAAATCTTGTCTCTTTTAATGCAGATTTCACCTTAGGAAACAGATAGAAGTCGCACGGCGCAAGATCCGGCGAATAAGGCGGATGGTCTAACACTGGGATGCTGAATTTGGCTAGAAACCTCTTAACAGACAATGCGGAATGAGCCGGCGAATTGTCTTGGTGGAGAATCCATGACTTGTCCTTCCACAATTCAGGTCGTTTTTTCCTTATTCTTTCGCGGAGTTCAGCAAGAACGTGAAGGTAGTAATGTTGATTAATCGTTTGACCTTCAGGAACCCAGTGAAGGTTCACAATCCCATGAATATCAAAAAAAACAATTAACATTGCTTTGAATTTTGATTTGCTCATTCGAGCTTTTTTGGCTCTCGGTGAAGATGGGCTCTTCCAGTGCATGGATTGGCGCTTTGTTTCAGGATCATACACAAAAAACCATGATTCGTCACATGTTATTATCCTTTCCAGTCAGTTTGGGTCATTTTCAATGGCATTCAAAGTGTCAGTACAAACATTTTTGCGAGCTTCCAGTTGTTCAAATGTGAGAATTTTAGGCACCATTTTGGCACACACTTTTTGCATGTTAAAATTGTTATGTAATATTTGCCGTACGGATTCTTTATCAATTCGTACAGTTTCAGCAATCGCACGAATACTTAACGGACAGTCAGATCGAATCAGATTGCCGATATTGTCATCCGTTTTCGACGTGGAAGGGCGACTCGGGCGTGAATCATCTTGAACGTCTTCTCGGCCATCTTGAAAACGCTTAAACCACTCAAAAACTCGTGCACACGATAAACATTCATTGGCATACACTTCTTTCAATAAATTATAAGTTTCAGTAGCGGTTTTTCCAAGTTTCACATGAAATTTCACAATAATTTGTTGCTCTACTGTTACACTTAACATTTTTCCGGCGAAACAAAAAAACAACTCTAATGCGAATGAAGGCTACGGCTGCACTGATTTGTTTGCAGAAGCGAGAGGCACTATATTCGAAAGAGGAAGCTTCACGATAACAGCTGTTAGTTGCTGGCGTTTGACGCATGCACACTTCTTCTGTAGCAGCGTCAGTCTCGTTATTTAATAGCCACACCCCGTATTCTACTATCAGCCTTTGCATATATTTACTAATTATTGGGCGCTTGAATTAACTCATAGGAATTTTTTTCTTTGAAAATTTAGGTTTTATTTTGCAAAAATGATTTTAAATATAGTATTCAAAGAAATGTCCATCATTAGCCACTACCTTTTCCCATATTTTTGGCAGCATGCTGATTCTGCGATAGAACAACAGCCCGTCCTCAGAGGCAATCCAAGAATTGACCCACTTTTCACAGTCTTCATAACAAGGGAAGCATTGCTCAGGGAGGCCACATCATCTATCAAAACAGGTGGTAATCAGATAGAGCAATGCCTGGAGAATTGTCGGGTAGGGTAGGATTTCCCACTAAGTCAATTCGATATACAACGTGCGGACGAGCTTTGTCATGGAAAAAAATGATTTTGTTGTGACTGTCACTCGTATGGGTGACTTTGTGTCTTTCCCATATTTTTTTCAACTCCTTCCTGGCCACATTCTTTATGGAGTTCTTAAGAAATTATGAAGATACTTTGATGAAGGGTACTATTCCAATATGGATTACAGATGACCCTCTCCTAGGATTACATTTTCTTTTCCTAGGATATTCTGGTGTCTGGTACCCAGTACATTGTCACACTTTTGTTTTCCCTTGTTAATTGTTCCAGCATCACTTTAAGATCAGCTAATTGATGGGCTGCCACCAAAATTGCAAAGATTTCTGCTTGATAATTTGTTGGAGTGGGTCCCTAGGCAATACATTCGGTTAGCTCTTCTGTCTTGGAGCCATCCGTGTAAACATTCAGACCATTTGGCTGTTTAAATCTGTCCATTTTCAATTGGCAGAGTCTATATATTTCCCCCTTAAACCTTTTCTTAAATACGAGATTCTCTGTCATTATATCTGATTGCATATTAAGTTCCGGTATCTTTCCAATGCTCTCCAAAATCCTCAGGAAGCCATTCTGTCTGACTGAATTATGGATAACCTTCATTCTCACCATCCTGATCATTGCTTTCATTGCCTCTGTCTCAATGAAGATTTCTATTGGCATGAGATTATCTCCATTGTTAAACTGGGCATCGAGTTCATTACTTCTGTGATTTGCAGACAGCCCAACCTCTGCACTTTCATGAGCATCTTGATGTTCCCTTTAACATTAAATTGTGCCACAACACCACACACCCGTATCCAAGTATTAGCCCTATTATTGCAGTACACATCCTATGGGATTCATCCCACATTTCTTCATTTTAAAATAATGAAGAAGAACTCCCTGCAAAAACACTTTATCCAGTAGAAAGTTAGACATATTTGATAAAGTAAATGATTAAGAGAGAGGGGGAGAGAGAGGGAGAGCTCATGCTTAGCTTAAATTTCAAGTCTTGTGAGCATAAGATATATATTATAGGAGAAATACAGAATAGATTGTGAGATATCATCTGTATGGCATGAATGAAACTTTTTTATTTATTTAGAGATTATAATTATTAGTGTCCTTAATGTTGATTAATATATCTTCGACCTTTGTAATTTATGTTTTTAATTTTAGTATGGATGTTCAAATATCCCTAGTGAGGAACTGTTGGAGTGAATTGTTTGCCCTGGGGCTTTCCCAGTGTGCTCAAGCTTTGGCTTTTCCATCTATAGTGCTGTCAATCATTAATCATCTTCAAAACTCTGTTGCTCGCCAAAAAATATCTGCAAGGAGAGTGAAAGCTGTAAGTTTAAATTCTTTACATGTACTTATTATTATATTGCTTTGCATGGCAAAGACATGAAATGGAACCAGAGTCTGAATAAAAATGTGAGATGGAAATCTTTGTGTAAGACTAAGCTCACCAGACCTAAAAGATGAGCAAGTTTGAAAACTATAAAATTATTCCACACAGTACGACTGTTGTATGCGACTACTAGCCCACAACAGTGGCCTGGTTCATTCATTTTCATTGCTCATTATTTTATTAAGTTCTCCGTGGACTGTGTGCATTTCTAAGCATTTACAGTTTATATCTTTAACAGAGAATTCTTTCTTCTTATTTGAAAATTAGCTTACAGAAAGCTAATATATTTCATGAATTCTGAAGATATTAATAACTAGTCTGCTAAGCCTTGCAGCTTTCAGAAATATGTGTTTTTATTGAATTTAATTCACCATTCTACCCCAGAAGTTCTCTTTCCTGTAGTTTTTTATTGTAATAGAAGATGTAACTGTATAATAGTTAGCATATTCTATTGAATATCTTTAGGTTGTCACAGACTTTCTGCTAATTATTTTAACACATCTCTTAATTAAATTATAATAGTTTATATTTTTTGTAGGTCACAGAACATGTATGTATCCTTCAAGATTATGTCAACTCTATGGCAACTTTAAATGTTGATGACCATGAGTATGCTTATCTGAGGTTGATTTCTTTGTTTAGTCCAGGTACAGTGAACTTCTTCTGTATTTATATTAATTATACTTCTAATAATGACTGTGCCAGTTATAATTCTGTTAATTATTTATTTGTATTTATTTTAGATAACTCTTCAGTTCAAATTAGACGACAGATGTATGACATGCAAGAAAAAGCACTACAAGAATTACGTGAACATGTAGGTGAAAATAATACTGATAGGTTTGCTCGGTTACTTCTCAGATTGCCCCCTCTTCGGAATCTTAGTAGGCATGTCATTGAACAGATATTTTTCCCTGGATTAGGAGATCAGTGTGATATTGATAGTATTATTCCATTTATATTAAAAATGAACAGCATAGACTTCATTACTGAACAAGGTATGTGCCTGAAAGAATTACATTACTTTTCTAATAAAGAATAACCTTTGGGGGAAGGGAAAGAGAGGGGAAAAGAGAGAATGAATAAACAATTTCTCTTTCTCTCTCTCAGATAAATATTTTCATTTTTTTTTTATTTTTACATAATGACATTGCCAAATCTCAGCTCCCAAGTGTTATTTTTCTAGAATTCATCCAGAAATGTAATGTGTGTAAGTAGTTTATTTGAAATTATAACCTCTCTGTATATTGAAATTTATAAATACTTTACATTATGTTCCTCTTGGATTTGAGACATTTCCAAACAGTTCTGGCATCGGAGTTTGCTTTTTTATAATTTTTTACTCAAAAATAATAATTATAACAGTAAAATAGGAGATTTTCTATTTAAAAATATTTATTCTTTGGAAAAGTTAGTTAAAAAATAAAGGGTCTATTCAGGAATCATTTGTGTGCAGAACTACATTTCCATGGAAGCAAAAAATAAATGAGAGGGTAGTTCTTATGCCGGTATACTGTTTCATATTTCTTTCTTCACCTCATTGGTAGGCTACTACATCAATGATGCTAATAACCCAACCTTATTACATCTATTTTCTTACAAATAAATCTTTTATTTTGAAGCATGTAGTGTTAATTGGTATCCATAGAATCTTTAACATATATTTAATACAAGCATTTCGTTCTTTTTTATATATTTAATTAAAGATTAAATTTATTACATTTTGGGATATATATATAATGCCTATAGAAAACATTTATCTATTTTTATTGAACGACTTCTACATTTTCTTACTTGTCTGAGTGAGTCTCATACTTGAATATTTGGCAACGAAAGTGAACTTATAAAATTGTAGCCCTGAAAAATAAAAAATAAAAAATATATGTTTCCTGATCAACCCATCTGCACTGTTGAAAATATTGTGGATAATATTAATCATTATCATGGATAGCATTCATTCAGCATTATTAAGAACCATTACTGAGGTAGCTTTGTTGTTATTTAGGCTGAAAAATGAGTGAGAATGTTATTCATTGCAAGGCTGTCTTGAGTATTTACTTTAATTAAATTTTACAGATTTCTAGACAATTGATGAACTAGTATTGTGTTTATCAGACAAAATTGGACTCCCGCTTTTGTTTTTAGCTCATATCTCATTTATATATCGTTATACATCAAAAGTGTATATAACAAAAGTTACTTTAAATATCAAAATGAACAACTTTTGTTATGAGCACAATTGCTGAAAAACCGAAATATTTCGATTTTTTATTTCAGGTCTCCCTTATAACCCCCACTCCTGTTCATGTCTGAGAATATTTGTATAGCCTAAAGTCTAAGTTGCTTTAATTGTAATACACATACAGAGTTTCATAAAATTTGATTCAGCCGCTTAGGCATGAAAAGGTAAAAAACAAACAACAGACACCAAAGATACAAATTGCAGATGTCGTGTCAATGGCATGTGAAATGAAAAAGTATCATGAAATTTCTAGAAAAAAAATCAATGTACAGATACAGGTACAATTTGTTTTAAATATATATATATATATATATATATATATATATATATATATATATATATATGTTTTTCATTTCCTGGTTGACTAATTTAATTTTTGTTTTCCAGGTTCTTTCCAAAACAGGGCTATGTTTTTCATAAAATCTGAGGGACGTAATGATGATGGAAGTTAAACTTTCTTACTACTTATTAGATGCGTGTATACTTCAGTTCTTATCTAAAATTTAATTGTGGCCCTGGGGTAAAAATGAATTGCAATATATTATGTTATAGTTCAAAGTTATTGTTTGCTCTTCATTTCATTTTGTTCACCAATTCTTTGCAGTTTTAATGTCATAAGTTGCCTTAACTTATTACCTCTATTTTGTCCGTGATAATAGTTTAAATACGTTTGTTATACAGTCTATTAGAATGTGTCTTATTGTTATCTATCTAATAGTTTATTTAATTTTTCAGAAAGTGTTCTATAATTTTTAGTATCATATTCATAGGAATGTGTAATAGTCACAATATGTTAAAATGAATTATTTCATTTGAATATAATGTATTTGTATTCAATTTAGTTATATATTTTTTTAGTGAAATTAAATTAGTTGAGTGTTTTATATTAAAGAGTATTTTTGGTTTGGTGTAGTTATTTTGTGATATAAATGAATGAAAATGATAAATGTATTTTTGGAGTACTTAATTCTTGTTCTCTTAAAGTTAATGGCATTTTATCTCCCATTAGCTTATATTTATTTTACATTTTGGATATCATCACAAAGACAAATTAAATTTTTACATTTTTAAGAGTGGGTTTTATGGAATTATTATATGTTTTCTAGTTAACTGAAAGCCTATTTGTATTTTCTCTTTGACTGTCTTGAATTCTAATGTGAAATCCAAGTTTTAATGAAACTTTTTTTTTTCTTTTTTTTTAAGTAAATGACACTTATCATGTAGATAGTATCTAATCTGGTGAAATCAATTAGTTTTTATATTATTTAGGCACATTAAGAGCATTTATTTATTTATTAATAAAAAGTGCTTAACACATTCTTATGGTGCTCTCATAAATATTCATTCAGGCATTAATAATTTGTTGAGATTTATTTTTTGAAATAAATAGACTAGATCTATTATTTATTAAAAATGGAAAAAGCTCTATGTTATCACCATTCTTAGAGTTATAATAAATTTACTGGAGGATATTTCATAAGACAAGTTTTATGAAAATAAATTATGTTTAATGTATAGTTTGAGATAGCCTGTATTACACCTGTGTTTTAAAGGTTTCTGCTTCAGCACAACTATAAATCCATAGGCTGGATATTGGGTGTAACTCACGGTCTCTCCCTTCTCAACCCCCTCTCACGCTCTCTCTCTCTCTCTCTCTCTCTCTCTCTCTCTCTCTCTCTCTCTCTCTCTCTCTCTCTCTCTCTCTCCCCCCCCCTCTCTTTCCTTCTTTCTCCCTCTTAGAATTTAAGCTATATTCATATTTTTACAAACAAACTAGAAAGGGTGCCGTAAGTGGGTCTTTAATGAAAACTATAATATTTAGTTTGCTGTTTATTTTTTAGCAAATATACACATATCAAAAGTAGTTATTTTTTGCCATATATGCTTTTGTTCTATAAGAGTCTACTAACAAGATATGCACCTGCAACTATAGTAGTAGTCAAGAATTAAGTTTTGTTCGATTCAAGTTTTTGAATGAATTGAAAACATTTTCTCATTAAACTTCACTCAATTCAGTTGCTAACTTTTTTAAGAACAGACCTTCCTACTTGTTTAGAATTTTCTCAAAATACTTAATGAATTGTTTTTCTCTTCATCAGGTGTATTATAAAATATATTAACAAATTTAGAAATTTAAATAGATTTCTACTTAATTTTCTGTTTAGATACTGTCTACGCTAATGTATATTATTTGAATTTATGTATTCAGGGATGTAGTAAAAATTTTGATGGAGTATTTTAAATGTTTTATGAGAATCTCTTACCCTTGATATAAGTATATTTAACAGTGGTTTCAGTAAAAAAACAAAGCAAAAAAACTTGTCTATAAACTCACTTGAAACACGTGTACACACACACAACACACTCACACACACATTGGAAAATATAATTTTAATTACAGTAGACTCCCGATTAACCGAAACCTTCGGGACCGAGGGGTTTCGGATAAGCGAAAATTTCGGTTAAACGGGAGTCCGAAATTTCTGCGTGAAAATGGATCAATTAGAATAAAAAATACGTTTATGTACTTGAAAAAAAGCTTATTTTATTTAACAATTAAAATAACTACGTACATATGTATTTATAAAACTATAGACTTAAAAAGAAAAATGAAAGAAAAAAAACTTCATCGTATCGGACCACTAATTGGAGCACCCAGATTCCGATTTTGCGCAAACCATAACCAAAGAGCTTCATCTAAAAGTTCATTTTTTGGCTTTTTTAACGTAGCACGAGATGAGCCTGCCTCAGTTTTGCTACAGAACTTCCGCAACTCCTCCTTATTTTTTTTTTCCAGTCATGCACTGTTGCAATTCCCACCTTGTATTCATTAGCAATTTTCGTTAGTGCCTCACCTTTCTCCAGCCTATCGATCGCCTCTAACTGGGTCTCCAACGATACATCAGTACGCTTTCGTTTTTCACTCATGACTTTAAAATCACTCCACTTTCAAACCAAAGAAGAAAAAGAACAGCACTTCACTCTGCGTAAGTTGAAGGCAGACTGAAGGCCTTTAACTGTTTCCAACAGGAAGCTAGGTTTGTTTACTAAGACCAGACCACCGAGTATAGAAGGAACTCTTCAATACTCACTGGACTCGAACCTAAGAAGTTCGGAGAAACAGATCGTCATATCCGTGGGACTGTCGACCCTCCCTCGCGCTCCCACACCCTCTTCTCACGCCTCTTTCCGCGAAGCTAGGGCGAAGTAATTTTTTTTTCCCCTCCCTAGCAACTCAAAATGTTTCGGTTAAGCGAGAGAATCGGTTAATCGGGTTTCGGATAATCGGGAGTCTACTGTATTTATTACAAACTTAATTCACTTTTTTTTTACTTTGTATTAAATTTGTGGGCATTAATGTGTGCTCATTGAGTGTATTATGCATATCCATTAATATATACAAAAATCAATAGCGAGTCATGAAGATTTTAAAAATATATATATTTTTTAAGATATTCCCTTTTTTAAACCACTTTTATTTTACTTTTTCATAAATATAGAGACTCATTTGTAATAATTTTTATTATAAATAATCTTAGTGTTTATTTTTATTTATCTTACTTAAAATGTGCTACAGTCCTTGAAGGACCTGGGCATCTGTCTCCATCATTTTGGACTATTCCTCGTGAATCCCTACCAGGATTTTCCAATTACGGACCTCCGTATATCCTCCATGGTCACTAAGTATATACCTGGGTGTACTGGTTAAGATTAATTAACTTAATACTTCTTTGTTTGAAATGGTTTATATTATGCCCTTGGTACTACACCATTCTCCAATAGAATAATAAATGACAGACGGTTAATAATTAAAATACTAATTTCACTCCACTGTTCATAAACAGTATTGTTTTCTATAGCATTAATTTAAATCCTTTACATTATCTAAATTTAGAACTTTCTTCATCCTATTTTTAAGTAGAATACATTTGAGAAAAAAATTATTTTTAGATATTTTAAACTGACTTTGTAAATCAAATGTAATGTTTTGTGAATTCTTCTTCTTCCAACTGTACACTCAAAAAACTCTTCTCTCAATTGTTTGAAATTATGAAATTCCTAGAAAATGATATTTATTTAGTTTTGTTATCTTGTTGTTTTCAATCATAGTCATCTTGGCACCCTGGGTCAGTCTTTATTTTAGAGATGGCTTTATGTTATATTGATTATGGTTGATCATTTTGATTATTCTTCATTATTGTTCCATTAAAACTTCAGATCATGTTTCTCAAGATAAAATTGAAAATAGATATATTCTACAGATAGAGCAATTTATCTTTAAATTTGCATAAGTTTTTAAAAATCAGTGTTTGTTAACAATGCTCACTGTAAGTAGTCTAATTGAAATATTACTTTATATATATATATATATATAAAATGATATAATTGATTGAATTACATAATTTATATTTGAAACCGATTTTTAAAACTATTATTATTTACAAAGCAATAAATAAAAGAATCTAATTAAGCTTTTCATAGTTGGATTAGAAATTATTATTTTTCATTATTAACATAATGTAAGGTAAAATATTCTGTTGTAATTATGGATTAGAGTCTATTGATGGAAACAAAATTGAATTTTATGGTTCCTAGTTGCTCAGTGATAAAAGCATGAAACTCTGATTTTTCTGATTGTCAAGCCATGAGACCGTGGGATTAGATGTAGGCTTAGGAAGGTTGATTTTGTAAGCCACAGACTTGGAGAAAAATTCTTTGCTTCATGTCAAGCATTAACAGTAGAGTGGCAATCAGTAGGTGGTAGCTCATCTTGACTTAATTTAATTGAGGATGAAGTAGAAATAAAAAGAAGAAAAATACTGAAACACATTAAAAAAAATAGTTTTAAACTAGGCGAACAAAACATTTGTTTGGGTAATTTATATATATATATATATATATATATATATATATATATATATATATATATATATATATATATACTTTTATTGAATAATTTAGACTTTAAGAAAATCTGCTAAAATGATGCAGTTCCTGCAAATTCAACTTTAGTTTGAAGTTCACTGGCTATCAATTTTGTAAATGTAATTTATCTTAATCTTATTTTTTTTTTTTTTTTTTTTTATCTAGGGGCTCAGGTTAGCCATGCGAGTTAAAGCGTTGACCTTTATCTCACATGGTAAACCTAGAGTGGCGAGTTCGATTCTTGCCTGGGCAAAGGAAATTATTTAGTGACGAAATTCATTAAATAACGTCCTAAAATCCCACCCTGGCTAGAAAAGGGTGGTAACCTGTAGATAACCCGTCCCGATTAGCCTAAGTTGTAAAAAGTGGACGTTAATAAATAATAATAATAATTTTTTTTATCTCTTTTTTATCCTCAACATAAGCTGGCCTAAATCAGTTGGGATTAGAAAGAAAATGAATTATAGTAACAAATTTAATTTTTATTACATTGCAAAAAACCCACTCAATTCTCGCTTTTCCTAATAATCTATTTATTCTCAAACAATTATTTAGTCTCTGTATTTTGTTAATTTGTATGATGGAATGTTCACTAAGTAAATAATTATTAATTAATTGATATACTTTCTGATGGGAAAAATGTTTGTACTGCTGGGAATCGAAACCGGGTATCGTGGATATCTAGTCCAGTTTTTACCAATTTGAGGGACGATTACCGGTCTGTGCTAAAACTCAGTGTTTACACTTGGTAGGAATATTCTACATCAAGCAGTTACTTGAAAATTATTGTCTCTCTTCAATTGATCAACATGGGACATATATGGGATATTTGGAGTGTTTGGCCTGAAGGGTAGAATTTTTCAAATGGGTCATTAGTCATGCCTCCAGTGCAGTTGTTTGAAGACTGGGCTTGATATTCATGCTACCCTGTTGTAACAGCGTCCCTGTTAAAAATTCCTCTTTCAATTAAGAAAAAAGTTAAATAATAATATTTATGAAATTCATAACAATAAAATTGTTTTGATGTTCACCCTTTTGGCTTTCCTTATATATGAATATCAATTCATTAGTTTATACTAATGTCTATATCATTGTGGCGGAAACTTTCAAGGGAATGATTTGATATCAGCCAAATGTGATATTGCTTTATAATTCATTAACTCCCTTTTCCATTGTTATTTTTTATGCTTACCTTGTTTATTAGGTCTTAATGTCTATAAGATTTTCTTTTTTTTTTTTGCTGGAGAATTTTTTAGGCATTTTTAATATATTATGGATTAAATAATGACTATGGCCTATGTGGTTAAACTAATATAATTTATTTCAATGACATTTTTATATTGCTGAATCTCTTTCAATTAATAATGTAAATAGATATTAGTTATAAGATGAATCTACATTGCTGAAAAATATCTAATGTTTTTATTTGAATATTAATTTTTGTTTTGGTAATTTTTAGACCAATTAGTGTTAAAAGTTTACAGATAGTTGAAGAATCAGTTACCATCATGATTATTATTATCATTTTTAGAATTATTCATTTCAATAGTTCAAAAATCTGTATTTTTAATTTGTCAATAAAATTCTATAAGTTATTATCTTTTCTGTGTTACGAATATAGTATACCATCTTTTTTCTAACTCAGGAGAGCTAAAACATATTTTAATTATTTTTTTTTTAAATTTGATCCTTTGAGCCTCTTAGTCATTCAGTTATGTTGAGACCAAGAGTGGCTTCTTAATCTATTTCTCTTTTTTTTCTTTCTATTCTTATTATTCATTAAATACAATTTATTTTCATTAGTAATATTTGTCTATTCTTAATATATTGTTACAACTACCAAAGAATGAGTATATCTCTTAAAAAATGTGACAATATTTTTACTATGAATTATTTACAATTAACATTTTTACATCATATACACCTGCCTCCTTATCTTAATTAATTACGTTTTTTCGCACTAGTAGGACTAAATAAAGTCTTAAGTTTTACGATTCAAATCAATATGCGTACATTGATTTTTCATTTTATTTTTTTTAAATTAATAATTCTATAAATAATATCATTCTTCCATATTTTATTTACTAGTTACATTTTTTAAGAAGTTAAGGTGAAAGTTTAGGGAACTGTGAATGGTGGGCTTAAAGGACCATTTATCCTTTTTTAATTATTGGATTACAATTATTTATGGAAGAAGATTGTTGATTTGAAAATTTATGTAGTAATATTCATTTAGACTAAATGTTTCCACCGTGCTTTTAGTTTTTGAATATTTTTTTTTTTTTTGTAATCAGGTTACTCAACTTCAATAGCCATGTATATTTCATTACTGAGATATCTAACATTACTAAACATTTCAGTCCCCTTCCTATCTTTCATTGATTATTTAACTAATGTGATATGTGACAACTAATTTGATAATATTGCTGACATAGGTTTATTTCTAGTGTCAATTATTTTTAATAAATGGAAGTTGATTTCGTCCATTACTACTGCTTAAGTTATTCTTCCAAGAGGTCTTATCTAATTTAAGACTTCTGAGAATCATTAACTTTTAACTTCTTAAGTTTTATAATGTAGGGTCAATTAGGATGATAGAAATTATTATTAAGGATATTTGTTTTGAAAATGTTATGAATATTTGTTATGTACAGTGGGAAGAGCACTGCTGTGACAGATAATTTAAGTCATAGCTCCTCATTGCAAATTCTTAATTTTCGTTATTATATTATGAACCAGAATATATTTTACGTTAAGAACTAACATCTTTAGAGCTCATGTTTTTAATATATTAATATTAATTTCCTCTTGTTAGGAAAATTTTGTTTGAATGGAAATTAAACATTCTAAAATTTGAACAGACCAAAGACAATTTATATGTAGTTTAATGAAAATGTAGATACTATGTTACAAACTGCAATTTTCCCCTTCTTTATCGATACCACTTCTTCTTTTCTTTATCTCTATTTTTAAAGGTCAATGATAATTTTATTTTGGGATACATGAACATATTATGCTTTTCATCCTGATTCTGTTTTCTAAATGAGTTTGATTATTGTTTAGTATCTTGTAAATTTTTACTAGTTTTATAAATTATGAAATTATTATTAGATAGGGTTTAGATTTTTTGCTCAGACATCCTGGGAAACAATACCACAAAAGTAGATTCATAAAGTTTTATATAGGCTTGTTAATCTGCTGATTGCAGCTCAATTTAATTTAAGGGATATTTATCAATGTGTAAATGGAAATCCATTATACATGAATAATTTATATTGTGATCAATTATTAGTAGTATAAAGATTTTATAACTTACAAAGGTCACCAAACATGTTATTTTATTATTTATTAATTGGTTACATTTTTGCTGGAAAGCATCTTCAAGGCTGTCAATATTAAAAAATAATAAGTAACAATATGAAACATTTCCCCTTATTTCTATTAGTCAAAAGTTAATATACAACTATACTTATATATAAACTATATACTTTTCAGTAATGTATAAAACTTAAAAAAAAATTAAAGTTAATTGAAAAATTAATGTATAATTTTCACACAAGTAGATAGTTTACATGTATGTGTTGTTGTTTTTTAACATAAGATTTGTAGAAATTATAGAATAAATTATAAAAATTTCTAAATTATTTTGTAACACTGCTACTTGTTTCCATAAATGAATAATAAAATAATATAATACATTTGGAGACACCAATTAGGACATTATTTCTTCTTGTCATTCAAATGGTCCTACAAATTCTTCCTAATTCTTACAAATCAATTGAGGTCTTGGACTGAAGACTGTTTTGATCCATTTAGATAAATTATGTTTAATCCACTTTCATCACCAATCATTTTATGTTGTTGAATTTATTGAAACTGTTGCTAAGCAACTAAATGTTGTGATTGGAAATGTCCCCTTTTCTATAACTATACATATGCACACACACACACACACACACACACACACGCACGCACACACGTATGTACACACACTTACATATATACATGAATTCTGACATATATACCTATGAACCATATAAATTATTACATTTGTATCTGACCTTGCATCAACAAATGGACTTTCTTTGTTATCACACTATATCTTGAATATAATTTTCCCTTAGCATATAGTTATTCCTAAAAACCAGGAATGGGCAACAATAAGAAATAGTCAGTATACCTATTATTCTGCTCTTCAAATCGCATTGCTAGAAAAAGTCTAAATAACTTAAATCTTGTCTATCTACTCCAGCAGTCAGGGCATCTCCAGTCTTATTGCAAATTTTTGATAGCACTCCAGCCATCTTTATCAGGCTGTGATTATTTACAATGCCTGTTGAAGATGAAAAATACCATTGAAAATTCATAGTACTAATGGAGATACCTTGATCGCTGGAACAGATATCTGTGATTTAAATGATTTAATTAATGCCTATTAATATTAAGTAAACTTTCATTTGCTCTTTCCTTCCTCCTCCCTCACTTTAATTTCTTCCCTTCTTTTTACATGTATTTCTCATATTGTAGGAAACACTTAATGTTTTATAGCTTTAATTTATGTCATATTAAACTTAAATAATTTACTGGATTTGTACATTGTGTATGAATCTTGGATGAGAAATAAATAAATTGTTGTATTTGTATCTAATATTATTGCAAATTGATTATTGTTGATACATATTTTTTTAATGGTTTTTATTTTTGTGAGACTTCATATTTACAGGGAATTATACAAGTGCAATGTATAACACATCATGAATTTATTCCAGAACCATGTTTCTCAACGCTATTAGTATATTTTATAATTTATAATTGTGTACAAAAAATATCGTGAATTTATATATATTCTTATAGATATAGATATGTTTTTACAAGCCTATTAGACTTATTATTTTTAATATTAGAATATTTATTGTTGTTAAATTATAAAAAATATTATTGTAATTTTTCTTAATGTACAATTTAACCAAAAATAAATGAATTAATTGTTATAACAAGTTTTATACCATTGCTTTCATCATTTTAACAGTTATATTAAAGTTATTTTGTACTATCATTAATACCAATTTGAGGGATTTACGAAACATGCCATTTGAAAATCTTATTTTATAGTGAAAAAAAAAATTACCTATTTAAACTGTCTTAACCAATCGATGGTAGAAAGTCTCTATAATATTCTAGATTTTAATATGTTACTCACTTGGGATTCTACTATCATTTGAATGAGTTATTTTCTTAAATAGTCAAAAAAGGAACACGGAGTTGTACAATGAATTGTACAGGTTTTATAACATTAGACTAGTATTAATATTTCTCTCTGCAGAGAGCCATTGAAAACATTATAGATTTACAATAAAATACGACATAACCCATCGATGGCAGAAGGTCAAATTGTTTAAGTTGTACTTTATAGTAAATCTATAATATTATCAATGGCTCTGCAGTCAACATTTTTTTACTATTGTAATGTTATAAAATTTGTGCAATTCTTTACCCTTTTTTGACCATATATAAAAATAGTTCATTCAAATGACAGTAGAAGCCCAAGTGAGTTGCATATTAAAATATAGGATATTATAGATGAATGATAATGTTCTTTACTACGTATTAAGTGTGAGAATGGAACCAAATCTTGGATTATGGCTACAAGTCTTTTTGATGATACACAGAATAGCCAAGGGAGAGTCTAACTCTCTCACATTACCTTACCCATTATTTTTCTCAGTAATTTATTATTGGTGCAGCTTTTGTTTGAGTTATAAGCCATTAAATAAATTCTTTACCAATAAATTACCAATGGTTTTTCATCATATTAACATGCTTTTGTTTTTTTTTTATAAAGAGCGAGTTTTTTGATATAACGAATAACTGAATTAATAATGTTAGTTGTGACTTAAAATATTTTTATAAGTTTAAGATAGATAAAACATTTTCAATAACAAAATCTTCTTTGTTTCTATATTCTTCAGGTTTTACTTTTCACTAGTTCTTCTGGAAGGGGGGGGGGGGTCAGTCGCACCACTTCACTGTTTACTATACAACAATTTTAAATATTTTTTAATATTTAATATGAACAAAAATAATGACCACTAGATTACAAATGCATACATTATAATTTAACAGAACTGATATTAAGTCTGATTCTGTTATTGCTTCTACTGTATTCTAATAGTATTTGTCAGGAATTTTCCTTTAACATTAATTCAGTGTATATCTCATTCTATCTAGAATTAATGTATTATTAATACATTGTAATCAGTTTTCCCACATCAATATCCTCTACCAGATTGTCTGCTGAACCATTTTGTTTTCTTTATGTTAAGAATCTTTAGCTCATATATCAGTTTTTGGCCAAAATTTAGTTATATTATGCATATTCCACATGCAATTATATGACCCTCTGGCAGATTTAAAGACAGGTATTTATTGAGGTTATGTCGCTTCCCCCCCCCCACTTTAGCTTACTCTTTTAGTTTGAAGTTAAAACAAATGTGATTTATAACCCTAAGGGTTAGCACTACTAGAATTCTTGGTGAAGGTTCAGTTAACTAGAGGATATAATATTATTTGATTCTTCATATTTACATTTATTTTGTTGAGAGCATTGTTGTTAAGAATCAGCAAGAGGACTTTAATTGCACTAATGAACCTCTATTTACAAACTTAAATGCTTAATGGATAAAAACCTATCTCCAGATTTACCTATCACATATACGATTCATTCCATCACTTTTGAGAGTCATCAATGGTAAGAATATTAAACTAAAAAAAACTAGTGTAGTTTGGGCAAAACATACATTAAATGGTAAATTTAATAATATAAATAATTCTAAATTTATGCATCAACACTAAAATACAGAACAGAGAGGCTTATTAATGTGAGTGACAAATCCAAAATCATTCATTATTTATTTGTCTTCTTTTTTTTTTAATCTGTTATGCTCTATTCTTGATGGAAATTCTCTAATGCAACACCAACAATTTTTAATTTATGTGAATGAAGCGTCACTGCATTAAAGAATAAGAATAATTTTAGCAGAGGTTGTACTCATGGCTGATTTTCGAGAATATTCTCTAAATGTCTACCTAGGAGATGACGAAACTGAGGTCTATTCAAAGTTTTATATAGGGTGTCCCAAGTTCGCGTGCCCCCCCCCACCCCCATAAAATCTGCAATTGTTTTAATGCAAGGCTGAGACTTGGTGTGCTGTAATTAACGATAAAACAAAAATTGTTCCCGCTAGAGCACATACACACACACACACATATATATATATATATATATATATATATATATTTATATTTTCTCTTCTTCATGGCAAGACTAAAGATACTTAAAAACTATTACACATGACTATTGCACTTAGGACTAGGGTTATTGTTATACATTGACCAAAACTCCAAGAAGAATAACAACTCCATATATATATATATATATATATATATATATATATATATACACTGGCTGCCCCAGCGTGCCATCCCCCTTAAACTCGTCAATCGTTTGGATGCAAGACTGAGTCTTGGCATACCCTAATTGTGACCGCAGAAGAATATTTTCAGTCCATATTCAATCTCAAAGCCTTGTCCAGCACTTCACTAGTGACCATAACTTTGGAATTTCCAATGGAACGCCATACTTTTTACGGCGTATTCTTGTAGAAAAACAAATTCTAAAACAAGTTTATACCCCTGATTTTTTCGATTTGAGGCACCCTTTAGCCCTAAAATGCCAAAATCGCTTTTTTAACACAAAACATTATTTATCTCAGAAACGGCCTGTTTGTTTAAAAATGCTGCGAAAAAATTATCTTTGAAACCATAGATTCTGAAATAAAAAAGTATTTAAATCGATATACTTATGACCAGAGACCAATTAGGGGTTGCAATAACGATGTTTTAGTACTAAATTACGACGAAAGACATAAAGGGAAAAGGCATTGAACACAGGTGGGTTCTTAATCCTCTTTCTTTAAACTTAGGAATTGCTTATTAACACTTCAGCTGTATGGCCTGAGTTGAGATTGCGATTTCTTGGTCCATAGTTATTTAAATTTTCATAGTTATGGCAGATTACGGCGAATAGTCGATATTGTTAAGGTGAAAGGAGAATACTCTGATACTTTGATTAATTATAATTATCAACTGGACATTCTTAACACGTGGCCGAACTCACAGACATACAGCGACTTACTACTTTACAGCATCCTGTCGACAAAGAGGTACAAGTCTTACAAAGAGAACTTAAATATAAATGTACAATATACCTACTTAACAGATATGTTGCTGGTGTTAGGGGAGTGCCGAATAAATAATGTTGCAACCGTTTACGCACAGAGATTTCCAGACCGCCGTCATCCTAGCTGAAGGGAATTCCCAACATTGGTGAGGCGAGCTAGGCCTTGCAGCTTATTCCCGCGCGGTCAGGAACAGTGATCATACCGACAATAAATAAACATAATTAATGTCCTAGTCACATGTGAAGCATTTCCACTGGCCCAAATATTTTTGGTGAAAAATTAAATGGCACAGTCTTCAACCGCTTCATTAATGAAGAACTTCTAAATTTAATAGAAGACATACCTGGATGCAAATGAAATTTGGCTGCAGCTTGACGGTTGTTCTTCCCACTTCTCGATCACTGTTCAGTCAACAATAAGAGAAATGTTTCCCCAACGCAGTAACGGTCGCAAGCTTGCGCATTGAGTGGCCACCCACATCACCGGATTTCAGATACCGACTTTTGAAGTGCATAAATGAGGAAGGACGCAATTGAATATTTGTAAATACTAGCTGTAAATATTGTAGTGCAAAGAAAAAACTGGTTTCTGTTCTTTTACATAAAACTGTGCAGGTGAAAAAATGCATTCCTTTGACAAATAATTACTGAGTAATGGTTTAAAATAAATTAATTATGAGAATGTTTTTTGTTATTTTGAATTAAACATTTTTTTTGGATTAATTCAAGAACACCTTTGCGTTATTTCATTTTAAATACTTCTTTATTTTGTTTTTCAGAATCCATTCCTTTTCCTTAGTCTTGTTTCAAAGATAATTTTGTCGCAGCATTTTCCAACTAAATGTACAGTTTCTGAGATAGTGATTTGTGTTAAAAAACGTGATGGCATTTTATGGCTAAAGGATGCGTAAAATCGAAAAAATCACACGTTTAAACTCATTTTAGAATTTGATTTTCTACAAGAATCCGTCATAAAAAGTATGGAATTCTATTGGAAATTCCAAAGTTATGGTATATTCATGTTGAAGTACTGGAGAAGGCTTTGAGGTTGAATATTGACTGAAAATATTCTTCAGCGGGCACAATTAGGGCATACCAAGTCTCAGTCTTGCATTCAAACAATTGCAGATTTTAAGGGGGGTGGCACAACCAGTGTATATATATATATATATATATATATATATATATATATATATATATATATGTGTGTGTGTGTGTACACATGCTATTGATTTTTTTATATATTAATGGATATGCATAATAGATTCAAGGAGCACACATTCATGCCCACAAATTTAATACAAAGTAAAAAAAAAAAGTGAATTAACTTTGTAATAAATAATTGAAATTATATTTTCGAAAGTGTGTGTGTGTCTTAACGCTCTAGTGGAAGCAATTTTGGTTTTATCGTTACCGACCTCTATATTTATTCATGGAAAACTAAATATCAAGTTAGTTAATCACTGAAATCGGACCAGGAGGAGGCCAACAATTCGAAATATCCTTTAGTAATGATTGAAGAGAGAGTGGAATCGAAATATGTTACTTGCCCATTCTTCTTGCAAATTAAATTTTCTTCAAATCTTGTTTTTTACACCCCTCCCCCCCCACCTTCCCCCGTTAAATTGAATATCTAATGGGTTTTCAGAAAACCCCACACCTTCTCATTCCACATTATATCACAAAACGTCTTATTTCGAGCTTAAATGTGACTTGTTATTTTTCTATAAATGCGGTTAGGTACATTGTTTCTCTATCCAGATTATCAACCGAGATATTTCCATTTTTTTAATTTACAGGCCTCATTAAACCCCCACTTTTAGTCGCACTTTAACAATAAACCAATATATAATGGAAACGTCTTACTCCAAGTTTAAATACCAAATTTTTTTTTAGACGGAACTTTATAATTTGAGAAACATGCAAATATGTAGTATGATGACGCCATCAATAAGATTTTATGTGGTATAATAGAAAGTGTTCATTAGATCTACACCATACTCTATTTGAACCGTTTCATTCTGCACAAATTCATTGATAGTACAGGGTGGTCCACGGGAAACGGACGGTTTTAAAATAGTAATTACTCTGTTAGTTTTGAAGACAGACACATTTTATTTACACAAAAATAAAGCTGAATTTATGCCATTTTTTAAAAATACATTACTTTATTTTTTAAAAATAACATCACTTAAATGGCGGCCATTTTCACGAACACACATTTTAAGTCTTTCTTGAAAATTGACGTCCACTCTTGTTAATAGCAGAACGGCCAGAACTGCGCAGAATCGCTTCTCTCACTCTGTCCAAGTTTTGTGGCGTGCGTGCCAACCGACCAGGGCCAGGTGGCTTTGTTTTCATAACAGAACCCGTGGATCTAAATGAATTCACCCACCTTAGAATGGTATTCCTACTCGCTATTTCACCATGGCGTCCGATATGAAAATAACGCCTGAAACATCGTTGAGTTTCAACTACTGATTCACCACTTTTTATAAATGTGTCGTATGCAAACACGCAATGATCTTTCGTCCACAGCGGCATAATGGCGACTGAATGGCAGGCGGTGGGGAGTCGAGTGACCTTGACGGCGCGTTTCCCCCTCCACCAGCCGCTAAGTACTGCGCGATTCAAAACCGTCCGTTTCCCGTGGACCACCCTGTACTTAATGACTGCAATTGGACGAGTATAAGGGGGGACTTCAAAATATCACCGTTATTATGACTCAGATCGAAAATTGTTATAGATACAATCTTGATAAACTATTGATTCTCTACAATTGTTGTTTTATACATTTTCTCGTAACTCAAATAACAAGCTAGTTATTCGTCATTCCTTGTAATGATCCTTCGGTAATCAACCATAGGATTTTTGCTCAGAAATAGAGAATATATGGTGAGATAACATTACTAGAGTGTCATTCTAACGTGGGAAATCTTCGTAGTTTACGTAGCTCCGTTTTTATTTATCAGGTCATTTGAAATCAGTTTAGTTTACGTACTATATGCGGAACTGACTTTTCCCCTGCTATTTCACTATTGTACTAAAACAGATTTTTTTTATCTGTGTATGTCATGTATAAAATCAAAATTAATAGTCCTTTTTATGAGATTTATTTTTTTGTGTGGCTATGAATACTCAAATTCTGTACTTGCAAACAAATATGTATGGAAACACTAAATTGGACCTGCTACGAAAACTATAACGATTTGAACTTTCATATGCAGCAGTAAATCAGTTACTTAATGGCTCCCCTATTGTGCATTAAGAAGTCCGTCACGCATGGGCTGCGTTAAGTTAGCAGATTTCCCACATGCATCACGTATTTTCATTTATCTCATGACGTAAAAGTTCAATGAGAACAATATTTGGTATTTAGCCTTCTAATGAAGTGTTTCATGATATAACAGCTTATTGTTAATATGACATGAGTAGAAATGGGGGGTTTGCTGAAAGCTCAAAACTGAAAAATGCCAATATCTCGGTTAATGTTAAAGATAATGAAAACATGTATATAACGGCATTTATGGATCATTACATTTGCAATAAGATTGTTTCTAAATAAATTTTCGATCCGACGTATAATAACGAAGATATTAAGCATTTTAGAAATTCTCCCCCTCTATACCCCTCCTCCCCTTGTCCGATTTTAGCCGTTTGGGAACTATCAAGTTTTTGAGTAAGTATATATCAAGTTTGGTAACGATAAGACAAAAATTACGACCACTAGAGCGGTAACAGACATATATATATATATATATATATATATATATATATATATATATATATATATATATATACAATTTTGAACGGACCTCATTTTCGTCATTTCCTAGGTAGAATCAATGGACATTTGAAGAAAAATGTCAAAAATCGCGTCATGAAAACGACCTCAATAGCTGATTTTCCTTAAGGGAAATCTGCTAAAAAAGAGGACCAATGGAATCTTATTTAGTCCTGCTTGTCTTCACACTATTAAAAATTGTGGACGATTGTGGTACTGTTTATTATATTACACTTAGTAACGCTTTGTTGGGATGATGGTAATAAATAATTAATTGAAAGTCCTTTACCTGTTAATCTACTATTGTAACTTCTGTTGTTCAGCCATGAACACTTAAATTCGGTATTTTTTTATATTTGTAAAACTAAATTGGATCTACTACTAAAACAATATTTTTAATCTATTAGCTGGAATGCCAGATTAATTGCATTTTAGATCTCCTATATTGCATTGTAAGGAATACATCAGACAAATATTATTAAGTAGTGACCTGATATTCTATTTAAACTTGAATTATTACTCACTTTTTTACGGTTCTTACATTTTTTGTTATTGTATTATTAAAATAGCGTTATAGTGTTGGTAATTGAAGAGAACAAAACAAAGGTAAATGTCATTTTAAAATGTTACTTTATTTTAATTTCAAATATAAGACACTCAATTAGATTTATCTCGGAAACTAAAGGTTTTTGGCCTGTACGTTGTTCATATACAAGAACAAATTCTTTATCAGGGCATGCAAGTACCTCAATTCTTAGCTGTGTCACTACGTACATTGGCTATAACTTGAGAAAAATATAATAATAACGTGTTCGATGAATCAGGTGCCACAAATTCCTCAACTGCAGCTCGAGATCAACCGAACTTGATATGTCAACTATTGGAAATCACGCTCGCCGTTGACGCCTTAGTACCTGTGAACGAGATATTGACTTGATATATACTCCTTTTATTGATCAGCCTCCTTGCATTTTAGCAGATTTCCCTTGAAGGAATTAGCTATTGAGATTGTACTCATGATGCGATTTACGACAAATTTCTACAACGATTCTACAAAGGAGATATCGAAAATGAGGGCTGTGATACATATAAATAAATATATATATATATATATATATATATATATATATATGTGTGTGTGTGTGTGTGTGTGTGTGTGTGTGTGCGCGCGCGCGTGTGTGTATCAGATGTCGAAGAGAAGGATCGTTAGGATTATCCCCAAATTATAGATATTCTATTGTTTGTGGAAATTTCAAATTCATGTATGCATATATTTGCTTGTTACCGCTTTAGCGGTCGAAATTTTACTTTGATAACCAAACTCGATATTTAAATGTTTTACGTAAAACTAAAAATCAATTTCGTTAATGGCTGAAATTGAGCCATTGTTTTTGGGGGGGGGGGTGGGGGGTGGTTCAGTGGGGGATTTCAACTCCTGTTTACGGGAGAAATGGAGAGTGAGTTGAGATTATCATGGCGTCATATATGAGCGCGTGGGTTAGCTACTTTGATTATGCAGCTCTTCCGTGACTGACTATTATATTACGCGAATGTTGTGAGGAGATCGATATTACACTATTGTCGGGGTAAATAACAGTTGTCCCAAAATTAACCTCAAAATATCGAATAGAGGGGGAGTAATGTTAAAAAAAAATTGTCCATCCAAGGGAGCGTACGCTCCAGAGGCGAGTACACCCTACTAACCTTGTCACTTCTACCTATTTAGCCTATCACGAGAGGGAAACTGATTTCAATACATTTCCTGTTATATCACAGAACTGCTTTTATCCCCCATGTCACCTCGCAAAGGTTGTTCATTATATATATATAAAAGCCATTGAATGGCTCTGATCACTCTTTTACCAACTTTGTGACACTTACCAAGTCATGTTGTACAGTGTGGTGTTAAATTTCTTTTTTCTTCTTATGGGCGTGGTGAGATTACTTTTTGTCATTGTTTTTATATATTTGTGTCTAGAAATTCATTTTTGTTTGATTAAAAGTGATTTAATGTGGAGTGTTGAAGTGTTGAGTGTGGTTATCAGTTAAAATATGAGCATCGCTACCTTGAAGATCAGTGACTTAGAAAAAGGACATATGGTGAAGGTTGCAGTGTTCTGAAGTTATGTATTACATATTCATCCCATTCCTAATATTCACAGTCGTTACTTCTAATAAAATCAAAATTTATAGTTTAAATCAGGTTTGGGCTACCTTTGACATGTTGTGGGCCAAACTTTAGTGTGCAAATATGTTCGCGGCCGCTTTTAAAAGTAGTGCATTTTAAAGTAGTGTTCATAATTTTTAACGATAGACATGAGGCATGAAATTATACGACAAGGTAATTATAATACAATTTATTAAAATAACAAAATGAAATGAAAAAAATAGGACCAACATTATAATTAAATCCTAAAATTTGGAATTATTACAAACAACGAAAGTTAAATAGGGACACCGAAATCAATGAGTCACTTGAGCTTGAATTTGAGAAACTAATCCATAGATGTCTGGATCAATTCCACTGATACAAAGACGTAAAGAATTTTCCAAATTATCGTTAGTCAGTCTTGTACGATGTTTTGATTCATTAACTTTCATCATTGGAAAGAACTGTTCGCATTTATAAGTACTGCCAAACGCACAAATCTCTCCTCATCTTCCTCATTTGGAGTAAGTAGTGTAATATTTTTGTTTAATTGGGTTTTTCAAATTGTCTCGCGGGCCGGTTGTTGCCCACATATGGTTAAAATTAAAAGAATTAAATGTATTACTGGTTCTTGGATTTGTATAGTATTAATTTAAATATCAAAACAATATTGTCCATCTTTTTTGTTGACCTTTGCCTTACGCACCATTTCAGTAACAAAAAAAATTTTAATTTGGGAATTTTAAACTGGTTCAGTTAATATATTTACAATTTAAAATACCTTAGTTAACTCACAAATTAAAAAAAAAGTTTAGGGAATTATAAATTAAAATTCAACTTACGTTCTCAAAAACGAGACCGAATCTCGGCTCCTTATCTAATGCAAATGGTTAAATTATGCTCACAAAAGACCTCTAGAAGTGAGTTTTCTATTTCGTATTTTTATCAAGTTTTCACACACTTTGTCACCATATCTCTTGTAGTTGAGTTCTTGTGGGGGGAAGGGCAATTCTCCCATTACAAATAGTGCGTAATCAAATTTCACGGAGGATTAACGTACATTTTATACAAAAACATTATGACAATAAAAAAAGTTGACTCTACGCTGAGAAAACATTAATTTCAAATGCATTTTTTGGCCCATCGCGGGATTGTCTCGTCATATATTAGATCTATGTCATTTATTTACTACCAGGATTTACATTCCTTGATGTGCAAAGACCTCTGACACTATCTATCTATGCTAATTCAGTGTGTTCAATTACGGACGATTAGTCTCCGCAACTCTTCCCTCTACTGGTGTACACACCTCTATCAGGGCCTCACTCCTCTCTATCCTGTGCACAATGGAACTATTTTGGGTTTCCTGTTGAGATCCATTCTCTCAAAATGTAAGTTACTTTTTTTAACATGTTTTGGAGGTCCAATGAATATACAACTAAAATCTAGCCAAAATAAATAACTCAGGTCTGCTACTAAAAAACTGCAAAGAATTTTGTAACATTTTCTTATAGATTTTGACCTCCCAAAAACAGGGAATATATTCAAAACAATTCTATCACATAGGTTTTTACGTGTTTTGCAGAATTTATGTTCATTAGTAAACCTATGCGTTTTTTAAAACAAAATTAATACTTGTTAAAAAAATCAAACTTAAATTTAAAACCACTTCCTGGGGGTGTGGGTACGGTACAGAAGATTTTGTTTTAAGAAGTTCAGAGATTGTGTTCAATCATGTTGAAGCGCTTTTAATGGATAAATGGGGAATTTGTCTGGAGGCACAGAGCAGGTTTTAACGTGAACTCCTGGGCGCTAGAAGCAAATGCAAACAATCTTATTGTTCAGTTTTATCGTTTTGCGACAAGTCAAATGAAGAGAAAATCTCAGTAGACACTATTCAAGAGAACAGAACTGTTATTTCTGTTTAATCATGACCAGAAGAGGTAGTGTTATTTTTCCAAGTAGTTTTTTTAATGTCTGTGGTGAATTCACTATTAATAGTCAACAGAGAAACATAAGTGATTTTGTGAGGAAAGCTTATTTTGCTTACTTTAATTTAAAATTCGCTGATCAATATAAACCGTGGGCCCCGCATAAAGTGTGTAGAATATGTGAAGAAGATCTTCGTTTGTGGTTTAGGGGTAAGAATAATGTATTTCGATTGGGAATTCCTATGATATGACGTGAGCAGAAAAACCATACCACTGATTGCTGCTTCTGTTCAATTGGAGTAAAGGGATTCAATTCAAAAAATAAAAGAAGCATAAGTTATCCTAACCTTGACTCAGCTATACGTTCAGTGCCCCATAGCTTTGAAATAACTATCCCACAGCCACCGTCCAGTTTGGTTGAATACCCGAGTGAGTTGGAGGACGAAGTTACATTACCTTCTCAGGGTGAATCAAACTCAGATTTTTCTTTAAACGAAGATGAAAGGCCTCAACTGTTTTTTCAAAGTGAGCTCAATGATCTAGTAAGAGATTTAGGTCTTTCAAAAAATGCAGCCGAACTGTTAGGTTCCAGATTAAAAAATAAAAACCTTTCATCATCTGGCACCTCATTTTCATGGTACAGACATCGAGAAAAAGAAGTTATCCAGTTTTTCTCAAATGAAGGATATTTAGTTGTCTGCAATGATGTAGAAGGACTCATGCATTGCTTTTATATACAGTATGACTCATCTGAATAGCACCTATTCATTGAATCATCCAAAACTAGTCTGTAGTATTAATGCACAATGGAAATAAATTTGTATCGATTCCGATGGAGCATTCTGTGCATATGGAAGATAACTATAACGATTTGGCCATTGTCCTGGAAAAAATAAAATATCAGAACCATCAATGGATTGTTTGTGGGGACTTAAAAATACTCACGATGCTTTTGAGTCAGCACAGGCAGGCTATAATAAATACCATACTTCTTAAGCTTGTGGGATAGTAGAGGCAGAGAACAGCACTGGAATAAAAGTGATTGGCCACCCCGAGAAACTTTAAAACGTGGAGAAAAAAAATGTTATCCATACTATTTTTGTACTACAAAAAAGATTTTGTTCCCCTTCTCCATATGAAATTGGGGTTGATAAAACAATTTGTAAAACCGTTGCAAAAGGATGGGGACTGTTTTAAATATCTATGTACAATATTCCCGAAGCTTTCCGGTGAAAATTTAATAGAGGAGTATAATGTAACAAGGCCTCTGTAGGATGATTTCGCAGTAGAGCCTGAGATTGTTACCAAACAATTTTCAAGTTCTGGCCTATAGGTCTTCCGGCTTTCCTTTTAAGTTTATTTTTATCTACGCTGATAGTGAAAAAAAACTTTCAATGTGCAACAAGTGTTCTTTTGTTACAGGTTGGACAAATCATCATCCCTCCCTACACCACACAGTACCCATATCCTTGGTATCCTACCTACCCGGGATGCTTTCCAGGTTGTGGCAGTAGTGTGATTATTATCAATAACACAGTTCCGGCATCTCCAGGTATTCCAAACCAACTTACTACAGTAATGCCTCCAATTACAGTGGCGCCTCCTGTGACTATGCCAACTCCTGTGACTGTAGCACCTCCTGTTACTCTGCCACCCACACCGGTTACTCCTCCACCAGCTCCAGTGACCCCAGCACCACCTCCAGTTACTCTACCACCTACTACCCTTCCCACAACTCCACCCACAGTACGTCCACCAGTTACCCCACCACCGGCACCAGTTACTCCTCCGCCAGCTCCAGTTACTCCTCCGCCAGCTCCAGTTACTCCTCCGCCAGCTCCAGTTACTCCACCACCAGCTCCAGTTACTCCAGCAACAACTCCCACAACAACTACGACACCCCGTCCTCCCGTTACCGTACCGGTTCCCGTGCCGGTTCCTGTACCAGTTCCCGTACCGGTTCCCGCTCCAACAACGACGACTACAACTACTACAAGAAGGCCAACAAGGAGAGTTACTGTTACTACAACCACCTGGTACATTTATCCTTCTTGGTACGTATTATGTCTTTAAAGCACTTACTAATTGTAAATACTTACCTAAATATTTAAATTCAAATACTGTAATATCAGTGAATTTCCCCCTGAAAATGTGCCATTGTAGACCAAATAATTTAAAAAGACCTTCACATGTTCACAAATTGTAGTATATATATGGGAAACATATTTATTTCTATCTTTTCAAGCTCTAGTGACCGCATTTTTCGGGCGATTAAACCAGAGCTCATGTTTAAACATTCTGAGTTCTATAATGGTCCGAATTGGCCCGTGGAAAGTGGGTTTATAATGGAACCTAAACCCAAAGTTAAAATAACTGGTTTAACGGGTGTTGTTCGCAAAAAAGGTATAGGACATAATAGACTGGAAATTGAATTTACTACAAATTTGTTATGTACATTTCTAAAGCTTCCGAAGGTACAGAATTCTAAAGCAGGGGTGGGTGTGTTTTAGCGAACTTCTCCTGCACGCTAGGAGGTCGTTTATATGATAATGTTTCTTTGAAAATTCTTTAATAGTAGTATGTGTTGGCCAAAAAAATGATTATTTCCGGCTTCAGTTAAGTGCGATATTTATGTCAAAGTAAATGTAATGACATGTATCGACAGGCTACTTGTCCCTGACCCCCTTTCTTTCTTTGATTCCGTCCTGATCATGATTTCCTGCTCAAGGGAACAACAACCAGGCCCCAAAATCTACACGCTACATCGCTGGTAGTGGCGGGCGGGTCTTCATGGTCCATGATGAATTTATTGTAATTGTGTTTCCATTTCATGTAAACCAATTTACTTTTACGCGATTATTATAATTAAATGATTTAATTTAAATCAGTATAGAATGCGTCTAACGCTAAATGTAGCTGTTTATATTTGTAAAAATCATGATTATCAATATTGTAAGAAACATTTACCATAGAAATATGAAGGTCCAATATCAATTTATTATAGATGAATTAAATATGTTTAAGAATTAATTTCCTACTCGGAGAAAAAGAATATTGCTCTATTAGGTATACATTAAAGATGTATTCAAGAAGTTAATTTTTCAGAGAGTTATTCTTTATCATAAAAGAAATCATTAAAATTGTTGACAGATATATTAGCTGTTTATTTTGTTAATGATTTTTTGAGCTTAACTGTCAGAAATGTTTTTATAGCAAATAGGGTTTACCGAATGAACGAATAATCAATTCAAAAGTTCACAAATACTCATTTTTTATTTTTATCCTAATAGTCAATTTAATGTTGTTATTATTATTCTTTAACTCGATGTGAACGAAGTTATTAATTTTTGATTTTCACCTCAGTTGAAGTATTCGTGCAATCTCTCCTCTTTATCAGCAATTTAGGTGCTCTATTAACTTCTCAATTCTAGCCCAGCTTAAGTCCTGCTACCTCGTGCTATACTCACCTATACTCAGGTTGGTTAGGCATCCATTTTACGTGCAGACTTCCATTGTTTTTCAAGTTTGGTTCCGGGTTTATTTTGTGACATTTACGATGTTTTGTTCCTGTTCTGATGATAAGTATCATTTTTAAAAGGAATGGGATTTCCAAGGAAAATACGGATAAGAAAAAGAGGATAACCTTACTATAACACTAACTCGTAGGAATAGCAATTTGGTAGTCTACTAAAAATTCATAGTGCCAGCGCAAGTTGCGTGAATGCTCCTAACACCTTACTTAATGCGTTTGCCCAGTTTTAATACCGCTCTCTTAAGTCTTTAGTATAAAATTGTAAAAGACATAAGGTAATATGAAATGCACATATGCATGTGCTACATGGTGGAATCGACATTTATTCATGTGCTTGGCCTTCGTTCCAAACAATATATGAACTAGGAGGGTTTTAAGAAAACAAATTTAAACGTTTTTGTGTGTTGCAGGTGTAGAGGTTGTGCTCCAGTTCTGGCCAGACCTTCGGTAGCCACCACCTTCAACGGAAGAACTGGAGCTGGGGATAACAATATTTCTTCCCCTCAGCCCAAGTACATTGTCCTTTACTGGTTTCGCGTCTAAAATAAATCACGATCTAAATTTCATTTAGCATTCTGTTAAATTTAATTAGTTGTTATGCTATAATTTTTAATTTGAGGAAGACTGAGTTTTCGTTATCTACATGTATTATTAATGTAACATTTAATTATTAATTGATATTAGCCAATTTCAGTAATACCCAACTTAATTGTTTGTATTTACAAAGTATGTTCATTGTTCATATTATATTAATCTTAATCTAAATCTATTATCTTTGGGTCCACAACCCGTGAAGGACTAGGGCCGTGGTGGACGTAATGTGGTCGCATGAGCTGTATTTGTTGCATTAGAGACCGAAGTACGCAACTAATTATCATTGCAGTTAGTATAATTTCATTATAGGAAAATGACATCGTTTAAACATAGAACATAGAAGTTTATCTATTGATTGTAAGTTTTCACTTGACTTTAAACTCGAAATATTTTTAAAATGGGGGGGGGGATCTGTAGCCGGACATTTTTGCGAAGTACGTACCAGGAAAATGGTCTGGTTTTATTGTTAGAAGATGCTCAACTTTCTTTCTTGTACCATGATATATTTGTATATGAATGGAAATTGGATTAAATAAATTAATTTAACAAAAGACGAATTTTTTTTTTTAATTTCTTCCTTAGATAAACCTTATTAATACAAAATATATTTCTTAAAGAATCTGTGTGTGTCTAATTTTCTAGATGTTTAGGGTCCCACTAGTCTTTATACACATTACAAGCACACACACACACACACACACACTAACCTAAACTACTGTGTATTCATCAAATTTAACAAAGGAGATTTTGTGTTAATATCCAAACAGAAAAGTATGTTTTCTAAAAGATAAAACACCAAATTTGTATACTGAAAACTTTAAAGTAAGGAAAGTTCAAGAAACAAAACCATGTACTTATCAGCTGGAAGATTTGACTTGAAGAACAATCAGGTGATCGTTTTACAGGGAAGAATTACTGAAGGTCAATTATCCAAATTTATTCCTGATAGAGAAGATTTTTGAATGAAGGGAAATCAAATATCTGTTAAATGGTTAGGGCTTTCAGAAAGATCTTGGATCAATAAAAACGATATTGTTTAATCAGTACATTTGATAGTGTTAATAAATTTATTTTTCTTTAACCTCTAACCCCTGCGTAAACTAAGCAGATTTCCCACGTGCTGGTATAACACACTAGTGAAACCCCGCCACATATTCTGACTGGAAACCAGAAAGTAGGAATTGCTAGCTTAATGTTTGAGATATGAAAAAATATATATAACAGCTATGAAGAACATCCATATATTAACAAAATTGATTCTATAACACTTTTCGATTCGACTCAACAACAACGGAGATATTTTGAATTTCGAATTCCACCCCCCCCCTCTAAGGCTCCCTTATTCATAGTGCGATTTCTGCCTATACATATATAATTTTTTGTGTTGACTGAAACAGTAAAATGTTGAGCATGGTATAGATCAAATAAACATTTTCGAAACAAGAAAGCTTAAGATTTCGATGACATCGTACTACGACTTCGAATCTCCCATAATGAAGGTCTCATTAAAACAATATTTGGTATTTAAGCTTAGAATAAAAATGTTCATGTTATAAAAGCTTATTGTAATTATGACGTGACTAGGAGTGGCGGTTTACTCAGGGCTGAAAACTAAAAATTTTAAATATCTAGGATAATATTCATATTATAGAAAATATGTGTATAACAACGTTTATAGACAATTTTATTTACAAGATTTGCGATCCAACTTATAATAGCTGAAATGAACTATCAGGTACCTCACCTGGAAAAATTAATTCATTGTCATATTTCCCGTCTCCTGTGCATTATGCATAGATTTCAGTTATTAAAGACAAAATATTAACGCAGATTTGAATTAATTTTTCCAGGTGAGGTACCTGATAGTTCAAATTGGAATGAATTGTTGAGCATAAAAATATTTCTACGCAAATTACTTACTCCACACATTGTTCCTGGAGAAACAAAAGTTAATCTAAATAACAAAGTAAACAACTTTTGTTATGTGCATGTTTGTCGAAAAACAAATAGACAATGAAATATCGCGAATTTTTATTTCAGGCCTCCCTTATAACCCCCACTCCCGTTCTAATCTAAACATTTTAATATAGCTTTTAATCATGGGAGAATTAATGCTTATTGACATACCGAGTTTTGTTAAGTTTTTAGCGTATAACTTAGGTATACGACGAAAGTGTATATAACAAAAGTTACTCTAAATAATAAAATGAATAAGTTTTGTTATGTGCATATTTGCCGAAAAACCATTAGCAAACGAAATATCGCTATTTTTAATTTCGGACCTCCCTTATAACCCCCACTCCTGTTCGTCTCAGAGAATATTAACATAGCCTAAAGTCTAAGTTGGGTTAGTAGTAATATACATACCAAGTTTCATAAAATTTGGTTCAGCAGTTTATGCGTGAAAAGGTAACAATAGACACTATGGTGTCTATGACATGTGAAACGAAAAGTTATCGTAAAAAATCAATATACAGACAGAGGTTACAATTATATACGTTATATATATATATATATATATATATATATATATATATATATATATATATATTTGCATACTCACAACTTCGAATGACATTTTGGTTGGAAGAGGACCACTTCAAAAGCTCATTTCCCAAAGGGTAAATTTGCTGTGAAATCTGAGCCAAGTGAATAATCGGTAATCAAATGATTATCACCTGTTTTTATCAGATAGTAAGGTCGCCTCTCACAAAGAAATAATGAAATACGTTTAGCGGATACTAATAAATGTCCACCTCCCGGATACGGTTTTCTGCTTCCTTCCTCTGAAGAAATGACAATGTGCTATTTCATTTATTAAAAATTTCTACCTGCATTCATTATACGTTTTATGACTATGTCTCCTGTATAATAGTTCAGCTGTTGGTATATCTGTCGGGAGACAATAGTCCTTAGACGATCATAGTGAATAGTTGGAATGCAAGAAAACTCTCAAGCCTGTCATAAGTTGAAGTGGATTCTTTGAATCAGTTGCTTTTCAACGTTCTGTTTCTGGGGTTGGTTAAATATTAGCCGGGATGCGTGTTTAGTACAGCTTTTAGCGTTTTAGTATTATTCGTAGGACAAATTAGTAAGAAAAATCGATCGACTTTTGTTTGTCGTTCTGTAGCTTTGTGTGTGCTATGATTGATGTAATGTTCATCTGGGTGGGTCGTCATGACAGAGTCTGAGTTTATTGAGCATTGTAAAGATTCGGAAAAAAAACACATTTTCGATTATTAGTGGTCAGAGTTGGGCAGTAATTAAATACTTTTGTAATTAACTACTTTTTCAACTAATAAATACTAGTTATGTAATTGCAACTGCAGTTACAAACATGTAGTTGGTACTATAGTTCATTTTCTTGGTTTCGCAATACAGTAATTGTAGTTGGTATTCATAAATCCAACTACTAATTGAAATAAAAAGTAGTTATAAAAATAATTACAATTAGTAGTTGTAATTGTAACTGTAGTTATTGAGTAATAACTACAACTACATATAGATCAGCTGTTTTTTACGTTCCAAAGAGCGAATATATTTTGATGGCCTCTATATAAATATTTACACTCGTAGTTGTGATGAATGGATCATCTGAGACGAGCCCTGTTCAATTGGTGAACATAATATGTCAAACAGAATATGTGAGAACTGAAGGAGGGCGCTCAGCACATTCTCTTGTTCCAGCGATCGCCTCTTGTCACTCTCTCGCAAGGATCTACAGTCTGTCTTCTGTATCGGTCACCAGTCCTCGGTGACCAAAAGATTTTTGAAACAAATTACAATGAGTGGCAATGAATGTGATAGTGAGGACGAGAACACCCTATTTTTTGGAGCAGAGCAATAGAGCGATTATTTTATTTTGCCGCTATGGCTAACGTCCCAAAATCAAATAGCCTGTCTGACAAAAAGTCTGAGTTAAGAGTAATTATAACGGCTAATTTGTTTAAATTTTAAAAATATTATTTAATTTCATTCGACTCGGGAAAATATAAAAAGGAATTTACATATTATTTTCGTTAGTTTTCATTTATTTGCATTAAATTTATTTTGAATTATTATAGTAATGTAGTATATGCAATATAATAAACTTTTGAATACAAAGACATTGGATGTAGTTATTTCTTAACAGCCTCAACTACTTCTTTCAGTGTTTTACACAATTTTTTAAAAGTAACTACCCAAGTAACTGGAGTTGCAACTACAACTACAGTTACAATTACTAACTGTAGTTGTTTTTGGAACTACTGATTTTCTCAACTACTAATTGTAGGTGTGAAATTTTAATTACAATTACTTTAGTTGAAAAATGTAATTGCCCATTATCAATTACTAATCAAATTAGTAGTTGTAATTGTAACTATATTTCAACTAATGTAGTTATAGCTTGTAACTTGTAATTGTAATTACAATTTTGCCCAACTCTGTTAGTGGTTGTCCTTTCTCAATTTCTTCTTAAATCTTAACATTTTCTTCCAGTTTCCATTATTGTAGGAATGTACGTTTATTTATCACCAGAAACCAAATTTTCGTCAATCGCCCAGTAAACACCTTTAATTTCTCCTAAGAGCTCAAGCAACAAGCTGTTTACTTCGCTAGTTGCCTCTTTGTCAATTATCGTTCAATTTCGGTTCTTCTGAATCTCGTTTTATAGAAACAGTTGCTCACTGCATGTGGCGTTACTTCTTGAACTGATGACACAATCCAGAAGATAGCGATGAGGACAGTAATTGATTTGATAGTTGCAATGCGTAGGTGTCTTCCATTTTAGCTAATAGGCGTTTCGAAACATTTGTTCGGTAATGAACTTTAAAGTTTTTTACCTACCGTTGGTCTAATGGCTGGCATTTTGATTTTGACTGCGGTGAAAAAGATTACTTCTGTATTTTAATGCTATCTCCCAATGACATGATGCATTATCTAAAAGTAACAACTGATTTCTTGTTGAATGTTTTTAATCAACCGCCATTAAAAAGGTTCGAGAAAATTGTCCTAGTCATTTAAGCCTTCGAATTCACTTCCCAACTCATCTTATTTTTATTGACGTGAACTTTTCGAAAGAAACAGAATTGCATTGTTTTTCCCTTACCTATTGGGGGGGGGGGGAGTTCAACAGCATGGTGTTCACACAGAAGATCAGTCAACCTTTCTTTCGAAATTTTACCAACATTGTAATTTTCTCCTGTCAGTGCCATAGTTTTGTCGCATAACATTTTTCTTTCATTACACCCATTTCATCGCAATTATAAATTTCTTTAATAATTATATAATTAATTAATGGTTATTAAATACATAAAATAGGTATATTTTATGTATTTGGGGCAGCTTTTAGGAATAGAAATTTCGAACATTACTTACTTTATTATAAAAGTGCTAATGTTTTGAATAACGATTTGGAATTGATTAGTAACCACTCAACGTATCGTCTGACAAACTCAGCAATAGTTCATCGATTGTCCAGAAAGCTGTAAACTTTAATAAAAGTAAAAACGCAGACAGCCTTGCATTGAATAACATTTGCACTTATTATTCTGCCTAAATATTTCCCTAGCAATGCTACCTCAGGAATGGTTCTTAATAACTCTGAATGAATGCAATCCATGATTTTGATTAATATTGTCCACGATGTTCCCAACAGTGCAGACGGGTTGATCAGGAAAAGAAAAATTCTATATGTTTGCTTTAGTTGCCAAATATACAGGTATATGACCTAAACACAGAGAGGGGGAAATGAAAAAATATTGTTCACATAAATGCCTGTCAAAAAAAAAAAAAAATACTGTCATCATCTGCCCCTAATAATTTCTCAAGCGAAGCAGGGTGTCATAGCTAGTATAAGATCATCTGGTCTCGTTCCTCTGTGGTTTATCTTATGCGCAGCTCTACTTGAACCCACATAACCTCCCATATCGTGTCTATGAATGCCAGCGAATCCTTGAAACCTTTCTTTCCCAATAACAGAAGTTGGTTAGGATACTAATGTGAGGGGATTTATTTCGGGAAAATATATATCCAGAGACACTTAGGTTCAAAATGCGTGCCTATGATATTTCTCATTTTGTTTTTTAATGTCTGCAGATGATTCAAGGATCTAATTATTTCGTGCTAGAAGATGACTTATATGATATCGTTTATTGTCGTTTTTTTTTAATACGGTTGCGTTGGGGTTTCTGTGTGATCTAGTATGAAAATTTGTTTCGGAAATTTACTATGTGTTTTATGTGGCAGCAACGTTCAGATGCAAAGATGAATATTTAAATAAACAAAGAACTTTGAGGTAATTTAAATTGAATAATAGATAAAATAAATACTTTACTGATGTTCAGTACGTGTTTCAATTTTTATGTTTCCCACGTCCTGTAGTCAGATATTAGTTGTTGACATTTTATTTGTGGAAATTTGTTTTTATTGAAGAGTAGTTATTTGCAGTCCAAGTAGACCATTTGTACTATTATCCATTTTCGGTCAACACAAGGTATACGGCACTATCTTGTACCGATATGGACGTTCTCCTAGTTTTATTTTAACATTCATTTTTTAACTTTACTTATTTTTCCCATTATTTATTTATTATGTGCGTATATTGCGTTTTACCTGGGAGCAACATTTTGATGCAAAGATGAATGTTTGAATAAACAATGAACTTTGAGGTAATTTAAATTTAGTATAGACAACAACCTTAGCCAAATTTTCTAATCTTTTGGAATAATGATTTTGAATAAGCTTAATTTAATGCTTCTTAGTGTGAACTCTTGTTGCTGCTGTAGCAGATGAGATCAATAAAGGAGAATCAAGGACGCGATGAATGAGTTGGGATCGTGCGCATATTACTGCATTAATAGAATCATACTTAACTGACCTTTTAATTCTGTATAAAATGTGAGGTCCCATATTTCTCACTTTCTGGGGTTCTCCTTATCTTTGCCTCAGCGTTTCAGTAATTGCCCTTATCTATGGGTCTAACTTCTATGGTTCTCCTCATTTATGCCTCTACATTTCTATGTTCCCCTTACATATGCCTCTACATTTCTATGTTCCCCTTACCTATGCCTCTACATTTCTATGGATCCCCTAACCTATGCCTCTACATTTTTATGTTCCCCTTACCTATGCCTCTACTTTTCTATGGTTACCCATAACTAAGACTCTACCTTTCTTTGGTTCATCTCATTTATGCCTATTAATTTCTATGGATCCCCTTACCTATGCCTCTACATTTCTATGACCCCTTATCTATGCCCCTACATTTCTATGTTCCCCTTACCTATGCCTCTACATTTCTATGACCCCTTACCTATGCCTCTACATTTCTATGGATCCCCTTATCTATGCCTCTACATTTCTATGGATCCCCTTAGCTATGCCTCTACATTTCTATGGTTCCCCTTAACTACGACTCTACCTTTCTATGGTTCATGTCATTTACGCCTATTAATTTCTATGGATCCCCTTACCTATGCCTCTACATTTCTATGGACCCCCTTAGCTATGCCTCTACATTTCTATGGACCCCCTTAGCTATGCCTCTACATTTCTATGGATCCCCTTACCTATGCCTCTACATTTCTATGGACCCCCTTACCTATGCCTCTACATTTCTATGGACCCCCTTAGCTATGCCTCTACATTTCTATGGTTCCCCTTAACTACGACTCTACCTTTCTATGGGTCATCTCATTTATGCCTATTAATTTCTATGGATCCCCTTACCTATGCCTCTACATTTTTATGTTCCCCTTACCTATGCCTCTACATTTCTATGTCCCCCTTACCTATGCCTCTACCTTTCTATGGTTCATCTCATTTATGCCTATTAATTTCTATGGATCCCCTTACATATGCCTCTACATTTCTATGTTCCCCTTACCTATGCCTCTACATTTCTATGTTCCCCTTACCTATGCCTCTACATTTCTATGGATCCCCTTATCTATGCCTCTACATTTCTATGTTCCCCTTACCTATGCCTCTACATTTCTATGTTCCCCTTACCTATGCCTCTACATTTCTATGGATACCCTTACCTATGCCGATACATTTGTATGTTACCCTTACGTATGCCTCTACTTTTCTATGGATCCTCTTACCTATGCCTCTACATTTCTATGGATCCACTTATCTATGCCTCTACATTTCTATGGATCCCCTTAACTATGCCTCTACATTTCTATGTTCCCCTTACCTATGCGTCAACCTTTCTATGTTCCCCTTACCTATGCCTCTACATTTCTATGTTACCCATACCTATGCCTCTACATTTCTATGGATCCCCTTATCTATGCCTCTACATTTCTATTTTCCCCTTACCTATGCCTCTACATTTCTATCGATCCCCTTACCTATGCCTCTACATTTCTATGGATCCCCTTACCTAAGCCTCTAAATTTCTATGTTCCCTTACCTATGCCTCTACATTTCTATGTTCCCCTTACCTATGCCTCTACATTTCTATGTTCCCCTTACCTATGCCTCTACATTTCTATGTTCCCCTTACCTATGCCTCTACATTTCTATGTTCCCCTTACCTATGCCTCTACATTTCTATGTTCCCCTTACCTATGCCTCTACATTTCTATGTTCCCCTTACCTATGCCTCTACATTTCTATGGATCCCCTTAGCTATGCCTCTACATTTCTATGGTTCCCCTTAACTACGACTCTACCTTTCTATGGTTCATGTCATTTACGCCTATTAATTTCTATGGATCCCCTTACCTATGCCTCTACATTTCTATGGACCCCCTTAGCCATGCCTCTACATTTCTATGGATCCCCTTACCTATGCCTCTACCATTCTATGGTTCCCCTTATCTATGCCTCTACATTTCTATGTTCCCCTTACCTATGCCTCTACATTTCTATGGTTCCCCTTACCAATGCCTCTACATTTCTATGTTCCCCTTACCTATGCCTCTACCTTTCTATGTTCCCCTTACCTATGCCTCTACCTTTCTATGGTTCCCCTTACCTATGCCTCTACCGTTTTATGGTTCCCCTTATCTATGCCTCTACCTTTCTATGTTCCCCTTACCTATGCCTCTACATTTCTATGTTCCCCTTACCTATGCCTCTACATTTCTATGTTCCCCTTACCTATGCCTCAACATTTCTATGTTCCCCTTACCTATGCCTCTACATTTCTATGTTCCCCTTACCTATGCCTCTACATTTCTATGGTTCCCCTTACCTATGCCTCTACATTTCTATGTTCCCCTTACCTATGCCTCTACATTTCTATGTTCCCCTTACCTATGCCTCTACCTTTCTATGGTTCCCCTTACCTATGCCTCTACCATTCTATGGTTCCCCTTACCTATGCCTCTACATTTCTATGGTTCCCCTTAACTGCGACTCTACCTTTCTATGGTTCATGTCATTTACGCCTATTAATTTCTATGGATCCCCTTACCTATGCCTCTACATTTCTATGGACCCCCTTAGCCATGCCTCTACATTTCTATGACCCCTTACCTATGGCTCTACATTTCTATGGATCCCCTTATCTATGCCCCTACATTTCTATGTTCCCCTTACCTATGCCTCTACATTTCTATGTTCCCCTTATCTATGCCCCTACATTTCTATGTTCCCCTTATCTATGCCTATACATTTCTATGTTCCCCTTACCTATGCCTCTACATTTCTATGGTTCCCCTTACCTATGCCTCTACCGTTTTTTTGTTCCCCTTATCTATGCCTCTACCTTTCTATGTTCCCCTTACCTATGCCTCTACATTTCTATGTTCCCCTTACCTATGCCTCTACATTTCTATGTTCCCCTTACCTATGCCTCAACCTTTCTATGTTCCCCTTACCTATGCCTCTACATTTCTATGTTCCCCTTACCTATGCCTCTACATTTCTATGGATCCCCTTATCTATGCCTCTACATTTCTATGTTCCCCTTACCTATGCCTCTACATTTCTATGGATCCCCTTACTTATGCCTCTACATTTCTATGGTTCCCCTTACCTATGCCTCTACCATTCTATGGTTCCCCTTACCTATGCCTCTACCATTCTATGGTTCCCCTTACCTATGCCTCTACCATTCTATGGTTCCCCTTATCTATGCCTCTACCTTTCTATTCTTTCTCGTCATCTCTGCCTCTACTACTGTGTGAAAAGTGTTATAGAACCAATTTTGTTAACCTATTGTACTCAATTGTATTTTATACATTTTTTCATAGCTCAAATATTAAGTTTTTTATTCATACTTTCATGTGTTCAGTCTTGTGTAAACCCCTACTACTACTTATCGAATTTTGGTTTAGAAGCAGTGGCGGCTCGCGTATAGGCACTGTGGAACTGCAGCACCTCCAATTTCCACTTGATATTATCTATAACATTTAATATAATGAGCCTTTTTTCTTTAATTCTTTCTTTATACTTGTATAATATATAATCCTTAAGCTTAATGCAGTAACCATCCCCCAGTTTATGAAAAAAGATACAAAAATCTTTGTATGGAACTGTACGCTTCACAGTTCCAGCTGCGAGGTGTTTGGCTGTTGTGCGCATGCCCTCAGAGGAAGCTCCACAAGGGAGAGAGAGCACTGTCTTTCCCGCAGTGCCGACCGAATACTTTAAGCTTGAACTGTAACAATTTAGGTTAAAGTAAGTAAAAAATGTTTGATTTTGTTCTTTTAGGATTTTATCAAGTTTCTGAATAAATTTTCTTTTTATACATGTTTGTTTCCTTTTACACAATTTTAAAACAAAGGCTAAACATTTTCTGGAGCAGCACCCCCACTAATTTTAGCTACGAGCCGCCACTGTTTAGAAGTATAGAATATATAGACAAGTGATTTTACTTGTGTGTCATTCCAGCACGTGGGAAATTTGCTTAGTTTCCGCAACCTTTACGTGACGGAGCTTTCTATTTATTAGAATATGAATTTTAACTTTATGTTAATAGTAAACCTTTATCTGCGTGTAAAGAGGTTTTATAATAGATTTAAAAAGAAAAAAAGAACTGTTTCTGATCCGTTCCAGAGCAATGTTTCCTGTATAAAAATGGCCTAAGTTACTTTTTTCTCCAGGGAAAAATAATATATTGCAGAAACTTTTTTTTTTCTTTTTCTAAGACTAATATTAGGCTGTGGTAGGGAGGAGGTAGGTAAGGGGTTGGAGTTTAAAAGGGGGGTGAAGTTGTGGAGGGGCACCCTTTGGGTAGTGGGAGACATGGAGACTTTCTAGAGGCAGTACAGTGAAGACCCCGGCCGCGCCAGATAACCACCTACGCCAATCCGCTTCCCATCAAGGTACGTCTTCAACAGCATATCTCTCTATTCGTCCCTGACAACAAACAACCTCACAGAGCATCTTCGCAACTTTCATCTAACGAAACATACAACTCTTATTATTTTTATAAAATTATTATTTTGTTTGGCGACAAAATAGCCAAAAAAACATTGCATGATCATATAATTTTTTGAACGGAACTTCGATTTTTTCTTAAAAGGAAAATTCCCATATTAACTATATGCACTTTACCTATTGACTTTATTAATGTTCCGTTGATTTATTCAAAGAATTTGTTGGCTCTTCCTTCCAGTACCAAAATGTGATATTTTTGGATTAGGACAGTTTTTCTCTTTAAAGCCAAATTAAAACTAAATTTCATGATTATTTTCACCCAAACTCTTAATAATTTGTTTTGTAAATATTGAGTAGTTTATGATATGTTGAACATTGCTTTATCACAATTCGTCCACAAGGACATGGGAGTTTTCGATCACCAGTACTCTATTTTTGTTTTTATACTATATAGCGGACAAAAGTGGGTTCGCATATTTATAACAAAGCTGTTTTTTTAATGAAAGAATATCGGGATCTAAATATACTCGTACATTAGAATTCAAGTTTATATTTTCCCCCCATTTTCTAAGGGCAGGGGCTGTGGTTGCACGATTATCACTCAATTAAATACGGACAGGACTACATAATAATAATATAATATTCCTCAAAAACTGAATAATTTTAGATTGACATTTGCTATTATCTCCATTACCGGTCTTAAGTTAATTTTTAAAAAAAGGAAGAACCTTTTTTTTTTTTCAAATCATGATCAATTTTGATCAAATTATGATCTGATAAAGTAAGAATGCATTCATTGTGTTGTCTTTAAATCGATTTCTAATTAACTACAAGTGATTCCTTGGAGCTCATCCTTGAAGCTCCTGACCCGACGAATCTGCAACGAATATGTCCGACATGCTTTAGACAGATTTTTTTTTTTAAAGTGTGAAATTTGTGCAGTTTAACGTCACAAGAAAATAGAAGTATGAGACACCTTCTCTAGGAAACGGCTTTACATCCATCAAAAATTTTAATTTTGTTAGTAACCTAAGTGGTATAATCTTAGTTCATTTTTTCTAGTAATGTAGTAATTTCTTTTAAAACAAAGCTACTTTTTTATTATTTATGTATAATATAACTTGTAGAACTGTTGTAGAAAAAATATTTATAACTACCATTTATCATTATTCTTTTATTTGCAACTATAATAAAAATTGGACTCAATTTACGGAATAAATTTGGCTATTGAGAAAGAAGATAACATTTTTGATGTTATTAAAATTAAGACACATGATGTTAGGCGAACATATATGAATTCAGTATCTATACTGTACTGGCATTTTCTAAAATCTATTCCCTGGCATAAAAAAGTAAATATAAGAAATAGCCTATTTAATCTAAACGTATTGTACAGAATATAATAGACAAGCGATCGAACAATGTCAGAAAAGAATCTAATTTACAATCGCATTCAAATGGTGTTGAAGTATGAATTTTTTATAAATATATATGTTAGCCATTTTTTTTTAATAAATGCAATCGTAATTAAAGTCTTATTCTTCAATATTGGGGCGCATTTATTTCCTAAATAATCAAATTTTTCCGATTTGAATTTTCCTATGATGTTACCGAAATTCTGTTTAAATCCACCATTTGGAACCATTCCAGCAAAAGTGGAGGGTGTGATTTTAAAATTTGTAATAGGAAACTTTCTAAGAAACCAGAAGAACAATTTTTCGGAGATTTACTTAATACTGAGAAATTAACATTGAAGTTGTTCTTCTAATTAGTCAACGTAAGCCGAAAAATAAATGGAAGCTCCATTCTGCATGAATATCATTCATTTAAACATTGAACGTAATTACCTTGTGACAAGGAAAAATGGACTGTATGTCTAGTAACGTTGGAAGAATTTTTGGTTTTCTTAAACATGCAACTGGAGTATTTTTTAATAATATTACGTACCTTGATGTCCCACTTAGATTTCTATGAAGAAACAATGATATTTTATTCATTAGGAACTGAACACTTCAGAAGATTTTACGTCAAGAAAATTACAATTTAGTGAAGGGATATGTTATAGTATAAAAGTCTAACAATTAACCTATAAGTCTTAAACTAAAACGTCAAATAGTCCAGGAGAATTGGGAAAGTTCTCTGGTAGAATGATTCATAAATTTCGGGAAACAATTTATAACTCTGATATTTTAAGAGTCGAATCAATTGGCATTACATTAAGTTTTTATTACATATTATTTACAAGATCACTATATTAAATATAAAATAATAAATTTAAATGCCTAGCACTTTACATGCTTCAGTATCTGTAACTAATCTATATTTTGGAATTTGCCGTTAAATAATAAAGGAGCTGTATCCTCGAAGGCATTTGAAGCGTTTATACCACAATAAATAATGGCAAAACAGACAGTACATTAATAGTTTAATACAATTACATATTTCAATTAGTTTAAAATTCTATCTTACTATTATTCAAAGTGCAAAATTTAAATAAATTCAAACTAGAGAATAGATATTGAGATGAGACCATCAGCGTATCATATCCCACTTGCGTAGGTTATCTGCTCCGTTTACGCAGCACCTGCGTGACGGAATTTTTTTTTATACATTTTATCTCTTATTAAACCTCTCGAAACATTTTGAAAATCGCTTCTTGAGTACTAATGCCAGAATTGATGATTTCCTCAGAGTAAAATCTTCGTATAAAATATACGGGTGTTAATAATTATATAGAAGGGGATAAAAGAATCTCAAAATGTGCTAGAGTGAATTTGACATACATGAACAAATTAAAATGAGTATAATAAGGCTTGTAACTCAGCCACATTTATAGACTCTTCTGAGGTCTCCCTTCCTTAGATCCTTCTCCAGGTAATCCAGCCACTTCTGCCTGGACCAATCTCTCCTTGATGACACAAAAAGTACATTAGTTAATGAAATATAGACTTAGGTTGCTGCAAATACTTTTAATTTTTATTATATTTACTGGATAGCTTCACGCTGCTCTGCCTCAATTTTAGTTTATGCAATATTTTTTTGTTTTTCTCAACAAAAAAAATTTCAATTATATAAGATCTTCAATTTATCCACGGTTTCTCGAAAAACCAAAAAATGTTAAAAACTGAGAAAAAAAAGTGCACCAAGCAAATTTCAGTTTAGAATGTTTTGACACTTTTGAAATAACGCGAAATATGTTTAGTGCGAAATATAATTATTCTGATTGAATAATAATTTGACCTACGATAACTCTTACAGATTGTAAATACAGAATATGACGATAGCTATTGTACACAGGGGCAGAAATTTGTTTTCCTTCTTATATATAATAGATTTCGAAAAATTCCCACGGCGTACGAATATTTCAGTGTGTTACTTGATGCTTAGTGAAGTGAGTAAATGTTTTGTCATTTGTGGACATAGCTGATTAAACCTTGCAGACCTAGGTTCGGTGCGAGAGTAGAGACATTTGTTTTATTTTTCTCGAGGAATTGCGAAACGCTTTGTTTGTTTGTTTTTTTTGCATCGGCAGATTTCATTTAAGGGAAATCATCCCCCTGATGAAATCGCGATCTTCATCATCAAAATGTCTTCGAATATCCATGGATCCTACGTAGGAGATGAATAAAGTCCGCCCCATAAATATATATACAAACACACAAGCATACTTGATGTTACTGCTCTAATGGTCGTAAATTTTGATTATTATCACCAAATTCCATATTTATGAGTTTCTTGTAAAAAAAGATCAAGTTCATAAATGCTTGAAATATTACAAAGAAGGGGTGGAGAACTCGAATATTCACCATATATAAGTTTTTTTTTTTTTTTTGAGCCGCGTTGAAAAAATGCATACAACGGATCGTATTGAAAATTAAATTGCCCACAGTAGGCGTTATATTCACTTTTCCTAGTAACTCAAATATTAACCGAGATATTTGCATTTTTTTGTTTTCATCCTTTACTATACCCCATTCCTCCTCATTTCATATACGAAATAAGCCAATAAATTGGGAACAGTCTTCTTTCAAGCCCAAAAAGTTCTGAACAAAAAATTCGAAATAATTCCGTTATTATAGCTTGAATCGAAAAACTTATATCAATCATATTTGGATGTGTAATGTGCTACAATTGTTATGCTATACATTTTTCTGTACTTGATTAACCGAGATATTCAATTTAATTATTAAATTGGTAAAAATAACGTTAACTTTAGATATTTCGTAATTAAATTTAATTAACAAAGATCTAAAGCGACAATTTGAAGTTAACGTTATTTTTTCTAATTTATTTGTAATTCCCCAGACAGCAATATTTTTACAGCTAAACAGAAGAACTGAGTAGCTTAAATTATATTTTTCCTGTTAGGAGAATAACTTCACTCGTATGAAAGTAATGATTACAACTTTAATATACGAAATTTCATTAGGACCAAGAGACCAACCTCCCATTAGGGAAACCAGGGAATGACAGTTACCCTTCTAAACCAAGAAGAGGTTCTTAACCGAAAGGCAATTAACAGAACGCCATTATCTTTTCTTCCATTCAGGTTTGTAGAACGAGGTATGCAGTTCTGTTAATGTTCTATTGTAGAGTAAGTTCTTCTCGAAAGTTATGGTATGACCTGAAAAGTAATTAATCATCCTTCTTGACCTTTGCAACGCCATTCATGTCAATAAAATGAAATAAGTACAAACCAGAATTAATAATTGTTTAAAAATGTTGTTCGTAAAAAAATAAAATTGTAATCATACATGTAATCAACTTGAAAAAATGTTATATATATATATATATATATATATATATATATATATATATATGAAACACAATTTTATGTCTTATATGCAATAATATTGGACACTTGTCTTAGAAATATCCAAACAGAGTAAATAATAATATCAGATATATAAATAATAAAAGTGAATTGGTGATATACAATGTATAATGTATATTAAATCAATTTTATGAATTGCAATAAAATTTATGTAAGAGTACCATTGCAATTCTTTTCTAACAGAATAAAACATTATGTTGTAAAGGTTGTTTTAATAACGACATTTATCTAGCCTTCACGCTATTAGTAATAGATATAATTTTGATTTCCATGATCTTATTACATTAGATAGAGAAAAGTAGGTAACAAGATGTAAGTAAACGAAAATATAAACATAATGTAAAATAAAATAGAGATGTATAATAAAAAAAACTGGTAACGAGTTATATGTTTTTAATTTATTGGTAATTTTATAGCTTAACTTTAAACGTTTTTGAAAATTTAATTTCTTAAGATTTAGGCTATTATTTTCTAGTGGACCGATTAATAGTTGATTTTCTATTTTTACTCTATGAAGGATTGTAATCCGTCGACACGCTGCGCCATACACATAGTATACTTTTCATAATGGAATTCAGCTATTTAGATTGAACTAAAAGGCGATTTTTCAAAACTTTCTTCAAATTTCAACCAATTATACCAGGTAGATGGGGAAAATGAAGTGTGTGTTTCTGTATGTATGCGAGCGCGTGTTTGTGCTTGAGATATAGAATTTTATCAAACTCTTTGTTTTAGCGTTTCTTGTAAAACTAAAAGTGAAGTTGGTTCATGAATGAAATTGAATTCAATGTCGCATGTTAACAATCTTGTTAAGCAAGTAGTTAATTTACAACAATTTTTATTCTATAGAGTTTACTATAACATGAATATTAAGGCAGTTATTTAAAATTGTTTGTTTTCAAAATAATGTATTACTAAATATATTATGTTGAGCTTTAATTTATAGTTTTATTTCACGGGGACCTTACTAAGAGAGAAATAGTGAATATAACGAGATGAAGACAAGCGATCTTGGTTATCTGCTTACTATACACAGCTTCTGAGTGATAAACTTTTGTCAGTATCAATCTGATGAAGCTATTAAAGTCCGATTTCGACGTATTTTATATTAGTTGGGCTCAGGCTGGCCGTGCGAGTTAAGGCGTTGGTCTTAATCTCGCGTGGTAGGCCTGGGGTGGCGGGTTCGATTCCCGCCCTTGGGCAGTAGAAACTTATTTAGTGACGGACTCATTAAATAAACTCCTTAGGCCCACCCTGGTTAGAAAAGGGTGGTAACCTGAACATAACTCGTCCCGATTAGGCATAGTAGCATAAAGTGGACGTAAATAATAATAAACAAATATTATATTATGTTACCACTCTTTTTGATATAGCATATAATGAATGGCCTAATAAGAATTTTTTTAAGATTTTGAGAGTCCCTCTCAGTTATAATTGATAAATTATTGTAATTATGATTGAAAAAGGTCATTATCTCATTGCGCATTTATTCGTCAGTGGTTTATTTAGAATAGTCTGTAATACATTTTTCAGTGTTAAAATTTTGTTGTGTAGTATGAATTTCACATTTTTGTCTTCCTACTTCCGGCGGCCTTCAAATAACAATTTAATAGTTTAATGAGAGTAGGACTGAACGAATTTTAAACTATTTTGAATTTGTTACTAATTAAAACGAACTTGGGTAACATACCCTGTTATAGAATTTAAAAATGCTATTGGGTGAGTAAGAAATAAATACACTTCTAAGGAAATACCCCAACATAAAAAGTTCTTTGTATTATAGGCTTAATCGAAAAGTTATATATAAAAAAAATGAGTCATGAAAAAGTAGAATATGATAATCAGTATTAAACTAAACAGTATACGTCTGTTATATTGCAAGAGAATGACTAGTGCCAATGCGAAGTTAAGACAGCTATTATATTTCGACGAGATACTTATTCGAACCAATTAACGACGGGCAATTCCCTTCATCCGCAGCCCCTGCTGAGCTATTTCTCATTTTTATAGTTTTAAATTCACGGACTTAGGCACAATTTGTATTTTTTTTATGTACAGCCATTGCTCATAGTATTCTCAAGAACTTATCTCACCTTTCATTTGGAATTCCCACTTGTGGAATTGGTGTTACGTAAGATATACTACGATGTGTTTTACAATAGTATTTACTCAGAAGTGAAGACGTAAATTCATCAATATCCTCGGTATTATTGTTTCTATCGAGAAAAATTTCCGTTTAGAGTATAATTTTTTTTTGTATTAGTTATTCTGTAGTATAAAATTCAGAATTCACTGTTAAATAGAAGTCATATCATTTATTTAGCGAACTACTATTTTAATGAAATCTTTATATTTTGAGGGAAATCCATATTCATTTCAGAACGTGGAAATAGCTAATATCACAATATCTCACTATGCTCCTCCTGTCCTGTTTTCCACGCAGAGTATCCCTCTAACGTGGGAATTTATTTTCATGTTGTGTGCTCCATCCATTGGATACTACACACATTTCAGCATTACATTATAATATTTCTTATATAATAAATGTAAACATTATAGAACAATAAATTAATTAAATAAAAACAAAAATAAAGTAAAAAATAAAATAAAATAAAACATATGTAACATAACATTACATATGTGTACAACAGTAGGTGTATATCTACAAAATGGTGTCCAAATCTTGAATAAATGCATTAAATCCCTTGTTGAATTTGAGTAGAAGTTTCGGTTTGTCCGTCGGCCAAGTTCCGTTTTGTAAGGTAATATACTTGATGAGTTTTGTTCTTGGTCCGTCAAGTAATGTACAGTCATATAAGAGGTGGTCATATGTCTGTTCAGTCTCATCGTCACATTTACATGTATTTGTGTTTGTTAGTTTAAATTTGTACAAGTAACTCTTCGTTGGTCCATGTCCTGATATAAATTGTATTTGTTTAGAATTGGTAAGTGTTATTTTTTGTCTCTGGTATACAGTTGGTATGTACTTATGTAATTGTCGTCCTTTAGTAGTGTTTGTCCATCTTTCGTCCCATTTTTTATAAGATTCGTCTATCAAAATAGTTCTAATGGTCTGTTTAGTCAGTTTAGAGTATGTAATAGGTATCGTTTCGTCTCTTGAAGCTGTATTTGCAAGTTGGTCTGCTGTGTCATTTCCTAAATTTCCGGAGTGTCCCTTTATCCATGTTATTGCCACTATTACATTCTTCTGTCTACATCGTGTGATTAGTCTTCTGATCTGTTCAGTCTGTTCGTTATGGTTTTCGTTATTGTAAATGCGGTCTATGTTAATTTTGCTGTCCGTATAGATTATACTAGTCTCTCTGTCACTTGAAATGTCGTACAGTGTTTTGAGTGCCTCAGTAATTGCAAAGTTTTCTGCTTGATTGTTTGTACATAGTGGTGATAGTCTGTATTGTCCTCTCTGTATAATAATGCCGTCTTTTAAAATAATGTACGCACACCCAACGCCATCCTTGTTTTTACTTCCGTCAGTGTATATATGATATGTCCACGTTATGTCTAAGTTGTCTAATGGTCTAATGTAGTCCTTTGGGTGTAACCAGTAACTATGTCTCACGTCTTTTTCTATTTCGTTTGATGTAATATTTTGTAATGTAAAGTCATGTGGGATTTCATTCAATTTCAATAACATATGTTGCCTTATCATTTGCTCAGCTTTGATGTAAATTGGCAAAGTGTCTGCTAATACACATGAAGCCTCATAAGATAAAGTACGATATCCTTTAGCAATTTTTATCGCAATTAGCCTTTGCACTCTTTCTAATTTTTTGACATTTCTTTTCACGGCCAAGGCATGGCCCCATATTTCAATTCCATACGTCAATATGGGAACGATCGCCCCTTTGTATATTGTGGTCAGAGCGTCGGATTTAAGACCCCAGGACACTCTAGCAGCCATCGAGAGTCCGTTTATTATTGAAAGCAGTCTTGTTTGTAAGTTAGTAATGTGATAGTTCCATTTCAATTTCCTGTCAATGTGAAGTCCAAGATATTTTAAGATATGTTTTTCTTGTAATGTCACACCATTTAATTTAATGTCTAAAGTAGGTGTGTGTCTTTGTCTTGTAAACAGTGTGTATGATGTTTTTTCTATATTAAATTTGAGTTTGTGTGTTTTAGCCCATTCATTGATTAGTACCAAAACAGCGTTAGTAAGTTGGGTGATTTGAATTAAGTCTATTCCAATAACCATAAGTAAAATGTCGTCAGCAAATGCAATAATTTCAGTTCCTTCTGGTAGTATTGTTTTAAGTAGACTGTCTAAAATGATTTTCCACAGTAGAGGTGAGCAAGCTGAGCCCTGTGGCGTGCCTCTATTTTGAGAAGTGTGTACAGTGGTGTTTTGAAGGGTCATGTATACAACTCGATTATTGAGATAGTCTCTAAGTAATTTGTAAATATTTTGTGGGCATTTTTGTTTATGTAATGATTCGAATATCGAAGGCCACCAGGCGTGATCGAAGGCTCCTTTAAAATCCATCGAAACGATCACAATATGTTTCTTTCCTGTTAGATTCGTTCGTAGTAAATTAGTAATTCTGTATAGTGCGTCAACAGTACTTGTTTGGGGTGTGAATCCATATTGATTTGGGTGTAAAGGAGCATGTCTGTTTAGGTGAACAGAAAGCCTGGAATTAATAATTTTTTCTAGTATTTTACCTCCAACTGGAATAATACTAATCGGTCGATAAGTAGAATTTCCTAAATCTTTTGGATTTTTGGGTACTGGAATTACTTTTGATATTTTCCATATATCAGGAAATATTCCGTTATCATAACATTTTTTTATATAATGTTGTTATAAATTTTGGAAAAATTTCAAATAGTTTTTGGAATATATCAACTGTTATTAAGTCATGACCAGCTGCTTTGTTTGGATTTAGTTGTTCAATAATACTACTTATTTCAATGTCTGTTAAAGATAGGTCATTTTCTGTATTAGGGAGTAGATTACTGTCCCGTCTCATTGTAGTGTGTATGTCAGAATCTGTGTTTGGGTCATCTTCAATGAAGAAAGTAGTCATTAATTGTTGTATAGTTTCTTTTGTGTCAGTAGTAAATGTTCCGTCGCTTTTCTGAATCGTCCGTAGTTGTATGTTGGTTTTCAATTTATCTGTGGTATATCTATAAATCCATGTCCAAGGATTAGTCTTATCAATTTTATCACAGAAACTTTTCCAAGATTTTAGTTTTTCTTCTTTTATCATTTTACCATAAATATATTTAGATTGAATGTAATTAGTCTGTCTTTCCTTTCGTAATTCAGGGTCACTGGTCCTTTGGAATTTTCGTCTTAATTTATTAGTTGTATGTCTTAACTCAGTAAGTTTGTCAGTCCACCAAGGTGCTGATTTCTCTGCCTTGAATTTTTTATGACGCAGGAATAGAAAATTGCAAGTTTTGATTAAACATTTGTTAAATTTATAAAGAGTTTGATTAATTCCAATTGTATTAAGTAAATTAATCAAAGATTCTTCAATTGTTTCATCATTGTTATCATTATTGAAAATTGTATTTTTTATTATACATATCAGCTTCTCTTGAAACATGATCCAGTCAGCATTTTTAGTTATGTATGCTTTTTCATTTGTAAGATACATTTTTTTAGGAAACGTTAGGCGTAATGAGTATGTCAGCAAGGAATGATCAGAAAAGTTTTCATCATCATGATTAGTCCAGTCATGTACGTATTTCGCCATAATACCATTCGTTATTTTTGGGATGTCCTCCAAAGCTGGTGAAAGTCAAAAAATAAAAATGACTCACAGAGTATTTAAGTCAGTGTACTACTTTTTTGATGATTTAAGAAGTCGCTTGTATAGTTGAATATTGGTAGGATGTAGAAGAGTTGTAACTCAAGACCTAAATGCTTATCGCATAAACGTTTATCTGGGACGATTTAAAGCCATCAGTAAGAGCGGCAGAGCGGAGCAAGCCACTTGTTCTAAGTACCTTTCAAGTTGCACCTCTTCCTTACCACCCTCTTACGGACAGCAGAAGAAATATTACAATATGTTCTGTATAGTATGTGTCGAATCAAATAACTACCCGAATCCATTGATCGGAAACTATTATTTCTCAAATGTTAAGGTAAATTTAACATTGATATTTTCATAATTCTGATTGATTTAAAAGTATTTAATAATAGTATGCATACAAATAAAAATAAAGTAATAGGTATAGTTAGGCATATTCTTCTATAAAAACGTAGGAGGCATATAGACACCTATTAACTACGTTTGGTTGCCTTTATCAGCTGAAAGTGAGGGAGGAAGTTGAATTTCTTGAATATATAGTATGTGTAGCTCACTGTATAGTACCGTAGCATTCTTCGAGCTCTACCTTCCTCGCATTGAATTTATGAACCCAAACCAAACGAAGCCGAAATGGTTTTGGAGATTAAATAAATCGTGATATTCTCTATCCTTGAGAAGCATTGGACAAGATTTTATTTTTTCGTTTACCATAATTCGACCTACATATTGTTTTCTAAAACATTCAATAATCCGATTCATTGGAACGCAGTTATATACAATTTACACGATGAAAATGTCTTTTCATAATGTACTTCAAGCGTTCACAAGTTCCTTTTTTTTTAGCGTATTTAGAATTAGCTTTTGCAAGACAAATTTAGAAAAACTAAGACAAGTCTTTTCATATTTCGTTTTTTATTCTTCATTCATTTCGATTTATATTAGGCAAATATATTTGAATTTTATTAAAAAATTGTTATTCCTTTTTTCGCTTATTTGTCGTATTCGAGTTCATTCGTATTATCATGATTCCCTCTCCTATGGCTTCGGCCAATATATTACGAAGCGTATTATTTCAAATTGAAATACGAAGTAAAATGCCCATCGGATAACAAAAAAGTTTCAAAGGGATGGGGAAAATTAAAAATGTCTTGTTCCAAATTTACTGCAATTGTTTTTCACATTAATTTTCTCTAATTCGAATATTAACCGAGATAACTGATTTTTTTAGACTTCATTTTTTTTACACCCTCACTCCTGCTAATGTGATTTTCACTTAGAAGACTTGAGCCACAACCCAACACATTTCCAGCTTCAATTTCAAGTCCTGTTTACATAGGTTTCTTGTTACAACAAAAAAAAGGACAGTAGATCGTGTTTGATTTGCGAAGTGTTCTGCAAGTGGAAAATCTGCTTTGACGCAGCCCCTGCTTGACGAACTTTTTATTTTTATGAGTAGTTTTATAAGTGTTGATTAGAATTATACTGATTCACACTATTTTTTTTTCGCTTTCTTCGCTACAAATTTCATCGATTGTTTAATAAATCTTACGATATTTTTCTCCACTTCCCAATAAAGTTGGTCACTCCGGGAAGTTAGACCGTACTCCCTTCGGGGAAGGCTTATAAGCAGTGTACCACCAGTTTTTTTCTAAATTCAAAGTATGTAAGCAATATTGTTTATTAGTGTATTGGTACCTTAAAATCATGTATAAATATTAACTTTGTAAACTAATATTTTCACTTTACTCTTTATAATAAAGGCTAAATTCATTCATTCATTCGCACTATTTTTATTCAGATTATTCATTCTTTTTTCACCCCCACGTTCTATTAATGTATATTTTAATTGAATTAAAATCCATTCAGATTTCAACAATGCAATATACTATCACTATCTTAATTAAGATCAAACTCACACTATGTTATGCACACATATATTTTGTATTTATATACTGAGTTTAGAGCAATAATAACTAAGTCAAAGTTTTTTGGTTCATACAATGTTTATAATAATACAGTATAAATTACAAAAAATATAAATAGCTTATTTAAATATTTTAGTAATGGGCGTTAAAAACGTTCCCTAGAAGCGTGGAGTATCCTTGTAGACCACGTTCCATTTCAATGTGTTCAGAATTTGTCAGTGAGGAATCAGATCATTTACCGAGCTCTTACTGATTCTTTTCTTGACAAACTAATGATAGGTTTCAGTTTGTTATACACTGAGACATTTTTTATGGGAGTTGAACTATACTTTATTGAATAAAAGCTTATTATATTGTTGTGATATCCCAAAGAATGATTTTTAATAATTTGTAACTGAATATCTTAAATGTAAATATTAATCAAGACACAAAAAAACATACACAAACACATAGTACTTTGCTATCATTTATTTTTTTATGTAGTAAATAAATAAAATTAAGGAAAACATTTATTTATAAAACATATCTTGAAAATTGTTAAAGTTGTGTCTTCATTGGCTTCACCTCAACTGACTATGTAATCGTTTTTTTTATTATTATGAGTCATTCACATGTTAGCAGGCAGGGAGCTTGTTTTCTTTTTATGAGCCATTTGTTGATAATCCTGTTAATAAATCAGGGTATTAAGAAAAAAGGTAAATCAGGAGGGGTTTAGTCAAGGATGCTAGACAATTATAAAAGTCATTATTACATTCTCTATTTTTAAAGCTCTTTGAAGTTAAACCGTTTAGCGTTGTTCAGTTTTTTTTTTTATTATTCCTCTTCTCATACTGCAGCTGAAACAGAAAATTCACCTAAATATTTTTGGAAGAAAGTTTACATCAAACCTACGAAAGTTCAACCTTTCGTTTTAAGATAAAAAGTTTTTTTGAAGAAAATATCCTTTTAGTCCTGACCTATAGGGAGTATCTTTTGAGTAAGTAAGTCCTTTTATCAATGCCTATTTTTGAGTCAAAGCTGTTACGGTTTGGGTTGGATTTAATTGATTTTGAATATTAGGTAATTTAATTTACTTGGAAAAAGGGCTCCAATTTTATATTTATCTATCTATGATTGTTTAAATTCGGTATGATGTGATTCAATTCCCGTTTTTGGTAAAATATTAACTCTTCTTATTCTGGATCCAATATTATTTATATATTCTTCATATTTTATGACAAGGGTCTCCAATGAAAAACATTTTTTACGGTGCAAATATTATTGAAATATGTAGGATAGTTTCAATAAAGTTTGCACCGAAAAAAATGTTTTTCATTGGAGACCCTTGCCATAAAATATGAAGAATATATAAAATATTAACGAATCCATTTTTTTTTAAACTTATTTGACTGGCTTTGAGGTAAGAGAGGAACGAAACTTCGTGGCGAGAGATAAACCACTTCCTAGTGGCAAGCACGTTCCATCTACCCCTACATGCAAATCTTTGACTAATGTTATGACGTAAAGGGGATAATTAATTCTGTAGATAGCTAGGGAATGCACCCATTCCTCCACACTTGTCGAGTTGGTGCTTCCTAATTCACGACTATTGCCGTCCCGTGAAATTAAAATGTAATAAATTATATAAAATACTTTCACCAGCCCCTTCTATTAGTCCTATCATCGCCTACATACATTTACTGATAGTTATTAAATAACCTTGTTCCATTAATTAAATTAATATGGCAGGTATGATGGCTGATTTTAAGGAACTGATTTGCCCTAGAATATTTTACCAATCTGAGTCAAAGTCGTTTTCAAAATCATTAATAATAACATGCATTAATTAAATATTAGTGAACTTAATAATTGCTTGTATGTGAAATCAGAATTGAAAGAAAATACTGGTACTAAAATATTTACATACAATTATATTTAGTAAGGAATAGATTATTGTTGAATATCATGCAATAAAATAAAATTGACTCTACTCTTCTAACTTCTCTTTATTAGACATATGTTTCACTAAATAAATTTCTTCAGGTGTATAGAACCTTAAACGTAACACAAAAAAAGATAGAATGTCTATCAATAGGGCCTCGTCAAGACAGGATAGTCGTTTTTTGAACCATTTATCCTGAGAGACTATTTCTATAAAGTGAAATTAGAAGAGTAAAATGGATTTTCTTTTCTTTATTGGCCCCCTAACATCATCTATTGATGGAAGAAGTTAGGCCACAACTTTGTATTTAAACTAACATGGCTAAGCTAATAAATATACCTATTAAAAGTTTAGTTTTTTCTTCATTGTTAGGCAAGTGGATGAAGTATAATATAATAAAGAACTTATAAATTTTATCAAAAGTATTGATATTGATGTAGCAAAAATACATTGGAATGTAAAGTTGATTGTGAAGAATAGGAATTATAATTCAATATATTTACTTTACATCGACTCGCAAATTAAACATCGGTTGAGTTTAACTTTAATTGATTTTTTTTTGTTTTCATTTTATTTGTAATTAACTTACTTATTTTAATATTTTATTATTATTATTTTTTTTAAATTATATTTGATTAGATGGTTGATTAACGTGTATATATTGTTAAATAAAAATGTATTTAAACATAAGCATACATGTAATATGCCATGTGGCAGTGGAACATGTATTCAAATAAATAACTCCTCTTAGGGCTACTATGAGGAGAGAAAAAAAAGTCGATCAAGCATTCAAATTGAAAATCGCATAAGTGGGGGTTAACTGGAGACTGATAACTAAAAAATGCAAATATCTCGGATAATATTAGAGTTAGAAAAAAATAAAAACAAGAATTTAAGACAATTCATTACCTTGACAAAGGAGATATTTCGAATTTTTTTATTTTATTTTACCACTTTTATAAACTCTCTTTTCTTTGTCCAATGAAAACAATAGATCGTATTTACGCTTTAATTAAGACTCTATATAGGCTTAATAATAATATGAGATGAGTAGAAGTGGGGGTTTACTGAAGGCTTAAAACTAAATGGGTTCAAATATCTCTGTTAATATTAGAGTTTGAATATATATTCCTATCCGGCAAACAATAATGGAGACATTTCGAATTTATTCACCTACTCTAATCCTCCCTGCTCTTTTATACAAACAATGACAAATATTTTATGTAAATGCTTGAAATTGTTTATCTCATTAGTATTTATCTTTTTCAATTATAGGTACATTATTTATTTTATCATTGTTAAGGCGTGCGGTTAGCTTTTGCGGTAATAATAATACAAAATGTCGAGGTGGGGAGCTTTTTAAAGGCAATAATAAGGGAGCATTAGACTGAATAATAAGAGAGCATTAGACTGAAATATTTACTATTTTATGGAAAGATGAGGGTGAATAATACAAGTCACTATTTGAGTTCTCCAAAGAATCAAATATATATTGAATAAGTAACATATAATAAACTTTATAGTAGGGATACAACTTAAATCCTAAAGAATGCTGATTTAGAAACTAACGTTATGTCTAATTGAACCAAACATTAACATTTATTGATATAGAGGTTGAAAAATAAACAAAGGAAATTTAACTTTATAAAATACTTTAGCGGCAAGCCAATAATATATACAATATAATGATCGATCGGTCCTATATTATGAGTACTCATAGTAAAACTAATAGTTTGCGTAGATAATGCTAGCATTATAATAAGAAGTAGGTACCTGCGGGAAACATATACTTTCCTTGAAGTGGAGTCTTCTTCCGGTGTTATTTTGTGTTCCCAAAGAGATTCTGTCTTCTAGCTGTTGAATCCTGGTTGCGGAGACCTTTGTTTTCGATGCGGCGATCCTTTTCTGACACTAGAGTTGCGGGCGGTGAATACTATTCTTTCTTTTGTGGATTGCCCGTCCACTCCGGCGAGGAAAACCAACTGCACTGATGTAATGGCCGCTCAGATCAAGCGGGCTCTCTGTCCTGTAGGCTAGCGCAGCAGTTTCCTCTCCTGGCCACTGCCTACGTGATCTCCATATGTGAGGCGGGTTTGTGAACTAAGCGAGCGCGGGAAATTCAATTCAAAGACGACTGAACAATCATATATCATAAAATATTACTTACTATTTTTTGTATACAATTTTTTTTAATGTACCTATTTCCTTTTTAAATCTAATAACTGTAGGTTGATTGGAAGAAGTGTCCATCCTTCAACAGTCGCACTTTTTTTTCACAAGTAATTTCTCTCTTCACTCTCTTTTTTCTAGTTGATTTTATGTACTCGATTACTCTAGATTCATTTTCAATACATTCACAGTTTAAAATTAAAATTATGCCGATGTTCAAAAACCTGACAAGTAAGGGAGATTTTTTTATTGCCATTGCCAATATTCTTTGACTGCTGTCGAAATGTTGCATCAAGGGATTGCTCTGATTACGTCAATATTATAAATCTGATTTCATTATTTCGGTTTCCAATGTTCTTCTTTTTTTAAACTACTTTTAGAAGACAGTTTCTTCTCATACCTTAAATTTTCTTCGTTTATTTATCCTGAAAAGAAAGAAACAAAATTTATTTCTACCAAATTTATTTCAAAACTTTGAGCAAAGTTTGGTGAAACTCCCCATATTTATTACATTATGCATATTTGTATCCAAAAAGGAGGAAATATTCAACTTTCAGGTGAATGGATATTGATACCGTGAGGCCACTTAGTAATATAATTTTACTAAAAGCTAGTTCCCTTTTATTGTTCAGAGCTTTTTGATAAACCTTAATTAGTACAAATATTGCCAAAGGAATGTTTTAACTTGAGTAGAAACTTACCCAGCAGTCAATTATACTTTAACTAGATAATTCGTCGATTATATTTGGACGTTAAATTGATGGCATATAATTTTCCTTAGTCTTCTCTTCTCTCATTTATTAGGGTTAGATGAGATGTATACTGTAATTACTAAAATATCTTTAGACGAGAAAACTATATTATAAGGATTTTAGTTTAAACAAATTAAAAAATCAATAGTTCCTTTAGTAGATGCATATATTATGGACTATGAACTTTTATCTACACTAGATACTTTTCGATTTATTCTTAACTTTATACGGGATGAATTAAAGGTTACTTTACTCCGACTAACATTTTATTTTTGAAGTTAGCATAGCGGTTTCAGTGGAGGGGTTCCTCCATCATCAGTGCGTCTACAGTCATGTTAATATTGCTTGTGCAGCTCACTAAAGAGCTAATGGAAATGCGAGCCATGTGCTACGAACTAAATTAAATTAATCTGGTGGAAAGCTGTCATTTATTCATCTAGTGAAATTCAAGTGGGGACCCTCTTGATCAATTAATTTCTTTAAAAACTATTAAATAGCAATTATGCATATATAATACACTCATTATAAAAATAGCTCAAGTTCCATTAATACATTTTGTAAAATCTATCAATTTAATAATTATATATAATAAATTAACGTCGTGAATATTCTTAATACCTAAAAAAAAAAAAAAAGATTCATCCATTTTTAATTCATCGGCATGCCTTGTTATTAGTCTTAAATATATTAAATAATATCATATTTTATAAATGGTAAGAAACTTGTGCCCACCTCCAAGAGACAATGTACTTGATCATAAATTATTTTTTGTCCAATTTTTATGAGAAATATTTTGTACTTTTATTTAATAATTGAGCATGTTTGATAGTATTCACATTGCCGATAAAAGCGCCCTTCAGACATGAAGTTCTTTAATTTATTTTTAAACAAAGAGTATTTTTTAATAGATTTAACACGTTCGGTTAACGAATTTTACTCCAGAAAATGATAGGCTTTTCTCGTAACATTTGTGTTTGTGGTTGGGATTTTGAAGCATATTCTTGTATATTTTATATGATTATGTGTTCTACTATTCCTAACAAGTTCATGTTTCGTATCACAAACAGTATTTTTGGCGTGTACATATTGAAGAAAAGGTAATTGTTTTTGATTCCTTAAAGAGTGGCAGGAGTCTCGACTTTCTATCAAGAGTATTTATTTTATAATTATTATTATTATTTTATTTATTTATTCCAGACAAAAAATCAACATACCCTTACCATCTCCATAGAGTAGTCGCCATATAGCTGCAAATGTTTGATATAATAGACGTGTCCATGTTGACATTAAAGGCCTTGTTATGTTGGTCATGGCTCTGAAGACCGCTCGTGCTATGGAAGTAGACTTTTCTGATATACTGTAATTTAAGGATGTTTATTTTTGAAATGTTTTGTTTTTAATTCCATCCGTGTATCAGTTATCTTTGTAGATCAGGATATTTCTGTTAAAGTCGATGTACTTGGCCTATAGATATTGGAATCTTTTCGTTTTGACGTAATATGCATGATTTTTTTAATTTTACATTCTATTTGTTTTACATTTTAATTTTTCAGTATTTTTTCTATTAATTTTTCAAATTAATCAAAGTAATTTTTAATTTTAATTTTGTAATTTTTACCTAAACTTGTTTGCAACTTTATTCAGATAACTTTTTGAACTTCAAATTTTTAAAAAATTCAAACATAAATTTATTTTCTATAAATGATACTTAGCTCTATGAAGAAAACACAAATTTAACTGTTATTCTTTAAATTATATTAAATCAAGTTGTCTAGTTTGCCACACATTTTTAGCAGGCATGTTTTTTCACGAATATTTTTGAAAATCCATCTGATTCTATTATGTAGACCCAAGGATTATAGCTTTATTGTATCGTATGTTTAGTGTGTTCTAGAGAGACTAGGGCTAGAGTTTTTCAACCATTTACGAAATAAATAGAATACAGTTCGAGCAATCCATACTCCTGTAATTAAATGTTATTTCTTTTCTGGTGTTATCAAAGATGATTGGCCTATTGATGACATTTACTTTTACGAATTACTGTAATTAAAAGCGCGATGATTGCTTATAGGAAGTGATGGGTATTATTATGCTGGATTGTTTATTAGTTTAAAACAATGTAGTTACATTTAATGAATGAATGACATTTTACAAATAACTACGAAAAGTAGGAAACTGTGAAGATCCCCCTTTGGCTGTCCGTTTCCTTTGATGTGCTAACGTATTTTACATAAAAGAAAAAGCGTATTAAAAACTAAAAAACGAGCCTAAAAAATTAGAAAGGCAGATGCTAATGTCACGTCACACAGGGATTATGTTGTGGGATGGTTTTGCCAGGAACAACTGGCATCTTACACAATTCATCTTGCGTAGTAGTTGTTACACCCGAATGAGTATTTATAATTCAAATAAAAAACGCCTTATTTACTTCGAAGGAGACGATTTTGGCACTTTTTGATTTAATTTAGAAGTGACTAACAAAAAAAAAATAGAATTAGAACCCGTTGTTAGATTTTCACTGTATTAATATATAAAGAATAGTAATTCTGAATTGAGGTACTACTAGTAGTTTAAATTTGTAATTATATACTGCTCAAAAATGAATAGGGATATTGGTTATTTTTTCTTATCATATTAATTTTAATTAAATCGATCTTAATTAAATTTTTTTTTATGGGGGAAAAGACAATAATTTCTAATAAATATTAATGATATTTATAATAAAAAAAAATATGCTAGGCCCTATACATACCACAAAACAGCCCATATCCCTATTCATTTTTGAGCAGTTTACTTACAAATGAGGATAAGTTTAAAATATTTCTTTCAATAAAAAACTTAGTTTCATTTGGCAAGTATCGAATTTCTCTGAGCCCACAGAAAATATAATTGCAAAAATACTTACTAATCAGCATTAAATAAATAAAGTGTTTCAACTCAATGGATTTATTATAATGAACATTTTTTTGAGTATTTTCGTAAATTATTTGTTTTATATTCTTGTATGAAGTGCGAATAAACTCAATTATTTAAAGTAATGGAGATATCTATAATTTTACATTATACCAATTTTTAAAGTCTTACTCACCCGTTCCGATTACGGTGATTAACGCTCTTTATCCTCCAGTTTTAAAATTAAACTTGCGGCTGCTAATGTGTTTGCAGAAAAACACAAACACTCGCACACACACACTCGCTCATGGATCGGTAGATTTCAGAAGCATTTTTAAGGGAATTTCGGTAAACACCTTAATAGCTGATTTCTTATAAGGGAATCAGCTGATGAAAAAAAAAACCTTAATAAATGTGGGAATGTGAGAACTGATTCCTAAGTGGCTTGTTTATACGGTAAACTAAAAATAAATTATCCTGTTAAAGGAGAAATAAAATCCTTTGTCTGTAGTTAAGTGTAAAAACTGTTTTGTAAGTATTGTCTTCTTACAATAATTGTCGAAAAAAAGTCTTCTTGTTCTGCCCTGAAAACGTTGGCCGTGACTTGAAATGATGTTGAAAAGGAATCTGTCTCAGTCGAATTATCTGAGTAACCAACTGAGTGTGCAGATAGTATATTTAAAACTATTTATTTGGGGACATTCGGTGTGTGCCAACAATGTGAACAATTCATTTTTTTTTTTATTTATTTTTTTACCATATTTCCACAATGGCAATTTGAGGTTCGCTATCTTAATATTTTTTTAAAGTTTATATAACATTTTTACATATATATTTTTAAAAATTATTGTCTTCAAGCTAAGTAGGGAGCTAATTGGCTCCTATACATCTTCAAATTAGAGGAGAAGTCCACCTATCCGCCATTTAGAACTTCTAATTAAATACTAAATGAGCACCACATAAATATTCTAAAAATATTATGGATTGCACCGTTTTAATTTCGTATTAATATGAAACGATTATGAGAAAATATTTTATGTAAGTGATTGAATGTTTTTATCATATTAGCATTTAATGTTTTCAATTATAGGTACATTATTTATTTCATCATATATCATAAAATATTATTTACTTTTTTTATATACACTTTTAGCAGATTTCCCTTATCAGCTATTGAGGTCGTACTCATGAAGCGATTTTCGAAATCTTTCTTCAAATTTCCATCGATTCTACCTAGGAGATGACGAAATGAGATCCGTTCAAAACTGTGTGTGTGTATACATATATATATTTGTCTGTTACCGCTCTAGCGGTCGCAACCATTGTTTAATCGTTACTAAACTCGAATTTTGGTCGTTTTATCTAAAAAGAAAGGTCATGTTTGTTAACAGCTGAAATCGGAGCAGGGGGAGGGTGGGTTTAGAGGAGAAGAATTTTGAAAATTCGAAATATTTCCGTTAGTATACGTCGGATCGAAAAAATGTATAGAATCAATCTTTATAGAAAATTAAGTTAATAAATATTGCTATATACACTTATTCTCTTTCTTGGAAACTAACCGAGATGTTTTCATTTTTCAGTTTTCACCTTTCAGCAAACCCCCACTTCTACTCATGTTACATAAACAATACTCGGTTAAGTAAAAAACCACATCATTCGAAGCTTAAACACCAAATATTGTTTTCAAGAGACATTTATTATACGAGATTTACACAAATATGTTCTGGTGACCCCCCCCCCTCTTAAGTTTTTGGACTACCTAAATTTGATTGATTGAGATAAAAATTATTCTGATTCATTATAAATTACAGTACTAGTTATAGTAAATAGTTTCCAATCAAATTAATACGTTATATTCAGATATATTACAGGAATTTGTTTTTCTTTCCGGCAGAACTGTTTGTTTACGTTTCAGATGCTTTCCGTCGGGAGGTTTCTTATTATCGTTTGTATTCACTTAATATTCACGGTGGTGTTGTGTTACTGGTAAGTAGATTTATCTATTGTTAAAATTCACGCGGGAAATCTGTTTAGTTTACGCAGCCCCTGCGTGACGGACTTTTTTAAATGTATCCTATTTTTTTTTTAAATCTTATAACCGAAGGTAGATTGGAAGAAGTGTCCATCCATACAGTATGGAAAATACTTTTTCACAAGTATTTTCTCTCTTCACTCTCTATTTTTCTAGGTGATTTTACTCGATTACTCTAGATTCCTTTTTAATACATTCACAGTTTAAAATTAAAAATATGCCGAAAACTAATTAATTGATATTTATTTAATAATTAATCAGATACTTATGGCTGAACTTATCAATATATTTTTTGAATAGTTGAGTCGTTTGGGATAAAACGAAGATGAAACATTGAGCGTAAACAGTCTTGGCAATTCGGGTCAACTAGGGATCAATTCATTCTTCCTTCTTTCTCCCTGTGTTTTGAGTATATTTCCCTGCCCCAACATTTTATTTAAGATAGTGAAAAAGCTATCAAATTTGAATCAATATTCTTTACTTAATTCCATCACATGTAACAATGCATAAAATCGTCAATATCACAGTTATTGATTTATATTGACAGAAATTTTAAAAGGTTGTGCTTTCGGTCATCCGGGCATTATAATGTATTCTGCTGTTCGTTTTAGGGGGAAAAAAACTACTTGCTTATCATTCCCCGGCATAATCTGGCATTCTCTCGACAATAGTAGAATAAAATATTATTACTAATATGGACTTAACTAGACGTGAATTAAGAATTGTTACTTTGTCATATATATTTCATTCAAAATATTTTGATAATAAAACCTTTTTCTGAGAAACGTTTATGGCAATAGTGATGAGAACCATAAATGTTTGGATGTACTCAGTCTGCCCATTTATATCAAAATTGAGTAGTTCAAGGGCATACAATTGATTACTAGACTATTATAATTTACAGGCCTTCAATAAAAGATACATAAACTTGCCTAATATTAAATGTGCGCTATGAGATGTTGAATGCTATAGCATGACACGCTGATCTCATCTCACTATTATTCCCTTCTTCCAAATAAAAATACGATCAGTGAAAGTAAAGTACCACATCAAGTAAAAATCTGTTGAACACAGTATTGTATATTCAGGCTTGTATTAGGCTGATACGTTTCAAGATATATTCGCTTATTGTTAAAGTCCGATGACTAAAAATAGGGGTTCACTGTAGGCTGAAAATTAAAATATCTTGGTTGGTATTCATGATAGACAAAGATTACACATACAATTTATGCAAAATTAAATTTAGTACATGATTGGTTATATGTAAATTTTCGATCCGACTCATCAATGAGATATTTCCGATTTTCTCTCCCTCTTGTCAGATTTGAGCCGTTAACGAACTTGATCATTAGTTTTACATGAAATCCTTATATGTCAAGGTTGGTAACGATATAAAAGAAAGTTCGTCACGCAGGGGCTGCGTTAACTAAGCAGATTTCCCACGTGCGACACGTATTTGCATTTTATCTCAAAACGTAATAGTTCAATGAGAACAATATTTGGTATTTAGGCCTCAAATAAAGTTTTTCATGACAAAACCTCTAATTGTTAATATGACATAAGTAGGAGTGGGGGTTTACTGAAGGGCGAAAACTGAAAAAAATACAAATATCTCGGTTAATAATTAAGATAACGAAAAAAAAACGTACATAACAACGTTAATAGAACTTACAAATGCAATAAGATTCTGTACAATTTTTCGATCAGACGCAAAATAACAGAGATATTAAGAATTTTTCGAAATTCTCCACCTCGAAACCCCCCTCCCACTGGTCTCTTTTTAGCCGCTAACGAACCTGATCTTCATTTTTACATAAAACGTAAAAAAATGTCGAGTTCGGTAACGATCAAACAGAAATTACGACTGCTAGAGCGTTAAAGGACACACACACACACACACACACACACACACACACACACACACACACACACACATATATATATATATATATATATATATATATATATATATATATATATATATTGTTTTGAACGGACCTCATTTTCGTCATCTCCTGGGTACGATCGATGAACATTCGATCACATTTTTCGAAAATCGCGTCATGAGCACGACCTCAATAGCTGATTTCCTTTAGGGGAAATCTGCTAATATTTTGAATGCTAGAGGGAAACAGAAAAGTATATACACACACGCGAGTCTTTCATTTGATGGGACTTCAAATCAAATTTCTTCAGGGAAATCCCTTAAGGGAAATCTGCTAAAAAGACTACATCTTGTACTTGTGCAGAGAAAACCCGAGCTACAAATGTCATCATCCGGATGACTAGCCTACACCACCACCACGTAAGTTCCTCCCTCCAAATGAGGCGTGCTCAGATGGGAAGATGTCGGTAGTAGGCACTTTAAGGTGTTAGTAGTCCACGGTCCAGCGGTTCTCTACCTCCAGGAACTTGGCTAATACCGTTTTGTTTCGCTACTCCGTCCAAAGGCATCCCCACTTTCTAGCCTGCATTGTCTTTCATTCCGATGGAACAATACCGATACGAACCGTCTTATTAAATAGTCCAAGATGTGATCAAAAATACGTCGATCAAACAAGCTCTTCTACAAACCACTATTCTTCTCGCATCCTGCATGAAGTTTGAGGGGTCTTAAGAAATTATGGAAGTCGGAGGAGGAAAAGAGCTAGGATAAAGTTCGCTTAAACTGTTAGCTGATTTCCTTTCAGGATTGAGAGTGTACTCACGGCGAGATGTTTTATTTATCTTGACTAATAATATTGCATTTGGGATAATAATGCCATTTTTAGTTTTGTGCCATCGGTAAAGCCCCCACTCCTACTCAAGCCATATTAAGATAGATGTAATCCCAAATATTGTTTTCAATGGATATTTACGAATACGTTGTGTGATGGCGTCATCAATTAAGATTTTACCTCCTTTAATGTTTATTTTATCCATGTCGTACGAGATATTTAACAGTTTAAATCAAATCTAAAATTCTTAGTTGTTAATGGCTGAAGCAGGGCAAGAATAGGAGGGGGGGGGGGAGAAATTCAAAATTGAAAATATATCTATTGTTATGAGTCGTTTTGAAAAATGTTGTATAACCGATCCTGTTATACTATTGATGATTTACAATTGTTGTTGTATGCATGTTTTCGTAGCTGAAATATGAAGGGCGTTATTCCTACTTTCTTGTTGCCACCCTTCAGTAAACTCCGACTTCTACTCAATCGAGTTCTATTTAGAAATAGAGAATATATAGTAAAAAGCGATCAATAGAATGCCATAGCAGCAAGTGGGAAATCTGTTTAGTTTACGCAGCCCTTGCTTGATGGACTTTTAGCAGATTTCCCTTAAGGAAAATCAGCTATTGAGGTTGTACTCATGGCGCGATTTTCGAAAAAATTCCTGAAATGTCCATCGATCCTACATAGTAGAAAATGAGGACCGTTCAAATTTTTTTATATATTTGTCTGTTACCGGTCTAGCGGTCGCAATTTTTGTTTAATCGTTACCAAACTCAATATTTAAGCGTTTTATGTAAAAGGAAATATCAAAGTCGTTAACGGCTGAAATTGGGCATGGGAAAGGGGTGCCTCTAGAGGGGACAATTTCGAAAATTCGGAATATATCCGTTGTTATGAGTCGGATCGAAAAATTGTATAGAATCAATCTTATTGAAAATGTAATTTTCTATAAATGTTGTTATGTACGCTTTTACACTACCTTGATTATTAACTGAGATATTTGCATTTTTTTAAATTTCGGCCATGGTAAAGCTCTCTCTCTCTCTCTCTCTCTCTCCCTTTCTCTCTACCTGTTAACACACCAGTGGCTGAAAGTCTTCATTGATCAATACAAATCTCAATGTTTAACCATTTAATGTAATTCTAGAGGCCAAATTCCTTAATTGATGAATTCGAATTGTGAGGAGATTAGAAAAATGGAGGTATCCATTCTATCACCATTATTACGTGATAAATTGAAAAATATTAAATTACCAATATACTGTATTAATAATAAACTTATTTACTACCATTTTTGGTTTTATATCTAATTTGATTCTCAACGAAGTAATTTATATCTTTTCGTATTATTCATGCGACTTATACATTGAACTAATAAATCACTCAGCTAATATAATCAGCTCAGGTCTTGCTTAAATAGAATCCTCACTAAGGGATGATTAGAAAATTGAATGTGAAGACTTCATCTGTGTCATTCCTGGTGTTCATATTCATCTGTGCAAGTAATCCGCTTAGCTTACGCAGCCAGTGCATAATTTACATCTATTTGATAAAATTCGTAGTATGAATTACGTATAATAACGCTTAGCCAGGAAACGATCGTTTTATTTATTATATATTTACATATAATGGGGAATTTATGAGTGATTGTTGACTCCAAATGAATTGATCTGGGAACTGAGATAACTGTTTAATCCAACTTAAGGTAGGCGAAACGAAGTGCCACTAAGAGGAGCTTGGAATAAGGGAAATTCTGTAATATCGGACGTTATGCAATGAATGAAAATAAGGTAATTATTCAGGGATTACAGGCTAGAAAAGTGTTCGGAAATGCCACTGAATATTTGCATCGATTTGAAAACCATTAATTTTGATCTTGAGTCTATTGACCACATATATTCTTCCACGTACAAAAAAAAAAAGTATTGTAGGCTGGAAAAATTTTGGTTTTCTGTTTTCAACGGGCGATTATCCAATTTGACCATAACCATAAACCCATTTTGACTAGTTTAGGCCTGACGTATTTTAGTATTTCCGCACGTACGTATGTACTACGTAGATCTCAAAAACGGCTAAACTTAGAATGTTGAATATTCACTTTTAGTATGGTTTTAAAGTCTAGTTGTGTACCACCTCTTTTGATTGGAATTGTCTAAGGGGCAAGGAAAGTTTAAAGAGGGGGGGGGAATAAAAAAAATCCTATTACTCCAAACATATTATTAGAGATACATACTATGCAACCATTTTTGTTTTCCATGAAAAGGTCTGTATTAAAGGGGGGGGGGGTAAATTCGAAATTTCTACGTTATGTACATTTTTTCATTATCTAGATTATTAACCGAAGTATTTACATTTTTTAGTTTTCGGCATTTAGTAAACCCCCACTCCTACTCATGTCATATTAACAAAAAGCTGTTATATTATGAAGCATAAATACCAAATATTGTTCTCACTGTACTTTTACGTTCTGAAATAAATGAAAAAAGTCCGTCACGCAGGGGCTGCATAAACTAAGCAGATTTCCCACGTGAAGTTATACAATAGAGAAATCTCCATGCGAGAGCTGAACAGTTACGGCAAAGGCCCGAACTAGCTTCTGGCGGGAAATTCAAAAGTTATCGGCCCAAATTTAATAAACATGCAAATATCTCGGTTAATATTCAAGATAGGGAATAAATGTATATAACAATATTTATAGTAAATTTAATTTGAAATAAGATTGATTCTGTACAATTTTGCGATCTGACGTATAGTAACGGAGATATTTCGAATTTTCGAAAATCCTCCCCTTTAAACCCCCCCCCACTGGTCTGATTTCAGCCGTTCACGAACTTGATCTTTCTTTTTACATAAAACAACTAAATATCGAGTTTGGTAACGATGAAACAAAAATTGTGACCACTAGAGCGGTAACAGACAAATATATAAAAAAATTTGAACGGTCCTCATTTTCGTCGTCTACTATGTAGGATCGGTGGACATTTCAGGAATTTTTTCGAAAATCGCGCCATGAGTACAACCTCAATAGCTGATTTTCCTTAGGGAAATCTGCTAATACGTGATGCACATGGGAAATTGCACATGGGATTATTCCCTTGCAATTGGGGTTCAGCCTATATAATTGTGCTAATCTATATTAGTTATGAAATTCACAGTGCTACTCATATTCACTTATACAAATTAAATAATTTTATTTCATGAATCGAGCTCTTTGAGATGCTTCCAAATGATGTAAATGATTAGATTTAGAATTTATTTAAAATTGCTTACAGGATTATTCCAATGTTCATATCATGAACCACTTCATTACAAGGTTAAATAACAAATACTGTTTTCAAGAGACATTTATTATACGAGATTCATGCAAATACGTTCTGTTCACTCCCCCCCCCTCTTTTGTTCTTGGATTAGTAAAATCTGAGAAACTGAGATAGAAATTATTCTGATTCATTTTAAATTACTCCACTAGCTATAGTAAATAATTTTCAATATTTTATACCCCCGCCCTTGAAATTCACACCGTAATATAGGAACGAAGAGGCACAGTTTATAATAAGCTCACAGTGTGCGTTGCGTAAGCTCGTTACTACCAGGAATATGGCATCATTAGTGCTGTTGAACAATTCACACGGGCAGCATATCTAGGTCTTAGACGAACTATGGAAAACATCTAAATATTTGAGGACCTCGACACATATCCGGGATTCTTGAGATCCTGTCCGTTAGGGAAGTATCTGTTGCTCAGCTCTTTCTTTCAAAACCAATTAATATGCAATTATTCATTTGAATGGTCCAAGCATTTTTATGCCTTGCTGTAATTTCACCACATTAAAAACCTCTTCTACGTGGTAAAGCTACTATTAATTGTCCATAAGGCCTTGGAAAACAAGAGAGTCCTGCAGGGGTGGAAAAAGGGATTCTGTAAAAGATACTAGTTTTATAGAAGATAATTGCTGAATACCTATTCATACCGAATGGATTTGTATAGTGAAACAGACATCAACTGGGCAATTAAAAATGCCTTAGGTCGTTGGCCATCGACCAACCGGGTGCCCAAGAAGGTATACAAATAATAACGAGGCTTGGGTTGTCCGTTACTAGAACTGCCTTGCACTTGACCACACTGAATGATTTTACTCAGTGTGAAAGGATTCGGTACTAAAAGGACAGCAGTGCCCAGTTGTAAGTAAGCAATAAGTGGCAAAGATGCTCAACAAAGCTTTCAATTTGTCAAGTCATACTTCCATATAGTGAACTGGCTTAACTCTCACCGCGACATTTTCACTGGCATTAGTTTTGAATGGAGTGATGCTTTATCTGCCCATGACCCAGTAGTCCGCCTCACGCTTCATCATTTAATTCAGCTTCGCCATTGAATGCTTGGTGCACGAGCTTTCCTAATCCATGAGCCCCGTTTCCCATATTTGTCATACACTTTTTTCCTGTCATCCAATACTCTCTATCTCTCTGTATTTTTCCTCATCGTCTTCCTCAAGAGTTCTCCGTTCTTCTCACTCTTTTTTAAATCTTACTTTCGTACGGCCCGCACGGCCTCCATTTCTACTCTCTCTTTATTTCTCTCCCACCCCCTCTTTCCTCCCACGTATTTCTCTTTTTCATTCTATATTCTCACTGACATGGTAACTGAGAGTTGTGACAACCTGGAAATAAATATAAATAGTTTTCTTCTCTTCCTAAAGTCCTTCATAGCTAACCAATGTGTTTCATTTTTACAATTCCCGTCTTTGGTCTCACACCCCCCCCTCCCTGATTCTGTTCCTAGTCTTTTCCGTCCTTTTCACTCCTCTCTCTCTCTCTCTCTCTCTCTCTCTCTCTCTCTCTCTCTCTCTCTCTCTCTCTCTCTCTCTCTCTCTCTCTCTATCTCTCTCTCTCACTCACTCTCTCTCTCTCTCTCTCTCTCTCTCTCTCTCTCTCTCTCTCTCTCTCTCTCTCTCTCTCTTACACACACACACACTCACACACACACTCTCTCTAGCACCTTTCAAACTGAATAGAACCAATTCCGTGACCTTATTTCATTTTTAATTTTGCATACAATGGACCTCCTGCAATTGGCCAAATTATGATAGGCGTCACCTTGTTCTGAACGTTATTTCGGGTAGAAATTTGATCATGGAAGATAACAGTTAATTCCCTTGCCCATGCATCATTACGCCGGTATGCAATGATCACATTTGATTTGAGAGAGAGTGAGGAGGGAGGGGGAGTGGCAAACAGACAAAAAGTAGGTATGGGGAGAGTGAATAAGGAATATTTGTATTTTGATTATACATAAACAAGGACAGAGTTTTGACAAAAATAATCTGAGAGTGAGACTGTCTCCCATAGAATACAAAGCCAACAAAATAATGACACACATATTTTGTGTTTACACGCACACCCATTTTATGCAATGAGCCAAACTAGATCGCCAACCGAAAAAGTGTAAAAGGAGTTGTAATTATTTCCTTTTGTTACTTCTTTTCTAATTTTTCATTTTATATTTTTGTATTTTGCAGGTTGACCGCTTTTCTGGCCATTCACATTGGTCTTAAAAGAATTAAAAATGGTATGTAATTTTATACATTTCTCTTAATTGAAATAACTTTGTTATCATTATGTGCATCATATATTATTTCTAAATATTTTAAGATTAATTTATGGTTTGGCAGTAGTATTTAAAGAGCATAATAAGGGTCCATGGTGAATTAAACAGACGGGTCCGGGGTTTATAAAATAAAAGCACAGGAACAGGCTAGGATAACTGAGTGCAATATAAGCGATAATACTTACTAAGGGGCTTGCCGTTGACATTGGAGTTACTTCAGAGAGGTTAGATATGGCACCCCTAAATCCTCAATAGGGTTATTGCTCTCTGGGGTCAACTCTTGGCAAAGTTTGTACTTGGTTATTAGCTAAGGCTGATATCAAGCTCAGGTCAGAGCTATGGTAAGGCAGTAGCTCAAGTTGCCTAGAGTACCCCATGGGGATATTTTCTTTCGGCATGTGTCTATGGAGGAGTGGGATTATCTAGTATGAGGTCTCTGTCCCTGGTTTAAAATTTGAATCAACAAAATGTAAGGCCACGACGTGTATCAGTCGTTGGCCGTGCTGGGAGGGAATTTACCTACACACACAGTTATACGCTTCCGATGTCGGTGAGGAATTCCAGCAAATGGCAGAAATGATATGGTGCCGCTTGGACCAGAGTATCTTGTGAATCTCGCATGTGCTATTGAAAATTGCATTGCCTCTCATGGTGGTCGAGTTTTGCGTCATAATGATGTGGCGTGCGTACTGATTGAATGCTTCGCTGGGCGTGGTTATGAATTTCTTGTCGAGATCACTGAACGTGCGTGTGATGATAATTGAAGGCATAACAAAATTAGCATAAAAACGATAGTAGGGCTTATGAGGTAGATAGTCAAATTGTTGCAGCTCCCCGGGTGGGATATTCGTCATAAACACTTTTAATATATGCCCGAAGTTAGGAAGGCAATTGGAAGAATACATGGTTTCTTCGGGGAATGAGTGTAGGTACGTTTTGAACGGTTAACTGTAGGGATTCGCGGAGCCACAAGTATCCCTCCGATCTAAGATCTCTTGACATCACAATGTGCATTCTTCAATGGAATTAAAATGGAAAGGGTGGGTTCCGCCGTATAAATGATACCGTTGCCATATCTATCGGTGAAGACCGTCGTCACTGGCTGATGATTGAGTGCAGCTGGCAAGCACTTTCGATTCGATGGCAACATCTTCAAGCCCGTCAAAAGTTGTACCGAGTTAGTTGTCCGTTAGTCAGTAGGTTTCACGGATAACAGACGAATAAAACCTACTGACTAACGGACAACTAACTGAGTACAACTTTTGACGGGCTTGAAGATGTGCATCCCATCGAAAGCGCTTGCCAGCTGTATTCGATCATCAGGCAGAGACGACGGTATTTACCGATAGGTATGACAACAGAATTACAATACGTTTACTGAAGGGCTCAACTTAGGTAGGTAATGGATACTCCTGTTCCAAGGAATCCCATAGCATGTCTTACGCTCTGTACAGCAATGTTATTAACTTTAGATTTTTGTATTAATTTAACGTCAGAATATGCGGTTTATTTAAAGTGGAAAATTTTTTACATTATTTTTCCTAACTGACTTACTTACTTCATGTTGTAAATAAGTGTTTTTGTGTCTTAGTATGGGTCTTCGTTACATTTATTTCTTAAGATTATGGGTTCATTTATTATTAAACTGAATATTTCTAATGGATCTGATACGTTGTCTGTAATTATTGACTAACTAATATAATTACTGTTTATGCAGTTTTTATTGTGCCAATACAAACTTTAGAATCTCAGAATTGTGAGAAGGACATGGTCGTATGGGTATGGTAATAGGGCTATTACTCGTCTTAGTATTATTGTCGGGCGTTTTCTTTTTTGTAAGACTTATTTTTCAAAATAGAGCAGGATAAGGAATAAAGAGGAATAAGGACTGCATCTCGTTAACTAGCGTATGATTTATATTTGAGAGCTGGTTAAAGCACTCTAATGTAGATTAAAGAAGGCTTGCAATGATAAAGTCTCAAACGTTTCCTCCAATCAGTACGTTTCCAGATTTCTTTATTTTCTCAGGAAAAAATGATTTTAGTGTTATTGTTATTATTATTTATTAACGTCCACTTTTTTCAACTTAGGCTAATCGGGACGGGTTATCTACAGGTTACCACCATTTTCTAGCTAGGGTGGGACTTAGGATGTTATTTAATGAATTCCGTCACTAAATAATTTCCTTTGCCCAGGCGAGAATCGAACTCACCACTTTAGTTTTACCATGTGAGATTACCTCCTAAAGTAAGGTAATATATACGTAAGTTTAGATCTGCTGCTATTACTTCCTATTAGGGATAGAAATTACAATAGTAGTTTTATTGAACAAATAGTCCTTTATTTGATACTGGTTCATTAAGTCACAACTAATATTATTTCTTCCTGCACGGAATTTCTATCGGTAATTTAATTCCATCTAGACTTCAGCAGTTGCTAAACTTCTATAAATTAATTTTTTAGGGAAACGTGTTGAATAAGGCAATTACTAAGATACAGGAGATTGTAGTAATAAAAGTAGCCTTCCTTTTATCTGGGAACTAAGCAAATCACTATTAACAAATTCCGGATCTTGTGTGCGTAACTTTTAGTGTAAAAGATTCGATTCTCCGTCTGAGTTAATAGTTTCGCCACCTCCTTAAAACCGTTGACGAAGAATTCCTCTTTTTCGTGCTTGCATAATATGTTGAAGGGGGTTTTACTTTGAACGTGAATATAGTGATTATCAGAGTTGGTGGCTGAATGTCAGTTGGAATGAATAGTTGAATCATGCACCTTGAAAAAAAAACCTTGAATCTTCAGTTATCAAAGGTTTTATTAATCAAATATTACAGGTAGATTTTAGAGTAGATGATGTAGTCCGGTTTTTTTAATCTTGAGTTTTTTCTCGTCGGGGTGTTTTTATTTCGACATTTTAACATAAATTCCGTATTATAAAAGCGAATGACTGGGCAATTTTAAGGCTATGTTTTACTCAATGAACTAGGTATACATTTGCCTATTTGAATCATTATGTTCTATGCTCATTAATATTGTCTACAATTATTGACCGTCTCGTTATTGTTTAGTTAGTTTACTCTGAATGTGTCCTGCGTTTCATAGAGCAACGGGAAATCACATTATTTTTATTGATGAGTCAATTTGAATACTGCCCTAAAGATAGCATTTCATCATCAAAGCAAAAAAAAAATGTATCAGGAAGTTATTGGTATATCATACAAAAGCTATGATTTCAATAGTTATGTTCTAAAAGAATTACTTCAGCACTCTAAGGCTAAAGACGTTCGGATTTCGAATTAGGATGCTTTAATTTTTTTCAAATCTAGAAATATATACAATGGGAGGAGGTTGGCTTGAAAGCCTTTTACTGATGACTCCCATATTTTAATATACCATAGGATATTATTTGTTTAGTAATCATCAATATTATCACCATTAGAATATTTGAGTTAAACATGGTGGGAAGATGAACTGCCGAAGTTGGCATATCCTAAACGATATAATTTTTTTTAAATCCTCAAGTTCAAATAATTTCGTACAACTGTCTTCCCTGCTCCGTCAACGAGGTCGATCCATTGGAGATGTGCCTCTAAGCAGGTTTCTTTTTACAAACCGTGGAAAAGTTTACTTGTTAACGACTATTGCCTTAATTCGGGCGTCGGGACCGTCTATTTTTTCTTGATGATGAGAGTTACGAAATACGGACTGAAGAAAAAGTATTTCAAAATTCTAGCAGGCTGTCTATATTTTTAACATTTGGAGACCAGAAGTGATAGTGGAACACGATCAATCTGGAGGTCCTGATGTACGTATGGGTAGATTCATTACAATTGATATCTCCCAAGGGAGCGAAACACGGCATTCACAGATTTTCTCACAAGGCAGGAAGGCTCAAAAGTAACAGAATGCCCAAAACTAATTTTGCCGAGAAATTTTTTATTCTATTCACTGTCAATCAGCTACGTCAAGCCTGGCGAAGGAATTGAGGTGATCAAACAGAAGCTGATAGGAGCTGGACAAGACCGATGGGCAGAATATAAAGAGGTACAGAGAAGAGGAGATATCCCCAAATTTAATGTCTACGAGCAGGATGGCAAGGAAAATCGGGTCGGGTATGAAAATCTTAATTTTGGACCTCTCTATGAAAATAAATAAAAATACCCTTTTCCATATAGAATCTAAGATGCTCAAGCTAACGGAAATGATCCGCTCATCATAAGTTCAGGTTCTTACTCTTCAAGATGTTGGGACAAAGGATATGATAGATGCCCCATTTTTCAGACAAAGGTATATAAGGTGCAAGTCAAGGACATCATAGTTCCTAAAGTCGGTAATTTTAAGTAAGGCGGGTGAACGCCATTGCAGCAAACTGCCTGGCTGAAGCTTTAACAAAGAATAAAAGAAAAGCTGAAATTCACGTAGATATGTAGAAGGCTACCGAGATTCGTGGCGGTGGATTTCCCCTCATCCTGAGGTGATGCCAATGAGAATGCAAAACGAGCGGAACATATAATCAAGAGCAGACCGAATGGAGCGAAGCTTGTAGTTACAGGTTTCTTTTTAAAACAGGTCTAAGAATAGGGAGCACTTTGAAGTGGGTTGTTGAAGCTGACTCGGGTCCACGCCAATACATTCGAATAATAGAGGGATTGGGACTCGCAAATGTAACAAGTTATGATTTCGTTGAACATCCCCGCTCTCAGTCCCTCCCTCATCATGTTGGAGCCAGCATTCAAGTTTTGAAATCCAGAGCCATAAGTGGACAGTTTGGTATTTAAATAAAATAAAATTATGAATCACTACACGGCATTTCCAATTGTACTTGGGGACTAGTTCAGACTGCTCAACGCTATTTACAAAACCCCTTTTCCTTGCACAGTGGAGTACGCTATGACAATATGTGGGCCACTACTGAAAACCACCCATAACTAACCCACAGGAAGATTAGAGAATATGTCTTATAAGATTTACCAAAATATATTAGACTGTTTCTTATGAAGGGATGCATCGTGACTGGAGAACCCCCTATAATAGTAGCCTTTCAGCCAGAAATAACAGAAAGATGTCAAATAAAAGGCTCGATACTCCAGTCACCAATATTCTAGCCTCTCTCTGTTCCTATATGCATAGAATTATAAAATCTCAGCTGTAACAAGTTCGTAATAGAGTCCACAAGAATTAAGTTGTCTGCGAGTAGGAGAGGTAGTGGAATACCATGCTCAAGGGCTCAACCACACGAAGTATACTCTCAGAGGTAGGGCAAGACTGGCCTGTGAGGGGTTAACGCTAGATATCCCACGATGTGTTTGTGCCGATGGACATATTTAAAGGAGTGCCTACGATCTGCAGGACAGATTTAGCCTACTTAACGACTTAGGCATAAACGCAACTGAGCCCAAAAACAAGATTGCGTCTTCAACCCATGAACCATTTCTTTGTCCCCCTACGTCATTGTGGAGACCATGAAGACACATGCAAAGCTTGCATAAATAGTAAATACAATAAAACTTAAGCTCATCCTAAAGCGTTGGATAAAACGATACAACAACAGGTAGATTGAAACAAGAGATAATGTCGCAGCTAGCGTCTGGAGTCCCTGGAGAGGTTACATTTATATGTATTTGTCTGTAACCGCTCTAGTGGTCGCAATTTTTGTTTGATCGTTACCGAACTCGATATTTGATCGTTGTAAAAAGAAGGATCAAGTGCATTAATGGCTAAATTCGGAAAATAAGGAAGGGGTTTAGAAGCGGGATTTTCGAAAATTCGAAATATCTCCGTTAATATACGTCGTATAGAAAAATTGCATAGAATCAAACTTATTGCAATTGACATGTGCTATAAATATTGTTATATACGTTTATTCTCTATTTTAAATATTAACCGAGATATTTGCATTTTTCAGTTTTCAACCTTCCACATGTTACGTAAACAATACTCTGTGGGGGCACAAGTTAGCCATGTGAGTTAATGCGTTAGCCTTAATCTCACATGGTAAACCTAGAGTAGCGAGTTCGATTTTCGCCTGGGCAAGGGAAATTATTTAGTGACGGAATTCATTAAATAACATCCTAAGTCCCACCCTGGCTAGAAAAGGGTGGTAACCTGTAGATAACCCGTCCTAGTTAGCCTTAGTTGTAAAAAAGTGGACGTTAATAAATAATAATACTCTGTGATATAATAAACCACTTTATTCAAAGCTTAAATACCAAATATTGTTTTCAAGAGACCTTTATTATACCAGATACATACAGATATGTTCTAGTGAACCCCCCTTCCCCCGTCTTAAGTTCTTGGACCACTAAAATTTGATTGATTGAGATACCTACCAATTATTCTGATTCACTATAAATTAAAGAACTAGATATAGTAAATAGTTTTCAATAAAATTAATGAGTTATATTCTGATATATTTCAGTAATTGTTTTTCTTTCCGGTGAGAGGTCGGCATACCTGTTTGTTTACATTTCAGACGCTTCCTGTCGGGAGTTTGTGAAAATCGACTGAAAGATTTCTTATTACCGTTTGTATTTTTTCACTTAATATTCACGGTGGTTTTGTGTTACCAGTATGTAGATTTATCTATTGTTAAGCTTCACGAGAGAAATCTGCTTAGTTTACGCATCCTCTGTGTGACTGACTTTTTGGAATGTTGTACAACATCCATCTTAAGTGTATGCCAGCATACTTGGCAGATTTTGTTTTTCGTTTTCAGTGTTAAGTAAGCCTCCACTCCTTCCCTGGTTCAGCGAATGTACCAAGGATATTTCTTATAAAATTGGGCGTTGAAATCTCCTGAGTTTTTGCAGTGCGTGCTAACTGAATTTCGCAAGATTTTTTTCTCTAATAAATAATCATATTTTTTTTAAGTCCTAGTGATTCAGAAAAACTTTTACTTTTATGATAAAAAGTTATAACAGTACAAATGAATTATAATAAATTATAAAATTTTGGTGAAACAGTACATAGAATAAAAATGTGTCAATATAGTGTATCAGTTTTGCTGGCATTCTTATTGTAAATAAAATATTAAGTTTAATAATATCACAAGTGTGGTACATTACCAGTTAATTTATTTCAGTGGTTTCAAGAATCTTAGAAAAATTTATAAACGTCTTTTTAATTTGAGATTTGTTTTTTTTTCCTTCCTATTTTTTATTTATTAAGGAAAAGTAATAACTTGAACAAGTTTTTATACTTTATGTGAAAAAATAACCTCCAAATTAATTACTTATGGACCAAACATTAGTTAGCCTTAATTCACTGGATTAAATTTAATTTATTTCTATTTTTGTATTAGATATTCGCAATAAAATTAGCTTAACTTTGGTCCAAAGTAAAAGTAGTCCAGTGGTGAAAGAGTATAACCAACCACCGTGAGCCTAATTGTATCTGCCCAACTTACATATTGCCGCTAAATATTCTCCGGCAGCTGGATCAACTGCCACTCTCTGATCCATTATAACTACCTACGAAGGTAAATAGCCTTTAGCTAATAGCTTCATTTTCTTCCTTATATAACATGTAATAGAAATGTAACCACTTAATGTAGGAAGGCAAGATTCCACCGATTGTTTATGTAATTGACTACTTAGATCGTTATACGGGAATGGCTGGACGTAGAAATGAAGCCATTAGGAATATAAACAAAACAAGTGGATCAAATGCGTTTAAATGGTTAATTTGTGTGGTATTTTCTTGCTTTTTTTTATTAACTTCTGAAATAAAATATCTAATTAAAAACCAAACTATTGAATTCTCTTGTAACATATCATGTTTATGTTGAAAATATTCCAGTTGAATTTAAATATCTTAGGAATTTCTGTATATTTAAATAATCAATTAAAACGTATTCTTTTGTAGGAAAAAATAAGTTTCGACTACTGCTCTTTTTTAAAACATTATACTTATTAAAATATTATATTTGTTACGTGGGGTATTTAAGTTTCTTTGGTAAGTTCGATACAATAATCTCAAATGATTTATTATTACCAAATTTCCCTCAAGGGAAATCAGCTATTGAGGTTGTTCTCAATGCAAAGCCATTCTAGGATAGAATTGCATAGTAATGGTATATAAAGTAAACGTATTTACGACGATACTGGTAGTAGTACCAATCTCATGAAATTAGTACAATCAAGAATTAATTATTTCTTTAAAAATAAAACTGGCCATAAAAAAAAAAAAAAAAAAAAAAAAAAAAAAAAAAAAAAAAAAAAAAAAAAAAAAAAAAAAAAACGGCCAAGGAAAATATTAATAAACATATAGACGATCAAAAGGAAACTAGCTTTTCAAATAAAAAATATAGGGAAACATAAATGTACTGCACATTGAATTATAATCCCACTGTAGCCAGGAAGGTCACATTGGACATATCACGTGGAAATATTCTAACAGAGTAAAAAGCAGCTTCAGTCAAATAAAAGATAAATTGAAATTGAGATACCAAATGTAATATATGCACAACATAAACTGTATGGATTAATATAAAATTTATAAAGGGGAATTATCACAATTACTCAAAACAAGAACCAGGCATGACGTAAAAAACGTTTATAAGAAGGAAAATAGTGTCCCCCACGCGATTAAATACACCCACCATTTTGATTTTGAAAATATACTAGAAAAAGAAAAAAAATATAAGTAAGAGGAAAATAAAAGAGAACATGCTCATTATAAAAAATAGAAGGAACGTGGCCAAGAAGAAAACTTAAACATGTGAATTGTAAATATTTTAATTTAATAGAAAGTAATGATTGTTCAATTACAAATTTCTCCTTTAAGATTTAGACTATATTTCGTTAAGGGTAATCGATATTTTCATTTCTTAAATCAGCAGACTCGACCCGCCTTACTTTGTAAGCCATTCTCTGACTGGTACGGCTAGTTAGCGGTCCTGTGTAACGCTGTACCGAAAGTATAGTAACCTCTTAGTATTTTTTTTTCTCCTGATGAGGCGTCTTGAGGGCGTGAAACTAGTAGAGAAATAAAAATGATTTTAATAATCGTTTGAGGTTTTATTTTATGTTGAACTTTCGCCATAAAATTGTTAAGAAAATGCTTATATATATATATATATATATATATATATATATATATATATATATATATATATATATATATATTTATGCATACACACACTTAATATATTTGACTGTTACCGCTCTAGCTGTGAAAATTAATTTTCGTTTGATTGTTACCAAAAACAATATATAAGAGTTTCATGTAAAACTAAAGATCATTTTCATTAACGACTAATATGGGACAGGGAGGAAGGAGGGTTTAGATGAATTCGAAATTTCCAAATATGTCCGTCAAACTTGTTGCAATTTCAATTTACTATGACAGTTGTTCTATACATGTTTTCACTATAGCAAATATAGACCAAGGTATTTGTATTTTTTCAGCTTTCTGTAACCCCCCCCCCCACTCCTTTAGTCATTCCACATTAAAAATAAGCCAATATATCATGGAGACCTCATATTCCATATATACATGCAATTAAGTTATGTGGGACGTCATCAATAATCAAGGTTTTTCATCCTTTAGTCAAAAATGTACATTTTTTTCGTAACTCAAATATTATTATTAGTTATTTGTATTTTATTATTTTCAGAGTTCAGTAAACCCCTACTTCTACTCATCTTTACTTTGTGAAACTGAGTCACTCAAATTCTCATTCCCAGCTTACATTTGAATTCCTGAATACACAGGCTTCTTATTGCTGGAGAAATAGGGGATAGATTGTGAGATGAGATCACCGAAGTGAAATTTCAGGAAGTGGGAAATCTTAATCTACGTGGCCTTTCGTGAAGGACTTTTAGGAATGTGGCGTTTTTTTTTTTTTATAAATGTATTGTCGTTGTGGGTTTGATCGGTAACGAGGATTAGTAACTTCTAGCAGAGGTTAAGTCTTCTCTCCCCCTAAGGCTACTCTGATAAAAAATGATAATCCTTAAATTTAGTATGTTACGACGGAGAACATCTTCAACACGGCATTATTTCTATGCCTTAGAACAGGTATGGGCACCTTTGACATGTTGTGGGCCAAACCTTAGTGTACAAATACGTTCGCGGGCCGCTTTTAAAAGTAATGCATTTTAAAGTAGTGTTCATCATTTTTGACGATAGAGATCAGACATGAAATTTTACGACAATGTAATTATAATACCATTTATTAAAATAACAAAATGAAAAGAAAAAAATATGTAAAACATTATAATTAAATCGTAAAATTTGGAATTATTACGAGCAACGAAAGTTAAATAGCGACACCGAAAACAATGAGACACTTGGGCTTGAATTTGGGAAACTAATCCATCGATGTTTAGATTAATTCCACTGATACAAAGACATAAAGAATTGTCCAAATTATCGTCAGTCAGCCTTGTATGATGTTTTGATTTATTAACGTTCATCATTGAAGAGAACTGTTCGCATTTATAAGTACTGCCAAACGCACAAATCTCTCCTCATCTTCCTCATTTGGAGTAAGTAGTGTAATATTTTTGTTTAATTGGGGTTTTCAAAATGTCTCGTGGGCCGGATCAAATCTTACAGCGGGCCGGTTGTTGCTCACATATGCCTTAGAATTTTCGGATGTTAGATCAGTTCTTTGCCAATGTTTTTGTCCATACTTTACTTCAAGACGGTTGGTTCACCACGTTGGGAAGCTGTGCATGTGTTACATTCTAGTAATCAATTGGAAATTCCTCTTATTTTTTTTTTAGTAAAAATTAACCTTTGAGCACGTCCCTTTTTAAAAACATTTTTGTTCGTAAAATTTTATTCTTGTTACTCAAAATTTATGTCCATTTCAATAATCATCTACCCGTATGCCCCCAGATATTAAAGGTCGCTACTGATTGGCATGCCGTTATAGGATCCGGGATCAACAAATTGAAACTGTTGGACTGATTATCGAGTGTTATTTAAAGATAATTTCATCTTCGAGGCAGAGAGCAATGGGAGTTTTGGTTGCGGTTTCATCGTGACAATCATGGCACGATTCAGATGACTGAAGTTACCCAATCCTGCCAAACCGTAGCAATTGCCTGGAATAGGTCAACATTCTCTATTCCTTTCTGTCGGTCTGTCTGTATCTCTCCCTCCAGATTCATCCACTAAAAAGAATGAGTATGGAACCAATGAGATGCCTCAACAACGGAAGGAATATGTCACGGGAATTTTCCTTATTTTAAATCTGTACATTCACAACAAAAAATGTCTTAAAATAGTTAGTAACCCAGTACCTATGATTTGTTTTGTGCAATTAAGTATATTTTTCTCGAAGAGAGAACTTCTAATAGTCAAAACGAATAAAATGATATTTTCTTGATGTAATTGGAAAATATTCTTTGACTTAACATTTTATGGATATAGCACATCTTTCTACGATATGGCAGAAAATAAATTATATGAACGCCTTTCCAATGAATTGGGAATGAAATGAAAATCCAAAGACAACATGCAATAGCCTTATTTGATTGACAATTTTACGAACCCATTGTAAATGCAGGAATTATTGTTCTATTAATCATTCATCAGTTATAAATAAAAAAAAAACAGAAAAAGTACGTACATTAAATGTAAAAGTCATTTAATTGCAATATTGGCTAATTATAATGCCAGTTGAAAATATGTACTTGTAAGGGAAAAAATATATGTTTATGTAATATAATGAAAAAAAGTGTATATACTATTATTATATAGGATAAGTGAGTATATTGCCAGTATTAAAATATGTACAATAATTATTAATTATTGGCCAAATATAAAGGCAGTTAAAAATATTAAGCCAGTAGTAAGAAGTGTAAATAGGTGTCGTACAACGTAACTCGTGTTACGAGCACACATCTTCAAGTAAATATAAATAAATAAAAATGTATTTATAGATTTAGTTAAGAAATAATTGTAGAAAATTAGTAAATTTAATGCTCTTAGGATATGACAAGAACGGTATTTATAATATATTAGTTAGTATTATTTAAGACATAGAGTAAAATAGGGACTTGTAAACAGCATTATACTACTACAAAGGGCATAATAACCTAGTTGTTGATTGCCCAAATCATATTAATCCTAATCCTAATCATCAGTTATTTATTGTAATTTAGTAAATTTTTATTACAAGTCCCCCAGAGCAGATTTCCTAACCTTATCGAAGGAGACTCAGACAGGCTGCCATACATAGTGTCATATATTTTATCACTCCAAACAATGAATGGAAATATAACACCAAAATACGTTCAGGTCATATCTTTTACTAACGATATCGTTCTCAATATGATATCATGTCTCGAAATGAAATAGGCATGAATGCGAATGAGTGCATGATTAGTAGTGATTCTAGAATCACTATTTCAGAAATGATATTTTACCCACTATTTCAGAAAAGAGATATTACCCAAAACAAGCATCGGCTTCGTTTTGTTCCAGCGAAATGGAAATAATGGAACTCCATCAGAGATTGTTGGGCATGTATCCTGGATTTTGGAAAACCAGACTGTAAAAATAAGCTTAACTAGAGGAATTAAAACCACTAAGTATGACGAGAACGATTAGTTAAAAAAGGGGACGATTTGTATATAAGGCGTATAGATGGATGGGTGGATGCCCTAATGTAAGGTGTATAGAAGTCAAATAAGGAAACGAAAGAAGAAGAAGTAGATGGTATAAGAACTAATCTCCTATATCCCAGTGAATTCTTCTGGGAAATATAATCTTAACTGTTTTTTTTCTTGCATATTTTTGAGGGGGGTGCTCAGATTTGTCATGTGAGTTAAGGCATTGGCCTTGGCAAACCTAGAGTTGTGCTTTTGATTTCGATCTCTTCAATCGGCATTATTTAGTGACAAACTCAACAAACTAAATAAAATCCTTATTTTCACCCTGGCTAGAAAAGGGTTGTAACCTCTAGATAATCCATCCAGTAGTTGCTTAAAGGGAACTTAAATAAGTTACGTTAACATACGTTAAGTAACTCATATTTCTGAGGTCTATTATTAATGGAGGTGGACCTAACTACCCGTGTCTTACACTAAACTCTTCAATTTTAAATAGGTCTGAAAGTGACTGGGATTTTATAAATTCTAGCTATTGTACCCTTGAATTAGAACACCATAATCCCTAGAAGGGAACGTATAAATGATTCTGCAGAAAGACAAAAATACGACTTTTTTTAAACAGTTCGCAGACTAACAGTCACGTATGGGTGTAAAGAAGCATCTTCTCAGAAGAACAATTTTGTTAAGTGGAAAGCTTTAATCAATAATTATCCGTTCATGAAGTAAGACCACAAAATGAAGGCGGTGTCCTGTTTAACATGGTGTCTACTTTTAGGTCCAGTAATTCCATTCAGTCATGATTTTTGTTAATAGTTTAGTGGGGATGGGTATTTAATGTAGTATCGGAACCAGTGGACTAAAGTAGAAAATCATTGAATTGGACTGAAGTAGTAAGATCATTGGTTTTGAAGGTTACTAGGAGTTGATTTTCGGAGTTCGACGACCCCACACTCTGTGGAGAGATAACCTAGATAACAAATCTGGGTTAAGGTCTATCATTCTTGGTAAATAAATGCCTTATGTGCTAACTTATTATTTTGAAATGGGTTAAAACGTTTTATTGAATGGTTGAGTAGATGAAAGTGGCCAACTCCTTGGTGCCACTTGTAAGCCTTGCATTATTGGGTACGTTGCATAAATCTTTCCGCAGGGGGTTCCCCTTGTCCCTGGCAGTCTTGGTCACCACTTCAAATACTCATAAGAGAACAGTATCTAGTTCAATATACGGAGGCTACTTGTGCTAAGCAAACTGCTTGCTATACATTTCCTTTGCAATATGCCAGAGCCTGTTATAATTTAAAAAAAAATAATTTTAAGGATTGTCCTGTTTTGTTTTCAGAATGCTGAACTTTAGCATTTTGATGCATTGAAGTAAAAACCTGAAGCATTAGATTCCAGTCCACATTTTTTTATGGCCACCATCATAAAGCTGTTTGAGTATAAAATATGATTTAAAGTTTTTGAGACCACATACGTTAATCAGAAACAAATACTCAGTAATTATTATATTACCTATATCCCTCTATTTTCGCCTATTTATTGAATTTTAATTATCTTAATGGGATTAATTACAGTATGTATTATTACTCTATGAGATCATTTGTTTATATTTCGTGTTAATTTACCTTCATTTTTACTATTCTGGTTTTGATAGTTATATTATACATTTTACTTGTCGGCTGTCACTTATGCATTTACAATGAAGTGCCTTGTATATCTGGCTCATGGTTTTCTGCATTATCCAGGGCCGTTCATATGAAGTTTTCAATTAGTTCTGTGTTTGATTTATGCTTCATTTTTTTTTTTGTCACCGTAACAAACGCAGATTAATTATTTGGATTTGGGTGGGTTCTGAATACGAAGTTTTGCCTAATGCTCTATTTAGGTGTAACTAATTAACTAATTCTTTTTCCCACCTCCATACCTTATGTTTTATCTGTCAAACAGCCACATATGAAGAGATTATTAGTAATTAGGGAGAAGTCTACATTCAATATATTGCTACCATAGCTCAGAGTTCTTCAGCTCTAATATTTATAGATTTTGTTGTATTTATTTGGAATTTTTTTGTATCCCGTATAATTTAATTCCTTTTGCGAAAGTACTGTAATCACCAAAATTTTCAGTTTTCAACGGAATTATCCGTTTTGACCCTTCGGGAACCTATTTTAACTAGTTTCGACGTAACGTCTGTACGGAATCTGCACAACTAAAAAACCGATGGCTATACGCTGTCGACTTGAAATTGCATATTTGGGATTGTTGTAGCGTCTAGTTGTGCACCTTCTCTTACGATCAAACACAACGTAGAGACAGGGTAAGAGGTGTTTAAAGGAGGATGGAAGTAAAAACAAAACTCCCAATTTCTCAGTACTTATTAGAGTTCAGACATTCGTGTAGAACACATTGCTAAATCGTGAAGATAATCAGAAAAATTATGTTCTTGATATTTCTCGATTTCACTGGGACAGATATATATATCGTACGTACATCACTTTTAATTGAAATAATTTAAAATTACATGCAACCAAATATTTTTTCTATTTAATTTACAAGAGTACAAGAAAGTCATATGGTGCCGCAAACAAATTCTTTAATAACATTTCACACCATCTAATGTTCGATCTTGAAAGATCTTACGTATGGATGTTTTTGCAAAGCACCGGAAATTATTCACGTTACTAATAAGTAAGTATAAATGTGCAGTATGAAAGGGCAATGACGTTACGTGGTATCCAAAACAGAATGTTTAATTATATTTTACATCATCTAATGTCCGGTCGTGAAAGATATTATCACACATATGGATATTACAGCAAAGCGCCAAAAATTATTCATGTTGCCAAAAAATATGTAAAAGTCCGTCACGCAGGGGCTGCGTAAACTAAGCAAATTTCCCACGTGATGTTTTACAGTAGATAAATCTGCCCAATAACAACTGTAGTAGTAAGAAACCTCTAAACCTATTCACGAGGGACGAATAGTTACGGAAACGGCCGCCAGAGCTCTCGGCGGAATGTCCGAACATAGCCAACTCCTGCCGACCACATGCAGAATACAAATGCAAATATCTCGGTTAATATTCAAGATACAGAATAGATACAGAAATAATTTTCACATAAAACGATCAAATTCCGAGTTTAGTAACGATCAAACAAAAATTGCGACCGCTAGAGCGTTAACAGACAAATATATATATATATATATATATATATATATATATATATATATATAATTTTGAATGGACCTCATTTTCGTCATCTCCTGGGTAGGATCGATGGACATTTGAAGAAATTTTTCGAAACTCGCGTCATGAGTACGACCTCAATAGCTGATTTCCCTTAAGGGAAATCTGCTAAAAATATGCATTATAAGAGCTCATTGAATTCATGAGGAAACCACATCATGTTATTTTGTTATAATTTACCTCATTGATTGTACATAAATACTAATTTGCTGATATATTGTGAAACTGTCAAAAATGGACAAGTTCATGGATTGTGTCTAGTGCGTTGTTTTCCGCACGCATGTGGGGTGCAGGGATGTATTAGTTTCGATTTTGGTTATGTCTATCTTGGCTAGTGCTTCCTCCTACTCAGTAATTGGTGTCTACTTTCTACTGGGATCCCTGGAACTCTAAAAATACAATTATTTTTGCTCCTCCGTATTTGTCTAATAGGATATTTATTCTGATTGGATACGACTATCACAATGCTTGTTGTTTGGAATCTAATATGGTGCTGGTAGTGAGAAGGTAACGTTTTGAATTTTATGCAGTTGTCCCTTTGTGGTAACTGCAATGAATAGAATCGGATTGAGAAAGAAGGGGGTTAACTCATCTTGAAGCCGCAGTGGCCAATATGGTCCTGCGGTGGATATATTGCATTGAATGTTTCGCCGCCGATTACAACACACCTGCCATCCTTGCAAACCACATCCTCCTTGCTCGTGTCAAACCTGCCCTCACACTACTGGTAATCGGACTGCGGGCACGTAATATATGGCTAATCTGATTTTCTCACGCCCCTGGGTTTTCCTCTAAAAAGAACTGCTTTGTTCATAGGTTAAGGCGCCAGAGCGGCGACTCCATTTATTTTGGTCACGATGCATTTTTTTTATCAAAGTAAATTATAATTTTCACATATCACAGTAGTGGGTTGGTTCCGCCAGTATGTTTAATACTGTAGTCAAATCTGTAGGTAGATGCCGTCATTGAGTAGTTTCTTGAACGTTCTTTTAACCACACTCTCCATTAAGATCTTAATATTCCATTTGTAAAGGACCTAATTCCCGTAAGATTCAAAATAGACAGGGAGAGGCTGCTCCTCTCATTGTGGTTAAGGGGTATAGCTTCTGTCGAAAGTGATGGAGAACGATTGAATTGTACATATCACATTACAAAATGCATTTAAATGCACACTGTAATATCCTTAATAAAATAAAATAAACCATTAAAAAAACTGAAAGTTCCTGTATTTATGTGGTACAATGGTCAAACATTCAATCTGAAGACGTTTGTTTATCTTGTGGCGTAATTATATGTATGCACAGACTAGCTGTCCTTAGCTATGTAATTTTGGGTGCAAGCAGGTAATTATTGTGTTTATTTGAATGTCTAGTTGGATTTCCGATTTTAACTGTTTTGCCATTCCTTATATTCGCTTTGTTTGTTTTTTTTGACTTAATAGGAATATAATGAACCTGTAATATATTCTTCGTTGATTCATCTGGATTTAGTGTGCACATGCATATGGTGACAAAGTAATAGTTAACCATTGGACCACATAAATACAGGGAACATTCAAGTCAATACAGCTATTGACAGGCTTGAGGATGGTCATTTAGGATTGGTGGCATTTGTCGACAGATTTGAATATAGCATCAGTATAACATTTTATTGAATTCGCCTTACGTTCCATCTTAGCATATTGAAGTATATACTCATGACGCGATTTTTCAATAAATTCCCATTGTTCCTTCGTAGTAGAATATTAAAAAGTACTTAGCTGAGATACTTACAGTTGATAGGATGAGATAAAAAAAATTTCCTGTGAAAAATTGATTAACATATGACATAAATCCTTCTTTCTTCTTCCTTGCACATATGTCGACAAGTAATTCATTTCTTTCTATTTTCCGATAAAACTAATATTACAAAGATATTGTTGAATATTTATTTTTACTCCTAGTATGGAACATGTGTTTGTGGAATATGGTAATTGTATTTCATATTGACTAGGTACCTTGGTCTAGTTAACTCACAATTTGAAAACTCATTATTATTCTTCGATCATTTTTTAAATGAGTGAGAATAAAGGTATAGACATCACATATATACATACGGATTAGAAGTTCAATTTAGACACCATTGGGAGCTGAAACTTGAAAAATAAATTATTGCTCAATATTTTTTTTTGTATTGAGAGATTCAAATTTAGCTACGATTCAGTTATTGAGAAATGCTAATGCATGAAAAATGACAGTCCGTTTGAAATACAAACCATTCGCTATTTTATTCTACCTATAAACAGGAAATAGTCCCGTTCAATATCTGATGGTTATAAAAATATATATTCTTCAGAAACTTTAACAGGTTCAAATATATCTTAAAAAAGTTATATTTTTCCATATTTCCCCTTCACAAAAACTGCCACAGTTTTTCAAAATACGCTGAGATATGAAGCGTTAAAATAAGCGGAAAGAAAAAGAAAGGGGCAAGACCAGTGAAACCGAATACGTTGGTACTGGTGTAAGCACCTAATTAAACTTTCCTCTTGCGTCCTAATAGTTGTCAGCTAAGACAAATCTTTTAGGTTTGATAGCCCCTCTGGATGGAATACTCTTGTCATGGTCGGCTTATTAGACACCACGAAACATTTTCGACAGTAACGGTACGTTCATTATAATCACCATGAATGGCTCTCAGAAATCTCCACCCAGGTTCGGTAATACTAGTAGAGAAAACACTCTCTCTTATCTCTAATCATAAAGTCAAGATTAAAATTGTTTCTTATTACTAAATGATTTTTACAGGCAAAAATTTGTTATTTATATTTAAAACCTAGTCCAAAGCGACTTTTATCAGATTTAATCATCTTTTGAGTTAGTACACGATTTTATTTTTATCGTTCATTTTTAAAAAATTCATTTAGAAATACTAAACTTTTAAATCATATTTCTAAGTAGGTGTAAAAGAATACACCCTTGCCTTTCATATTACTTCCTCATAAAAATATATGAATAATATTTCATAGATCGAATTTTTTCGCATATTTTACTTGATATTCCCAAATTTTGATTTACAGTGAAGAAATCCTAGTCGTGAGTTCGATTCTCACCTGAGCAATAGGAATTTACTTAGCATCTCATTAAGCAAAATCCGTTGCTCCCTTCTGGCTGGAACAGGATGTTAACATGTAGATAACCCGTTCCAATTAGCCTTAAGTTAAAGATTAAGCCTTAATCTCAAATTCTTCAAGATTTATATTCGGTAATTATTTATGCACGTTCCATCATAGTTGCATATGCAGTCTCTACAACTTACGCCAAATTCTAGTATAGAATTTTGTATTTGTTTTGAATCCCCTTAAATGTAAAAATATATTCCTGAGGTAATTATTCAATACTCAATATTCACTGTATTCCGGAATATAAAGCTGGAAAAAAAGCCCATGAAGCAGGAGGTCCTGCGTAAACTAAGCAGATTTCTCAAATGCCAGTGTGACACACTACTGATCTCATCACAACATATATTAAATAAAGGGTTGGAACCGCCAGTATAGATGATACTGTAGTCATATCTGTCGGTGCATACCGTCGTCACTGGCTGATGGTCGAGTACAGTTGGCAAGCGCTTTCAATGCAAGGGCACCATCTTCAAGCCGTCTAGAGTTGGCCATATTTTTTTACTTATAGTTAACTTATAAAGTACTTGTACCGGTGTAAAAAAATAGAGTATTTTCTATAGCGTGCCAGTTTAACAGATTTCCTTTCTACGTCAACGTACAAGTTCATAAGCATGGATTAGTCTGCCATTATTCAAATTATTTGTGTGTATGTATAATTTTAACCATTGTTAGTTTATAAATTTGTTGAATGTTATTTTGTAAAAGTATGGTTATCATTTAGTTGATATTCATGACTTGTTTTTTCTATCTCCTGCCTAATATAATAAGCAATATATACCTCCGTTATTATAAGCCGGATAAAAACTTTGAAAATATTTGGAGACTGACTCATTGGAAGAAAAAGATGAAAATTCATTGCTAAAATAAATCTGTTTAAATGCTACTACGTATTTCCATGTTTTGCAACGTGTATCAACTCTGCTAACATTAGTACAGCGGTTAATGTTAGAAGCATTAATAGAGAATAATCAACCAGCAACAATGCAATGCTGGGGTATAATCTTCGAGAGAATTAAGATTTACTTACTATATAAGGCAAAAGAATCCATTTTAGATCTGGTCATCTGCTACTTTCTCTGATCATTTATGTGGTTCTAGGACAGACCTCTCCAAATTTGGATGCCTACGCTTATTAAATTCTCGTCTACATCTTCAACTCACCACTTCCTCAGCCCGCAACTAATTCTTGCTCCTAATCACGTAGCATTACACTGGATAGTCTGCAGGGTTCTGCTCATTTAATCACTGCACTATGCCCATTTTATACAGATTTCCCTTGAGTCAATTTTGGAAAAATATTTTCAAACGTACACCGACCATACCGATGTATATATATTTGCCTGTTAAGCCTTTTTAAGGCTAACGGTCGCAATTTTTGAGTGATCGTTACCAAAATCGATATTTAACCTCATACGTAAGACTACAGATCATGCTCGTTATTGGCTGAAATCGAACCAGATGAGGGGAGTGGTAGAGGGAATTGAAAATAAAAATTTCTCCGTTAAGAGTAAATCGAAAAATGCAATATAACCGATCTTCCTGGAAATTTAATTTTTTTAAAAAAATTGTTATTTTATACACATTTTTTCTGTAATTCTAATACTAACCAAGATATATGGATTTTTCTTCAGGCTTCAGTGTACCCCGACACATACTCATTTCATATTAGAAATCACGTGGCGTCTAATTTCAATCCTAAATTCTAGGTATTTTATTTATCAGAAAAGGAGGAGCGGGCGTTTATAGAAGTGACAATATAAAACATTCGAAATATCTGGATTATTATAAGTTGGAACGAGAAATGTTAGATGACCAGGTTTTTGCATATTCAATTTTATGCAATTGTATTTTTATTTACTTTTCTCTAGCACCAAAATTACCTGAAATATTTTCAATTCTTAGCTTTCAGTCTTCTGTAAACAATCACTTCTACTTATACGATTTTTTCTTAAAGCAACTGGCCCACTAAGCGTCTCATTGGCATCATAGTTCCAAGCCTAAGTTCAAGTATTTCCATAGGATTGTTAACATAGAAAAAATAGTGAATAGATTGTATCAGATGAGGAGCGTGTCCAGCGCGTAAGAAGCTTTTTTTTTAAATTCCGAAAGGCACCAGTTTGGGCAAATAATCCCATTAGCTTATGATTGCGAATCTCTAATAGTCCCGCTCTTCCACGATGGCCGAAATAAACTTTCAAGGCTCTTTGCTAATAACTTTACTTTCCACGAATCGACTCGTTAGTTGTCATGACTGACCACTGGTCTCATCGTCCGAAAAAAACCGATGATATGAATCTGTACATTTTAACATGTGAATTAGGGGAACTCACTGGAACTTATAAAGTATGTTCAGTGATGTCGAACACGTTGATGACATTCCTGCTTCTCTTCATTTTGGACCCTTGAAGCTAACTAAAAGGTGTTGCAGTTTAAAAAAAGGTAGAACAAAAAGTCAATGGAGAATATTTAATCTAGACATGGGGCAGCAAATCTGGTGTTGAAAGCAGTTTGGCATTTATTTTAAATAGATTAAGATTGTTTTAAAATGTAGGTCATCAGTTATATGTCGAACATAATTAGGGATACGTTTGTTTATAAGAATTTATTTAGCTTATTATCCGATTTTTTTTAATATCAGGAAAATATATTCCTGTAAGACAGGCCAAAGAATCAATTCATAATTGGAAATGTATGCAAATTTTTAAAATAAAATGTAATAAACTGAGAAAAGGTTAATGAATATAGGATCAAAACATAAATTTATAAATGGCAAGAAGGCCATAAATATAACTGCAATAGTAGTTTTAAGTCAATTATGCTTATCATATATACGCTTCATGTAATAAATGAGTTTTAAATAATGAACAGTAGCGGTGTAATGCATGTCATTTTCTTTAAATGAGGCGTGATAATAACAAAGTGCTTGACACATGTCAAGATAATAATTTCTCTAATTTTAAAATGTGCATAAAAAAAACTTGATATATTGTAGCTACGTAAATATTTGTATAAAACTCTGAATAAGTAAAACTTAAAAAATGTTATCACAATGTACAAGTTTTTATCACTCAGTATAAAAAGTTTGTACATAGTAGTTACCTCTTATGACCTAAATTTTGTAATTTATTTGAATTAAAAATCAATGTCTTGTGAATATTAATAATGCTAATAATGAATGTTAACAGGATTTACACGAAATAAGTAAATGCATTTATTTATATATACATTTTTATGTATATGCTGTTATCGAACAGACATATGTTGAATAATTGCAAGTCCTGCCCTTCATACTTGAAAAAAATAGAAATGATAGGATGAAGATGATCAGATTAATACGTATATATACAGTGTGTATAAAAAAAGTCCGTCACGCAGGGGCTGCGTAAACTAAGCAGATTTCCCCTGTGAAGTTTTACAATAGAGAAATCTGCATACTGGTAACACAATACCACCGTGATTAGATAATGAGAAATCTTTCAGTTAATTAAAATAAATACCCAACTGAAACGGCTTCTGAATTGTAAGAATAATTTATATTTTAATAACTCAAATTTTAGTAGTCCAAGAACTAAAGAAGGGGGGGGGCGGATGAACAAAACGTATTTGCATAAATCTCACAAAGTAAGGAAGGTAAGGTAAGGTTAAAAACGCCAGGTTAGAAGAAGCTTCCGCCTGAGCCGAGAAATGACGAAGATGGCCGACATAATCCGAACTATACCCCACCACAGACTTCATAAAAATACAAATATCTCGGTTAATATTCAAGATAGAGAATAAATGTATATAACAATATTTATAGTAAATTTAATTTGCAATAAGATTGGTTCTGTACAATTTTTCGATCCGATGCATAATAACGGAGATATTTTGAATTTTCGAAAATCCCCCCTTTAAACCCCCCCTCCCTCTGGTCCGATTTCAGCCATTAACGAACTTGATCTGTCATTTTACATAAAACGGTTAAATATCGAGTTTCGTAACGATCAAACAAAAATTGCGACCGCTAGAGCGTTAACAGACAAATATATATATAATTTTGAACGGACCTCATTTTCGTCATCTCCTGGGTAGGATCGATGGACATTTAAAGAAAATTTTCGAAAATCGCGTCATGAGTACGACCTCAATAGCTGATTTCCCTTAAGGGAAATCTGCTAAAAGAATCATCCGATTTGGCACTTCTACATTTTTGAAACTATTACACATATACAATTCATTTTTTTTTTTTTTTCAGGCCATCGTATAATAATGACCTGTAATGTAGGAGGAATAATACCAGACTATTACAAAAGTAACAGTTATTACTGACTCAAACGTAGAACAAAAAACGCCCAGGAACCATTTTTTACAAGAACTGAAGTCGACGTTCCCTCAAGCACTCTGCTGCTACCAAGCGTTGTTCACGCACATATCTCAAATAACAGAACATTTTTTTTTGTTTTTCACTTACAATATCCCCGCTAAATGTTTTCTTTTTGTAAATTCATCCAGTCTGCGTCTGTTTGTGTTTCTGCGTAACAGTTTCATGTTCTCATCTTAAGAAAAAGTCCGCCACGCAGGGACTGCGTAAACTAAGCAGATTTCCCACGTAACGTTTCCCAGTAGATAAATCTGCCCAATAACACCTGTAGTAGTAAGGTATCTCTAAACCTATTCAAGAGGGACGAATAGTTATGGAAACGGCCGCCAGAGCTCTCAGCGGAAATTCCCGAACATAGCCGACTCCTGCCGACGACACAGAATACAAATACAAATATCTCGGTTAATATTCAAGATACGGAATAAATGTATAGAACAATATTTATAGTAAATTTAATTCGCAATAAGATTGATTCTATACAATTTTTCGATCCGACGCATAATAACGGAGATATTGTGAATTTTCAAAAATTCCCCCTCTAAACCCCCCCTCCCACTGGTCCGATTTACGCCCATAACGAACTTGATCTTCCTTTTTACAAAAAAAAAGATTAAATACCGATTTTGGTTACGATCAAACAAAAATTGCGACCGCTAGAGCTATAACAGACAAATATTTATATATATATATATATATATATATATATATATATATATATATATATATATATATATACTCGTATATATAAGTTTGAACGAACCTCATTTTCGTTTAAATTGGATGATTCTTTTTGATAAACCCTGTATAATATAATACAAAAAAAGCTCTAATGAAGCTTCTAGTCTGCAAGTTGTAGATTGCATAATCATACCGGCTATTGCCTATCATGGTTATGTTAGGCCACGAGTGATGACTCGTAAAAAAAATGTTGCTCTTGAATAGGATTTAATCCACTATTCCTGATGCTTTTATTATAGGTTAGTATCATACATCTGAAAGACTTAATCATTAAACCTACAAACACATTACTGTTTAAATGCTTTCGCATACACAAACATGGGCATACTTTTTCTTTAATGAATATGAAGATGTATATCTTATTATTGTCATACCTCTCGGTGGAGACCGTCGTCACTGGCTGATGGTTGAGTACCGCTGGCAAGCGCTTTCGATGCGATGGCATCATCTTCAAGCCTGTTAATAGTTGTACTGATATATATATAAATATATATATATATATATATATATATATATATATATATCTTATTGTTTATCCCTAAACCAATCTCAAAAAAAACCTCTCCTTTTTTGTAAGTTTTTGATGGTACTTAGAATGTGTTGAGTACAACGCATTATAAAGCAGTATATTCCTGTTCCTGAGCTCACTAGACAATTCAGTATAATATAGATTGGTGGTTTTGATGTAGAACACTCATTTATCTGGAACAGGAAGAAAATTCTGACGACTTAGCGCCTGTAACAGTATTTTCCTTTAACAGCTTTAAGGAGTAATGGTACCAACAATGTCTCAACAAATATGACTAAACTCGAATAACGAGCGGAAGTTAAGTGGGTCAATTCACAAATTATAGACTTAGTAGTGTAATATTTCTATGAATCATATGATTGGTTCAACCTTGAATAAATTGCCGTTATCAATAATCCACTATTCCTTCCTTTCGATATAACTAATAACTGATTAATAATATAATTTTTGTCCGGCAATTACTTGCTTCTGTGAACAGATTACTTTGCTGCTGGCATCTCATTCGGCAACATAAAAAAAATGTTAATAAGCCTAAAGTCACGTAAGTTATTAAAATGACAAAATGACTCAGTATTTAGTTCTTTCATTTTAAAAAGATACATAGTTGTTTTTTTTGTTTGGAAAATTTTAAAAACAAAGTAATGCGGAAGTCCTTTCAAAACTATCTGATTGTTGCTTGTAATAATTATACTACTATATTATCAAAATTACCAATGTAAAAAACTTGATTTGGACTTCCTTGTACTTAAATTAACTATACAAAAGTGTTTTGCTCCACTTCATCTAAAAAAGACTTCATTTCAAAGTGATGTACGATATCTCTATACCAATTTATATGTGTAAAATGTTATGGAGCATAATTTATAGATGTTTTCTAAAGTTCTATAAAGATTTTCTGTGTCTCAAATTGACACGGAGAAATTGCATTATTTTCGCCAACCTCTACCCTACCCCTCCCTTGTACAGGAGATACAGAAATATATGTGACAACAATTCTAAATATGAAATTAAAACGTTCCAGTTTAAGCTTTATCCGAGATACTAACATACTTACAGGCACACTCCAAAATTAGTCGAGATGGATTATGGGAGGGTCAACGGCTATATCGTTGAAATCTGAAAAACTGTTATTTTTCGTAATTACAATACTGTATTCAAGGAAGTTAAAATAGAGTTTTCACCAGATCTCATTATAAAATACGTTCTTGATCTTCAATCTTGAGCCAAAAGTATGTGTATATTATTTATTACTATGGTATGAGAAATACAAACACAAGTATTTGTGCAAGTGCAAAGGAATTGGTTATTTAAGTGATGGTCTTATGCAATGGAACATTGAGTTGCAATGGTGAAGTAAATTGAAAAAGTCGTCTTATTTATGAGACTCCCGTTTATGTTACCTAAGAATTCATTATAATATATTGGTGGAGGGGTCGAGTAGCATCAGATAGCCCACGGAAGTGATTATCGACTACAACCATGAATAATAATGGACTTAGGAACATTTTATTCACGCCAAACTTGGTGAATTTACTTCTACTCGTAACAGTGGCATTAAGACTGTGACAGACGGATAGGTGGATGGACAGGCTGACAGGCATAATGGGGAGCTACGAGGATCCTTGTCAGAGATTAGCGACCGTGAATATGAAGTATCAGCAAGCAAAATTCTATTTATCTCATTCTAACACATTCTGAGGACACCGGACACCTTTAATACTGAAATCATTTCGTTGCAATTACGAATGTTTACGCGTTACTGATCAGAGTGCGTGTGGTAACGCGTTGATCTCTGAACAGATCGCTCATTTTCAGTTTTATGTGGAATATGAACTTTTTTTTTTTTACACTATTTATACATCTAAGTTTAAGATCAGAAAAATAGATTAAGTGGTGAGGTTTATGGGAGGGGGAAGGGGTGGGGCATAAAATGCGAGTTACTTCTATAAGGGACAATGAAAAAAAGCATTGGTGACCTGTACCTTGTATAAAAATATCTACAAAACTATGTCTTATAATAATTTTTGTTCTATGGGTTAAATGAAGGTATTTCCGATTTTTTTATGACTCCTTCTTTGGACTATTCTATGTACCAACTATAAACATATGTTACTTCCATTTCAAAAATATAAATGCCACATACATGCCCATGAACTTAAAAATGTAAGCGTTGTATTGCTATTTGTGAATCTCCTTCTAAATACAGAAATTATTAAAAATCGTAAATGCCTAAGGAGATTCACGGAGATGGATGTTTGCTGAGGCTATTTTGTTTTTTATTACAAGTGAACTTCACTCTTACTTCTCTAATTTTTCTGACTGCTGTTTAGTTTATATCTTATCTTTGTAAGTAAATCATTATTTTCATTTCTAAAATTCACCATTAATTTATAATTAGACATAAAATCAGAGAGTATAAGGGGAATAATTATTTGTTATTAAATGCACGCAATAATTTTCTACTATCCTAAATTACCATTTTATTTCTTATTATAATATTATTTCTAATTATAATATTAAAATAATATTACTATTGTTCTCTAAATATCAAACATTTCAAAAGTTTCAGCAATCACCTTATCCCTGTACCCGACGATTGATAAAGTGTTATAATAAGAGGATTGGCAATTCATTAACAGATTTTTGCTTTTTAATCTTAGTTAAAGAGAGTTGTAATAAAAAAGTACAGATTTTCATTGCATATACTGATTTTTTGAGCAGTGTACTGCATAAACAAGTTAAGCAATATTATTATAATAGTATTTCCTAACATTCTGCTGACCTCTGAATGCACGCGATTTATCTAAATTTGAGTTTTCTTTAGTAAAATATGTTTAATGCATCCGGCTTCGTTATTGTTGTGCAACAATTTCACGTACTGACTCTTTATGAGATGTTTAACAAGTAACAAATTTATAAATAATTTTGTTAAGTAATGACAATTTTTTTTTGTGTTTTTTTATGGATTCGGAAAAAGGAAAATGATATCCAGGAAATTCTTGCTTTTCCAACATTAGTAAGCCATTTCATTTTTGGTAATGTACATTTGGCTTAACTGCAAGACAGGAAACTTATCATTAGAAAACGATAAAAAGCTTTATGTCGGAAAATCTAGGAATGGTAGAAACAAAGAAAGCGGATTCAGGAAAGTCATTTCCGGTATTTCTCACATGATGTGCAAACGACCATAGTTTTCTAGGCGATTAGGCGCAGTCTTGTCCGGCCACAGTTGACTTTACTCAAAATGGACTTTGAATGTGTTGTATCATGCTGCTGCACACATTAGCTTACTTCCTGAAAAATTTCTTAGCCTAATGTCTGCAGAAGATCCTGCATTTATTACTTCCTATTTTGGGTCAGACGGACAAATATGTAGGCATTAAAGTAAATCTCAATGGATTACCCGAGCAAAATTTAAACTAATTGCATTCTTTCTTTCCACAGTTCTTCTGTGTGGTTCTATTGAGCTCTCTTACTATCACATTTCCTAATCCCACCTGTCAATGGTCCCTTTCATGAACTATAAAAGAAAGTACACATGCTAGACACAAATAATCAAAAGGTTTCGTCAGTATCCTGACTTAAATCTGGCCTTGGGGTATTCTTCCGTAATTAATAAAGAAGAATTGAGTTATAAAATAATTTTTGATTTATATGCTTCGCTTTAGCAGTTATTAAATATTGATTTATTTCATATATAACAAATGACACTGTAGATAAACTAGTTTTCTTTCATCTCATACGCCTGGGTATCTCTCAAAAGGATGAGGAGCTTTGAATAAAACGTTTTCGTAAATATTGTACATAAAGTGTCATTTGTGTTTTTTTTTTAATTTATGTTATCGATGTTGTAAATAGTAAGGTGTAATAGACTTCATTGAAGACAAAAACGAAATTAAAACGAATACGATTTCATATAAATGAAAGGAGACTATAAAGTAAAATAAAAACTTGAAGAAAATAAAATTACACAAAATTATGAATTTATATCAGAAATTAATATATGTGAAAAATAATTTAATATTTTCCTCTATTTTTATTTAATTAATTAAAAAATAAGAGAACAATGAGGAAAAATTCACAAAATAATAAATAAAAGAATATTTTCTTGAAAAATTATTACGTCGAATGTCAGTAACAATTGGCAAACATTACATATACATTTTAAAAACTGCTTAAAATAATCCACTTTCATCAAAAACAATATTTTGTTGGCTGAGTAAAAAAAAACGTTTTTTCTCTTCACCTTAAAATCTCTTTATTGTTTGGAGCCCGTCACAGTAGAAAAGTGTACGTCGACTTTAACCTATTACGAAGACGCTCCTTTCATTGGCCGCTTACGTACTAACAAATTAAGACGTTTTCAAATTTTTGAGCCAGATAGCTCGCAGAAAATCACTTTCGTCAATTTCCCAAAGGAGAAAAACATTTTATGCTTTCTGTACACATTAAAAAAATAAATGAGCTTCTACGAACAATTTGCCTATACTTCACTGGAATTTTATTAGTATAAAAAAATCCAAAGCACAACTACAATATACCCACACACACATATATATATATATATATATATATATATATATATATATATATATGTGTGTGTGTGTGTGTGTGTGTGTGTACATTCAATATTTCATGTCCTTCAAATGTGAATGGAATGATGTCCTCGGTAGTCGGTATGGGAGATGCGTTGTTAACCCTCACCTCAGTTTCTGGTGAATCATCCGTGTCATGACCTATCTCCAGAACCTAAACCTTTATAAATCCGGTGTTACATTCTATAAAATTGCGAAAGAGAGTTTTTCTACAATTATAGTGTATAGGATATAACAAAAGAAAAAAAAATTGAATGAGCTTCATAGGGAATTTAAATAGTTTGTTTATCTACAGGGAGCTAGAGTGCATGAAGGACCTGGGCCTCTGCCACAACCAATTGTGACCAGCCCTCTCGCTTCCCCGTTAGGTTTTTCCAATTACCAGTGCTCAATCTCCACTAGGTATCCTACTTTTCTAGAACAGTTGAAAAACGCGCATAAAAATATGTTGAATGAAAATATTTACGATATCTTTCAAATATTCAACATTCAATCAATAGCAGTATTAATTTGTTTAATTGTAATAAATGGGGCATCATTGTTGTTAGAATGTCCTACCAACAGAATTGTATTTTACAATATCCATAATATATTCCAAATTTATATCAGCCCCAGAAATGGTAAAAGTACACAATTTGTTGAAATTTGGTGGGGGGAGGTAACGAAAATATACTAAATAATAAAATACAAATAATCAGAAGTAGTGTATAAACAAATGTAGTCATCTGTCTACAAAGTATACTTGTATGCTTTTACAATTATTCTGTTGATAAATTTTAAAGGACATTTGTACATATATCCCTTCGTATAGAATCACATTTTACCTTCGATTCTGTGTTTCTTCCTTAAGAAATGCCTGATTTATAAAAAGTAAATTATGGTTATGTTATGGCACGTCTTATACAGTACCAGTAAAAATCAAATGTGAAGGACTGTCGGGTTACTGTGGGCTAAAAACTAATTAATACAAATAAATGAGAATGAACATTAAAATAATAGTATCAGAAAAATGATATAAAATACATTTTCCCATAAGTTGGCTATGCATTTATCAGTAATTACAGAGGTGGTTTCCAATCATCCCCTTCTCTAATTTCGGCCATTAAAGAAAGTAGACTTTAGTTTTTCATGAAAAGTTCATAGATCAATTTTAGTAACGATCGACTAACCAATACTGCCACCAGAGTTTTGCGTCACTGCAATCCTTAATGATATCAGAAGGCTTAATCTTCTTGTTAATATTTCTCACCTAGTAAGTGTCCAATGTAAACACTAAATACATATTGTTCCTAGATATTTAAGGGCTATACCAGAAAAATGGGCTATGAAAACCAAACGAATACGAGTTGGTGTTTATTTTTAGGACGAAAACTAGGAAATACAATAGCGCCGTAGATATTTGGGTTTAATAGAAATCTATTGAACAACGATGGGAGAATACAGATGGTTTCTACCAATTAAATTTTAACCATTAGCAAACATTAGGGCTACTAGAAAAAAATTCAATATCTTGTGAAAAAGTTGTCTTTACTTTAAAAAGATGGATCACTGTCAAAGACCCAAATTATTAACAAATTACAAGTTTTTACTTTCTAGATTACTTAAATTATATATGCTAATATAATACAATACAAATTACATTAAAAACTCAGTATTAATACAAAAGTTGTTTTCTTTTAGATACTTAAAACATATAATTTCTGAACATAAGAATTAAGACCACTATTCTACATTTAACACTCATCAAAAAAATTACATTTAACATCTATTGATAACAATTTTCTAAAATTATGACGACTTCAGTATAGGATTTTCCACAAGGAAAATAAGCTGAACAGAGGAAATTCAATTTTGTGATCCTCAAATACACTAAAAGAAATATTTAAGAACAAAGAACGAACAAGAGTTTTTATCTGGCAAAACCCTGCAATATTAGCAGATTTCCCTTAAGGGAAATCAGCTATTGAGGTCGTACTCATGACGCGATTTTCGACAATTTTCTTCAAATGTCCATCGATCCTACCCAGGAGATGACGAAAATGAGGTCCGTTCAAAATTATATATATATATATATATATATATATATATATATATATATATATATATATATATATATATATATATATTTGTCTGTTAACGCTCTAGCGGTCGCAATTTTAGTTTGATCATTACCAAACTCGATATTTAAACGTTTTATGCAGACAGATCAAGTTCGTTAATGCCTGAAATCGGACCAGTGGGAGGGGGGTTAGAAGGGGGGTTTTTCGAAAATTCGAAAAATCTCCGTTACCATACGTCGGATCAAAACATAGATAGAACCAATCTTATTCTAAATTAAATGTACTATAAATATTGTTCTATACATTTAATATTAACCGAGATATTTGCATTTTTATTAAATTTGGGCCGATAACTAATGACAGTTTCCCGCCAAAAGGTAGTTCGGCCCTTTGCCGTATTAGTTGGGCTCTCGTATGGAGATTTCTCTATTGTATAACTTCACGTGGGAAATCTGCTTAGTTTACGCAGCCCCTGCGTGGCGGACTTTTATAAACATTTTTACCTCTTGAATGAAATACCCAAGCTCAACTGTAGTCAATTGTCAGAAATATTACTTAAGGAGGAGGATAAATGGTTTTTAGATGAAGCCTGCTCTTCGATATCATTCCCACGTCCAACCCATTTCTGCTGTTATCACCCTGTAACTGAGCCTTATTCAATAAGAAAGCTTACTGTTATTAAATAAATAGAGCTGAATGATTGAAATAAATTTTGTTTTCGAAATTAAGTATCTTTGTGCAAGCTATTTATTGGTCAATGTTGTCATTAATGAGAATCGATAATATCTTCTGATTCCAGATAGGTAATGTTTCTATTCACATTAAATGCCTATTCAATTTCGAGGGAATCGAATTGAAGTCTTATTTAAATCCGCAGGAAAAAACATTGAATCACGATGCTAAGACCAATGAAGCATTCCGTAGAATTGCGTATAACTCTGAAGTATAACAGAGTTGGGTAAATTATTGGAGAGGATATAAATAAATTAGGAGAGAATTGATCAAAGACCATGAATGATGAATGGTCACTCTCAAATTGTTTAGCTAATTTGATGAAATTATAAGATAACAAAGAAAAATAAGAAATGATCTTGTTGACAATCTAACTTTCTGTAAATGTTATGCTATGCATTCTATTTTTTTCTCTATGTCGAATATTAAGCAAAGTATTTGCATTTTTTAGCTTTCTGCCTTAAGTAAAACCCCACCCTTCCGAGTAACGTCTTATACCTACTTAAATGTCAAATATTGTTTTCAAGGAACCTTTACATATGTGCAAATATATTGTGTAAAGTCCTCAATTAAGATTTAAGATATTGTGTTTGTTACTGGAAACACTGAGATTTAAGCATTCGCGTAAATTTGAAAAGGCTGGATTATAATGGTATGGAAGGTAAAATGTTATTTATAAAAATGGAAAAATAATATGAAAGGGTGTTTAGGCGGCATTTACTTAAGAAAGTTATCCTTTGAACTAGCCTCTTTAAGCACTTCTTAAATGTATACACTAAAATATATACAAATATTTCATTTACTCAGATATTTTATATTTTTCAAATAGCTTCATTATTTTAATCCTGAGTACATTTGAATTAGATTGCGTTCAAACAGTTTTGAAATGTGAGCAGCCATTTGAAACACTATCAGCTGCCATTCTATTGCAGTCTTATTTAATGGTAACTTTAAAAAAAAATGTCTTATCATTTTAATTCACAATCTTTAAATATCTTAAAATAGGCACTTATGGGGAAAGAAAGATAAATCTTAAGTAAGTGAAAATTATAATGTGTGTACTTTAACGAGAATATAACGATATATATCATTAAAATCGTTCCTGCCTCGAAAATATCTATTTGTATAATGTTGTATTATTCCAATAGTGAAGATCATATTCATTAATGGCTGAAATCGGACAGGAAGAGGGAGAGTGGTTATGGGAAAGGAGATTCAGAGGGGGTGGGGGTTGAAAATTCAAAATACCTCAGTTATAATGAATCTGATGAAAATATTATAGAATCAATCTTGTAAAACTTTACAATTGATGTTCAATGAATTTTTTCGCATCTAAATATTAAGAGAGTCGCTTGTATATTCTTATTTTGAGCCTTCAACAAAATTTTGGAACAAGCAACAAGTCACATATTATCCACCGATATCAATAGAGTATATACACGTAGGACATCATTCAATCGCCTTTTATAGAAGCGTCTTTTATTATACCAGCCGCCAACCCGAAGATTATCTTAAATTCAAAGTGAATACGAAGAAAGTAAGATTAGTTAGCCTACTGAGTATTTCGAATAACGATTACTTGAAGCTGCATCACAATAATAAAATGAAAATAATAAAATCCGGAGAGATTTGTGAATGCTGCCAGGAATTTATATTGGGTGGATTAAAACATTTATAATTGCAATGCTCGGAATACGGGTATCATAGAGAGCAATACTTGAAGAAGTTTATAGCCACAAGTGATGACTTAATGTCCCTGGAAAATATTTTTCACATTGAGGACATTCATCTGAACATGATTTACTTATTTCTTTCAGCAGTATGCGACTAGGCAACGACATAGTATATACTACCATCTTGATAATTAAACACTATGATATATAAATATCCAACGAAGTCAATTAACACGTCACAGTAAACAAGTAAATAAAAGTAAATACATATGATGTTAAATAGTACTAGTCAGATTAAGTTATAAGAAATTTTAGAAGTTTAAGTACTACTTCAAAACATTTATTAAAAAAAAAATATTATTTTATTGTATATATTAGGTTAATATTATGTCACTAGTTCTTATATATATATATGTGTTATATGTGTGTGTGTGTGTGTGTGTGTGTGTGTGTATTTTTCTTCTTTTTGTATATTATTAATAAGATTAATAACACTTAATGGGCCAGACTCAGGCAAAAATATGTATATATTAGCCAATAATATCTATCTATTTTGAACCTTCAGCAAACTCCCACTTTTGCTCATCGATTTTTTTATTTGAGCAATTGACTCACTGAGAATCTCATGTCCAGCTTATATTAGCAGATTTCCCTTAAGGGAAATCAGCTATTGAGGTCGTACTCATGACGCGATTTTCGAAAAATTTCTTCAAATGTCCATCGATCCAACCCAGATGACGAAAATGAGGTTCGTTCAAAATTATATATATATATATATATATATATATATATATATATATATATATATATATATATATATATGTGTGTGTGTGTGTGTGTGTGTGTGTGTGTATTTATATTTGTCTGTTAACGCTCTAGCAGTCGCAATTTTTGTTTGTTCGGTACCAAACTCGATATTTAAACGCTTTATACAAAAAGACAGATCAAGTTCGTTAATTCGAATCGTCGTTCCGTAACTATTCGTCCCTCGTGAATAGGTTTAGAGATTCCTTACTACTACTGTTGTTATTAGGTAGATTTCTCTATTGCAAAACGTCACGTGGGAAATCCTGCTTAGCTTACGCAGCCCCTGCGTGACGGACTTTTTTAATTCATGTTTAGATAGGAAACTTACTACGGCTGAAATTGAGAATAGATTGTGAGATGAGATCACCAGTTTGTCATTCCGACACGTGGGCAAATCTCCTTAGTAGCCACATTCATATTAGTAGCCACAACAAACCTGGGCTAATTACTCACCAAACGTGTCCTGAAGATAGAAGGTAAGCCATCTGTATTTTCTACAGTGTTTTCTACTGATATCGCCAATTAAACGGTGATTAGACCTTTTGCAGATTATGGAAGTGAAACATTGGCTCTGCAAAAGGAAACAAGAAAGTTCTATATGTATGGGAAAGGAGGGGCCAAACAGAGACAAGCAACGTACAAACCTACCATTGGGGCTCAGGTTAGTTATAGCGTCGACCTTAATCTCCCATGGTAAACCTAGAGTGGCGGGTTCGATTCCCATCTGGGCAGTAGGAATTTATTTAGTGGCGGAATTCATTAAATAAAATCCTTAGACCCCCTTAGGACGGGGTAAGTGAGCTAAGGGTCGAACTGAGACCTGCTACACAAAAAAAAAAAATATTGGTAAAATTGATGTCAGCGAGATTGCGGCCCTTGCCGGAAAGTGATTTTCACCAATAAAATCTTAAAGAGTTAAAGATTATGTTGTATATATAAACCATTCTAGATATGTTTTCCCCCGTAGTTATTAACTGGCTAAGGCTTAAATGGGCCAGAACCACCTCATATTATATTTAACTAATATAATAAAGAACTTATAAAGTTTATCAAAACTATAGATATGGATGTAGCAAAAATACGTTAGAATGTAAAGTAGATTGTGAGGAATGGGAATTATAATTCAATATATTTACCTTACCTATGTAGTAGTCTAGACTCGCAAATTAAACATCGGTTGAGTTTAACTTTAATTGATTTGTTTTTTTGTTCTTATTTTATTTATTTATTTTTTCATTTCATTTATTAATTTTATTTGTAATTATCTTACTTATTTTAATATTTTATTTTATTATTATTTTTTTATATTATATTTGAGTAGATAGTTGATTAACGTGTATATATTGTAAAATAAAAATGTATTTAAACATAATCATACATGTAATATGCCATGTGGCAATGGAACATGTATTCAAATAAATAACTCCTCATAGGGTTACTATGAGGGGATTAAAAAAAAAACAAAAAAAAAAACATTAAATAAAGATTTTCTTTCTCTGCTACCTCTCAACTGCAGCGTTGCAGCCACTTTATGAAATTACCATATTGCTTTTGAATCTAGATATAATTTCTCTTGGCACGATGTGTTGTAAAATATTTGGTACGGTTGGTTGGTCACTGTCGTGCTCTTGACCCGTTTCATGTTCTGATTGCCAGATCATAATCAAATGTCCGCCAACTAGTACACGGAATCAAATAAATCCCGTCCTTCGGCGTGTGTCTTTTCTCATTATGTAGCAATACAAAAATATCAAGAATCTACAGTGCCTACTATAGTGCTTCATAGAATTGGCACCAGCATTTACCTCACAAAGATTCGTTTACAAGAGGGGATATTTAAGTGTTTAAAATATTTATTTATTCCTTCATCCTTCATTGTTTCCTTCGGCGTACTCATGACGCGATTATCGAAAAATATCTTCAAATTTCCATCGATCCTTCCCAGTAGATGACAAAAATGAGGTCTGTTCAAAATTATACACATACATAAACAGGGTGCACCAAGTTCCCGTGCCACCCCCCTTAAAATTTACAATTATTTTAATACAAGGCTGAGACTTGGTGTGCCATTTTGGGACCCCTGAAGAATCCTTTCAGTCCAAATTCAACCTTCTCTAGTACTTCTCCAGCGACCATAACTTTGGACTTTTCCAATGGAATGCCCTACTTTTTATGGCGGGTTCTGGTAGAAAATCGAATGGTCTAAAACGAGTTTATGTTGGTGAATTTTTTGATTTGACGCATCCTTTAGCCGTAAAATACAGAAGTCTTTAGTTCAGAAACGGCACATTCTATTGAAAAATGCTGCGATGTAAAAGTTGTAGTGAACAAAATTATCTTTGAAAGAAGTCTACAGTGAAAGGAATGGATTCTGAAATTTAAAAAAAAATTAAAACGAAATAACGCAAAAGTATTCTTGAATGAATCCAAAAAAAGGTTTACATTTAAAAATATCAAGCAAAAAACGTTTTAAGAATTTATTTATTTAAAACAAATTACGTAGTTATTTATAAAAGGAATAAATTTTTCCACCTGGATACCTTCATGTAAATGGCGATAAATTCAATTTCCGTAGCACAAAAACACAACAAAAGGGTGACATACCGTCTTTTGATGTTCATAAATAAGGATTTTTGAACATTTGTAACTACTTGCAATAAGTATTGTGATACAAAGAATAACTGGTTTCTGTTTATTTACATGAAGCTATTCAGGTGGAGAATGTATTCCTTTTATAAATAACTCGATATTTAATCGTTTTATGTGAAAACAAAGATCAAGTTCTTTAATGGCTGAAATTCGACCAGTGGAAGATGGGTTTTAGAGGGGAGGAATTTCGAAAATTCTTCATATCGCCGTTATTATATGTCGGATCGAAAAATTGTATAGGACCAAACTTATTGCAAATGTAATGTTCTATAAATGTTGTTATGTACATTGTTTGACTATCTTAATTATTGACCGAGATACTTGCATTTTATAGTTTTCGGCCTATAGTAAACTGAGGGGCCTAAATATTCCCGGGGGGTGGATACGCGATCATCGGTTTATCTGAACTCACTTTAGACTGGTTACTTGAACCATCATAAATGACTCTAATGAAATGATTTCTATACATATGTCAAAAAAGTCCGTCAAGCAGGGGCTGCGTAAACTAAGCAGATTTCCCCACTTGCTTCCCGTATTTGCATTTATCTCACGGCGTAAAAGTTCAATGAAAACAATATTTGTTATTTAGGCTTCAAATAAATTGCTTCATACTATAACTAGCTTATTGTTGATATCACACGAGCAGGAGTGGGGGTTTACTCAGGGCCGAAAACTAAAAAACGCAGATATGTCGGTTAATATTAAAGATATTGAAAACATATACATACGTAGAGATCATTTAATTTTCAATAAGATTGGTTCTATACAATGTTTTGATCCGACGTATAGTAGCAGAGCTATTTCGAATTTTCTAAAATCCTCCCGTCTAAACCCCCTCTTCCACTGGTCCGATTTCAGCCGTTAACGAACTCGATCTTTCTTTTTACATAAAACGACTAAAATCGAGTTTGGTAGCGATTAAACAATAATTGCGACCGCTAGAACGGTAACAGACAAATATAAATATATATATATATATATATATATATATATATATATATATACACACACACACACACACACACACACACACACAGATTTCTGGTGGTGTTGAGTGTCACCCGTACAAACCAATAAAAATTCACATTGGAAATCTGCTTAGGTTACGCAGCCCCTGCGCGACGGACTTTTGTTACTGAAGCTGATCAATTAAACGTAACAATGAAAGGGAAACATTCAAGGCTTTAAGCTCTAGATAATTACTATTTTTTATTTTATTTTACGGAAAACATTAAAGCCAATATTTACATTTAAAAAGGAAAATATCCTTCTATTTTATGTTTTTTTGAATAGGACTTATGGTAGTATAATCTATGTTTACGACAAAAGTCGTTCCACTAGACTTTTGTTATAGATGTGTATAGTTTTTCAAAGGGTTTATAATTTTCTGTCATCGCTATAGAGTATCTCTTAACCATGGATGGTTGATATTCCCCTTGACACAGGTTACAGCGATGGTCTATTGCATGCGGTGCTGCAAGATATGATCTTCTGATGGCAGTAGTGGAGGTCAGCCACTTGAGCTTTAGGACTCTCAATTCTTGTTCGGAATACTTACTACAGAGGGTATCTTACTCAAGCTCTATTCTGTGTATCATTCTTAATAAATATTTGAACACAATTTTATCCCTATTCGCAGGCGACAAGGCATATACACGTCTTCCTATAGAATAGATACAATAATAAATAGACTCCATAGTAGCTTCAACAAATTTTCTGACTTTTTTTGGTCAACAAGTGGAAGATAAAACTCAAGCTATTATTTTTACATAAAGAAGACCGAAAATTCTAGACCAATCAAACTTTGGCAATAATCCTATATCATGGTCGAAATATATTAAATATTTAGGCGTAACGTTAGACAAAGGATTAACATTCACAGAACACATAAATAAAACGTGTGATAAAGCTAACAAAGTGATTCGTCAGATTTACCCATACTTTAATAGTAAATCGAAACTTAGCCCTGTGAATTAACTAATGTTATACAAAGCCTGCATCAGATCAGTATTAACATATGCTTGCCCCGTATGGAGCTATATATCCAACACTAATTTAAGAAATCTACAAATATTTCAAAAACAAATGTCTGAGAATCATGTATAATCTCCCCTATCATAACAGAAAAAAAAAACGGATTTGACAATGATAAAGACATATATCCGTAAGCTGACCACTAATTTTTTCAAATCTTGTTAATACAAAAATATCCCACTCATCAATGAAATAGGTAATTATAGCCAACAAAGCACTCCAAGGTACGTGCACAAACGAACTAAGCACATTTGACTCTAATATAAGAAACATTTAAACACCTGTATCTTAATCCCTATTTTACCTGCAATCGTATTTACATAAACATAAGAAACTCTGTACTTGTTAATATTATAAGCTCATAAGATCACTTAAATTTTTAAAATAACTGAAATATTCACTAAGTTGCAATATGACTGCCTACTTTTAATCAATTGAATTTATAAGCAATCTTCTACTTTACTTAGTTTTATTTTATGTTTCTTTTTGTAATATTGTAGTGCTGAGAAGGATAACTATGAATTATTTTGTAAATTTCTTGCTATTCATTAAAGATTAATTATAAAAAAAAATAAAAATAAATATTTGATGTAAACAAAACACGGTATATGAGACATTTAATAATATAACTCCGTGATGTGACTGTACCATTAAGTAGAATGAGTGGCGGGCTACTTTTGTTGAAAACTGACTAATCGGTCCTATCATAAATTCTATTTATATGTTTTAATTCAGCTTTACATGTTCAAAACCACAGCCTCCAATATCAACGTTGACTGACTTTCTCCTAGTCACCTTTATATTTGAAAAATGAAATAAAAATATTATAAAAATGTATTAATTCACAGGACATTAATGAATGCATTAATGGTTCTTATATCCCATATTTTTTTCACCGACCAGGCTATCCCGAAACAATTTTCATGTCCTCAACAGTTCTTTGCATTGCTCCTGCAAGTCATTTTATGTGTTTTTAAAACATAACACTTGCTTAAGCTATATCCTTGATTTTATTTCAACCAACTATGAAATGCTAAAGGGTAGTCTATCTTACTTGATAAATTGTCTAAATCAGGTGTAGGCAACCGGGCCAAACTTTAGTGTGCAAATACGTTCGCGGGCCGCTTTTAAAAGTAGTGCATTTTAAAGTAGTGTTCATAACTTTTAACGATAGATATTATTTATTCATACAATAATCGCATTTCGTAACGGGGCGATTTAGCGACGAATCAGTTATTTAACATTATTATATTTACTTAAGTATGCTCATTTCTGCAAATATTTTCAGTATTGCCCTACATTATAATTTTTTGAAAATATTGTTATGTTTCAAGTAGTGTAATACGTGGTCTATATACGGGTTACAGTCATGTAGTAATTCAGTCAAAGTGTATGGTAGGTCTATGTAAGTCCTTAAATAGCAGTCAGTTAGTATATGTTTTATAGTAAGTTTACAGTTACAGTGTTGGCAGTAGGGTTCGTCTTCTCCAGTAAGTAGGTAAGTTCGTGAATGGCCAATTCTCAATCTCGTTAAAACTACTTATTCTCTTCTAATTAGCATTTTTGAGGAAGGCCATTCACCAAGTGTATGTTTCAGTTCTCGACATGTAATTATAATACAATTTATTAAAATAACAAAATGAAATGAAAAAAATAGGTACAACATGGTACACTCAATGAGTTTGAATTTGGAAAACTAATCCATCGATGTTTAGATTAATTACACTGATTCCACACAGACGAAACGAATTTTCCAAATTATCGTCAGTCAGCCTTGTACGATGTTTTGATTTATTAACTTTCATCAATGAAAAGAACTTTTCTCATTTATAAGTACTGCCAAACGCACAAATCTCTCCTCATCTTCCTCATTTGGAGTTAGTAGTAAAATTAATATCTTTGTTTGATTGGGTTTTTCAAAAAGTCTCGCGGGCCGAATCAAACCTTCATATATAAACAATCAGTTTTTTTCAAAAGGTACTTGTTACATTGCTGGCCCACTTTATTCTACACTACTCAAATACACTGCAGTACTTCTTTGGCTGCATTGTGAATTATTGAAGTGGTCCGTCCAACTCGCTGATCCATTTGCCTTATATGAACGATCATCATATTCGATCTATTAGGCAGGTTCGGTGGAAATTTGATGAAGTTTTTCGAAATTTTCATCATGGGCACTAACGAAAATCTGCAAAAATATATCTACGTTTACATAAAATGTATTTATGCAAATTTATATATATATTAGACGGTAGATTCTCTAAAAAGTGAGTAAAAAATAAATTATTCGAAAAAAAGGAAAATCTCGGGGGATTTAGGTAATTTCCATTTAAACTGGGTATTAATCTCTTAGGAACCTGATGCAAATCTCTGGGGGAATGTTTGCATCGACTATTTCAGTATTACGTTCTCCTGTAAGGCGTACTCAACAAGCTAACTCCTGAGAGAAAGCATCCAATCTCAAACTACATCGTGAGAAGCTCACGTCTCGTGGCTCCCCTCAGTCTTAATAGTCTTCCTAGTAGGCCGCAAACAAAGCCAGCTCATAGCAAGCAACGTTTCCCATGTAGCAGGTCATACACCCTCATATATGAAGCAGCATGAGCAACCTTGTTGATAAACGTATATACTACAATTCTTTTTATATTCTTCAAATTTTATGGCAAGGGTCTCCAATAAAACAATTTTTTTCTTCAAAAAAATAAACAAAAGTTCAAATAATTGATAAAGAAAGAAATAATATTAAACGGAAAACAAAAGAGAATATTCACATAATAAAAAATAGAAAAAGGGCATTAAACAAAAAAACAGAAATGAAGTGCCTCAATCATATATTCTATAACATTCTATCTTAAATTAATCGACTTTAAATTATGACGCGAAATAATCGAGTTCAAGATTGACTTGTAAATAGTCGATTTTTAGTCAGCTGACTTTACCTACCTCGGGAACCTCTCAGTATCATATGCCTACTCTGTGAGGACAGTCGCAACGTAATGTAGAAGGTAAACGAGCACTTCAGAAATGTAAGTAGCAATTTATAATTAGATTTAATAAATATATCATAGATGTAGGCACCCACTAATGCAATACTTAACAAAAGAATTATTAAGGGATTAATGCTATTAATAATTTTATATACTTTTCTTTAAATAGGGATAGCGCCTGAAGAGGTGGCAAATAAGCCCCGAAACATGTAGGGCAGTTTCTATAAAGTTTGCACCGAAAAAAAAATGTTTTTTTATTGGAGAACCTTGCCATAAAATTTGAAGAATATATAAATAATATTGGGTCCAGTATAAGAAGAACAACTGTTTTTCTATAGATGTTTAGCAGGTTTCCCCTTCAGGAAAATCAGCAAATGTCGATAGGACGAAAATGAGGTACGCTCATAACTAAACACACACACACAGACCGCAATAGCTGTCGCAATTTTTGTTTGATCGTTACCAAATTATTTAAACTGTTTATGTAAAACGAAAGATTAATTTTAAGACCAGAGGGATATAGAAAGGAGATCCACAAAATGAAAATAACTCCGTTATTATGTGTCGGATCAATTTTTCATCAACATATTTCATTCTCTATAATTGTTGATCTATACTTATTTTCGTATGTCGAATATTTAGGAAGTGGATTTTAATTTTTTTTTTTTTTTTCAGCCTGCAGTAAACAATACCCACTTTTATGCATTGCACAAAACAATAAGACAATATCATATAACGACTTATTCCAAGCGTAAAAACCAAATATTGATTTCAACGGGCCTCATCTATGAGAGGTACCTTCAATTATGATTTTTTTCATAATGACTTAATCAATTAAGATTTTACGTTCTTGACTCGAAAACGTTTATTTGATTTATACCATACACGATAATTAGCTGTTTCGTTCAACACTAAAGATTATATTCCTTAATCGCTGAGTAGGGGAATTCGAATATTAAGAATATCTCAGTCATTATGAGTGAGGTCGAAAATGTAAGAGTACCATTCTGGTAAAACATTTAATGTTTTACAGTTGTTGCTCTATACATTATTTTCTTGACTCCAATATTAAGCAAGGCCAGAATATTATGAATATTGTGCCACTGAATATTATTCCACTGAAGAATATCGTGATCTTGTTTGTAGCTTAAAATTAATGCGTCTTTGATTAGGTCTCTTACTAAGGGAGAAATAGGAATTATAGTGCAAGAATGGCGTTATTTTTCTGACATTCCATAAACAGTGGAAAATCTTTATTTACGCATGCTTTCAGGACCTACGGCTCAGGTCAAACATAGAATTAAAATATTATCTATGAAATATGAGATTATATATATATATATATATATACTAAAGCGGGAGCCGCCAAGAATTTTATTGGGTACTAACGATTGAACCGATTACCAACATTGACCAAAACTCCAAAAAACAATAACAACACCTTATATAAATATAACCTGGTCGAAAAAATCAACACAATTATATATATATAGTATTAATTCATATATATCTCAATTTTTCATCCATATACTATTAATTATTATATATACAAATTAATACAGTATAAAAGGTAGAAAGAAATAGTTACTTTAAGTTATGATCGCCAAAAACCTTAGCGATGCAACTGTCTCGTGTCTAAAGGCCTTAATCAAAAATTACGACATTTATTCAGTAGCATGAAGGACTATGAAAATAAAATAGACAGAATGCAGTTTTCTTTTTTCCTCGTAGTCGGAATTCTCTCTAACACTATTTCAGTGATTGAAGGCTGATAGAAGATTAATGTTGTAGTTAATATAATGACACTGGCTTTAAATGGATTATTCTACAGGCTACTGATTAATGGCTCCCAACTTTTCCTTTATGGCATATTGATTCTCTGCTCTTGTTCGTTTTCGTGGAAGTCAGAAAGTACTTGAGGTCGGTATGAATCCATTGTTATCATATTATTTTGAAAATATTTCAAGTGCTTCATATATATTTATAATCTGGCATTTGTTGGACGCTTCGTTATAAATTGTCCATGACCATGGACACCTTGTTAATAATGATTCAACTTAACATATGTAATTACAGGTTGAATAGGAAGTAGGTTACATTACTGTTGAAGTATCCCGCCTAGCTACAATTATTCACAAAAAATACAAGCCCCCAAGGACTCGTTTTTTGCTATAATATTGGAACGCTTTGCAAAATTAAAAAATTGAATATGAAGTGATGACCTTTCTCTAGAGTTGTGAATGGGATGTTTGCTTACGTGTAGCTGGTTTGCCCTGCTTTATAAAATGTAGGCAGACGTAATGTGTATAATGAGCACGGGTTAAATGTCTCAGGACTAACTGCTCTTCCTCTCTAACCAGTCCTGTATATTGCCGAAGAGTGCCTTCGCCAAACCGGTTAGGACGTAATTTCGGAGGAACGAATTATACGCGCCGATCAGGCCACTAGCCCATGATGTATGAGACGTTTGGAATGGTACCATTTACTTTCTCAAGCCAACGACTCTAAATGCACAGTTATTTACGTATACTCTACAAAATGAGTTACGCGTTTCCTAAAACAACTTGCTCTTAGTGAATTTATTCTGCGGATTTTAGGTGCTTCCATTTTTATTCTTTTCTTCATACTCACTATAAGTCACAAAAGTAATCGAACCAAACTACCAATAGGTCGCTGCACTATTCGTAATGTCCTTGGTAGCATATTAGTATGAAAATTTTCATTGCTAGTAAAATACGGCCTTCGTGTATAGGCTTGTACTGAGAATAGATTTCTAATCATATTCGTGCATTAAAAATGTCATAAAGTATAGATATTATAACTGGAATTCATAGGTAAGTGAAATATCTGTACGTATATATATACACACACACACACACACACACACACACACATATGTACATATATATATATATATATATATATATATATATATATATATAACATTTGTGAGGTTTCGAGAATAAGCGGAAGGACAACAGTATAATAAAAACATGTCTTCTTTTTAAAATTTGTATTCAAACTCATCTCTAGTATTTATTAACGAATCATAATAATTTAAACAAATTTCTAACCAAACGAATTCCTTAACTTAATCTAATTCCTAGCATTAACGATAAGTCAAGTTGAAAAATCTGCTAATTGAAAGTGCCAAGTTTAAACTGGTGTTCCATTTATATCATTCCACTACGAAAGCAGTACACTGTTCGTAGGTTGATCGGCTTATTTAACAGAAAATGAGTTCAATGTTCATCAGGGATGCTTTCATTTTACTTCCATGTATGAACTAAAGTCGAGTGTAGGAACCCAAAAAAATCTGTTTTAGTTTTCAACGACTTGTTTCGGCGTGACATCATCTACGAATGTCGCATAACTCAAAAACAACTAGCCTAAGAATATTGAAATTTCATATTCATGGCTGTTGTACGAAACTAACTAAAAGAGAGGGGTCGTTTAAAGGGTGGAGAAAATAATAGAAATTCCGAGCCCATTTGAGATACAAGTTATTGTTGAGGTTATTAATTAAAGCCCAATTTACACTACTTTGGCTAATTGGGACAAGTTATCTACAAGCTACCACCCTTTTCTAGCCAAGGTGGATCTAAGTGTTTTATTTAATGAGTACATCGCTAAATTATTCCTATTGCACAGGTGTGAATCAAACTCACTGATCTAGGTTTATCAAGTGAGGTTAAAATCAAGGCCTTAACTCTCATGACTAACCTGAGCCCCTATTTGAGATAAAAAATATTCCTATAGTTTATTTTTGGTTTATTATAAAAAATAGCAATAGGATTCGATACATTGGAACGGAAATATCATATATCACTTTTAAATATAAAACTTCTCATCATGTGAAGTAAAAAATTTGTTAATTTAATTTACTTGGAGTACAAGAAAATCTTATAGTGTTTTGTGTGCTTATTAAACTCGCTTCAAGTCTAATAATGGAAAACATCACTCAAGGCAAACTACTTTAAGCATAGGCTCGGTAAGCACAATGATACTAAAGAAGCTACTCCTAAGAAATTTCGAGTAGTGTATAGAAGGTGAAACTGAAAAGCACGGTTCATCCTTAAAAGGAAGGAAGACTAAACCTCTGAAATACCATGGATAGATGAGAGCTGCCTTAATAGGAACTATAGTCATAAGCTCTATCTTAAAGTTAGACATGTAGAGAAACAACTAGCGTCCTCTTTGGGAACGGCCATGCACAAGTTTGGAAAATAGGATCTTTTCTTTGAAAAAAAAAAAAACTACTATGTTAGGTGGATTCAAAGAAACCGAATGACAACTGAATGTACGCGTTAGTCGTTAACGGAACCATTCATTCATCACTCTTTGAAAAGACTTTCGGTGCCAAACTTTCATTTTCGTTATTCGGAACTTGATGATAAATGACTATTGCTTGTGATTTCTCTTCTCTTTTACTTTGATTTTACAGCCAAGTATTTACTTCCGTCACTTGCAGGAACATTTGATTTGAGGTGCGGTTCATTTGCTCAACTTTAAATGAACATTAGAGCTTTTAAATTTATAGAGCACATATATTAATATCAATTTAGTGGATGAAAAAAGTCTACTGTTTTTAGCTGATTTTTGGATTGGGAAGTCAACTATTGAGCTTGTACTCGTGATGAGATTCTTCAAGTCTTTCTTGAAATGTTAACCAACCGACTCTAGCTAGCGGATGAAGAAAGCTCCAATTAAATATATATACCCTCAAGGTCTAAAGGGTACGTTTTGTAGTTGCACCGTTTAGCTCATTCATAGTCTATTATATTATATTACTTTAACAACCACCGTTATCCATGATGGGTTTAATTTCTTCGAAAAATTATTTTTGTGGGACTCTTTTCCCCTATGCCCAATAATCTTATATTCAAACATCTTTGTGACGAAGTCGTATAGCCTTACAATATGCCTAATAAACATCATACTCCTTTCTTCATGCTTTCATAAGACCATTACATCTACTTACCCGCATTTAAAACTTCCAATTGTTGCTTAGCTTATCTCCAGAGAGAAGAATTAACTATCACAGCTTCCTCAATGTCATTGTTATTGGGTTAAAAGGATTGGCCCCACCAATACTCATCCGAATTTCCTATTTTAATTAGGCACATATGATGGTGGGATATGGTTGAGATAGATTAACTTAATATAGTTTTATTTTTTAATTTAAATAGTGTTTTGTTGAAATGTGTTCAGCCAATCTGTATCAATGTCTACGGGAGCACTGTGTAAAATATTGCCATGCATTAATATATAAATAGAAGTCCCTTAAGCAGAGGCTGCGTTAACTAAGCAGATTTCTCACTTATGTCAAGTATTTGCATTTATCTCAAAAAGTAAAAGTTCAATGAGAACAAAATTTAGTATTACGGCTTCAATTAAAGTGGTTCATTGTATGACAGCTTATTGCTAATATGACATGAGTAGGAGTGGGGGTTTACTGATGGCCGAAAACTAAAATATGGCAGTATCTCGGTTAATATTCAATATGGGCAAAAAATGGACATAACAACATTTACAGATTACAACATTTTCAATGAGATTTATTCTGTACAATGTTTTGATCCGACGCATAATATGTATCGGAGATATTTCGAATTTTCATGATTCCCTCCTCTAACCCCCTCCCTTTAACGAACTTGATCTTTCTTTTTACATGAAATGCTTACATATTGAGTTTGATAACGATAAGACAAATATTTCGACCGCCAAAGCGGTTACAAACAAATATGTATACCATTTTGAACGGACCTGATAGGAGGTATTACATTCTACTAGGTAGGATTGATGGACGTTTGAAGAAAGTTATCGAAAATCGCGAAATCAGCTATTGAGGTTGTCCTCATGACGTACACCTCAATAGCTGATTTCGCTTAAGGGAAGTCTGCTAAAAATGTTATTTTTGGGAATCCACGTTTTTTTGCAAGTGAGCAACATTTGCCAAAAATAATAATACTGTAGTGGATGGTATGACAGCCCTAATTAGCTAATTGTTTTATAGGAATAACCAATTTAGAAGGAGTGTCGATGCTCGAAACTCATTGGTGAAATAAATAAATGCTATTGTTGTTGAAATTAATTGTTCTAATACCGAAATTGTTATACTTCTATGCATATATATTCATGTATTCAGAAGTTTTCATCGTATAGTAGTTAAAATTGTTATAAATATACAAAAAGTACCTCAATAGCTTACTTCTCTTAACTAAAGGGCTAAAGACCAACTCCCTTTTTTTCTAATTTATTCTATCCTCATTTTATTCATGGGACGAGCAATGAAAAGAGTAAATGTCCTGCTTACATTCACTCAACATGTCATCTCATGCGAGGTGATACCACCGAGCCATTCCAGGATGTGGAGAAACTACTCAAATTTCGTGACGGACGTCTAGAATGCTTATGGTCACATTTTAATGCCAACTTATCGTTTCCTTCATTTGCGCGATCAATTTCTAGCAAAACTCTCGTCAATTTTACAGAACTAATGATATTTAAGTATCATTTCGAAATAGTTGAGCCAGTTTTTAAGAAAAACTGCGATTACGAGATAACCAATATTGCAATGGGAAGGATCTATTTTTATTTCGGCGGGCTCAATGAGTTGAAAAAGACAATAAACAAGGATACTGCTATGTTTATAACTTGCCTAAATCTCCTGCCCTTTATCAAGGTGTATTGTGAAGACGGCGGTGTACCGCTTCCTAATATCGGCTTGTCTCTAACCTATTGTTCGAGCTTATTGAACTTGCTCGACTATCTAATGGGCCCAAACTACATCGATAATTCCCGCTAATCTATGCATTCGCGGAGCTCCTCAATGGACGATTAGTCTCAGCGGCTTGTTACACCTCCAACTCCTCACTTATCCCCCACAATAATCGAACACACCTCCGGTCTATTTTTACAGCTTCTCTATCATTACCCTCATACTTGCCGAATAATTACCGCCTATTCATGACAATGAAATGATGCTTAAGCTATCATTGTTTGGATCTGTGTAATAATTTACAGAATTTCGCGAGATATTCTGATCACTTGCGAAGATAAACGCTCATACACACACACACACACACACACATATATATATATATATATATATATATATATATATATATATATGGTGTTGTAGTTTTTTTAGAGATTTGGTCAATGTTGGTGAAATAATCTTAGTTTATGCCGATATTTCGAGAATTTTATTTTCTCTTCTTCAGGGCTGTAAAAATACAGGTGCTACTTTATAATATTGCACATTGCTGTTAAATTAGAGTGTAACTGGAGGTGTTTATGCTATTTTTACTTACAAAGACTAAAGATACTTAAAAACTACTGTTCGTATTGCACTAGGGTTACTGGTTACCATAACCTTCCCTGGTCTGCTTACATTGAGCAGGGTTAACGCCTTATGTTTTTGTATATCGATAGTATATTGTCTTTTGTTTGTTGAACTAGATTATAATTATTATTCTAGCTATTAAAAATAATGTTGGAACTATTGTTATTATGTTGGACCAAACCTCCAAAAAAACAACAACACCATAAATAAATATAACCTGGTCGAAAACATCAACACAATTTTATATATATATATATATATATATATATATATATATATATATATATATTGAGAGAGAGAGAGAGAGAGAGAGAGAGAGAGAGGAATATATAAATAGATCGATAGGTATATATGTCCCTTAACGTTCAAGCCTTGACATTTTTTTTAAGTGTATGTAAAACTAAAGACCACGTTTGTTTATGGCTGAAATCGGACCAGTGGGAGGGGGAGAATTTAGAAAATTCGAAATATCTCCATTATTATGGGATGGATAAGTTATAGGAAAAACTTTTTCAAACTACTGTTGCAGTTTCTCCAATTCTTGTAGGAGTTTAAAGGGGTGGGGGTCAAAAATTAAAAATATCTTCATTATTATAAATTGGATCAAAAAATGTTATAAGAGCACTCTCGTCGCAAAGTTATCTATAGTTATTGTTCTATAAATGTTTATCGAATCTCGAAAATTACGTTAGTTGCTTGTATTTGTTTTTTTTTCAGCCTTCAGGAAACATTCATTTATCTCCTTTCACTTTACAATAAGTCAATAACTCATAAACGATTTGATTCGAATATTAAATACTTATATTTATTATTCTATAGTTACTAGAAGGAACTTCACATTTTTTTTCCGATTTCTGAATAATTTAAAAAATAAAAAGCTCGCCGCGCAGGGGCTGTGTTTACACAAACTGGTAATCTCATCTCACAATCTATTCCCTATGGGCAGAAGTGGGGGTTTACTGAGGGCTGAAAACAAGGAAGTACATTTAACTTCCTATTAACTATTGTAGTTAAGAAAACATAATTATAGAACAACATTTATAAAAAAAATGTTTTTGCAACAAGATTGGCCATGTACATTTTTTCAGAATCCCCCGATATTTATGTTTTTATATGTATAGATATATATGAGACACCCTATAAGAAGGCCGTTTATTTATCTGCATGACCCATAAAAGTTAGCATATCACATGCATTTATATTATATTACAAATAAACATATATTGGAAATTTTGAGAGTACAAGTTGTATATAAACAATTAACAATAATAACGCTAAATTAAAATAAAACGCATATAAACAGAAAATTAAGAATTATTGAGTATTCGTAAATACTTTAAGTATAGTTGTCATATCAGCAGTAATAAGTATCCAACCTATTAATTGTATCAAAAGCATGTTCTGGAAATATTTTAAGCCCATTATTGTATTTTAAAAGTAGCTTATCTTCTCCCATTGGAAATTTGCCTTTTTGTCGCCTAATGTCCTGTTTTAGTTTTTTTTTTCGTTCGTTAGTCAATAGTCTGCAATGGTATATTATGTGTTGGCATGTAATGTAAGTAATATTTTTAAATGGGATTTCGTTAATTTGTAAAACTAATTAGTTCTATTGCGACATAAAGCTTAATAAATCAATATTTCTACATTTAAGTAAGTTTCCCAAAATATGAGCACAATGCAAAAAATTAATTAATTAAAAATATTAACATATCGCCTAATTTATTTTTGGGGCCCACACTCAAGAAGTTAAACCAAATGTAATTAAAGGAACAATTTTGTTTCTTACTTCTCTGCTAGTAGAAAAATCCGATACGAGGAGGCTGTTCTTGCCCGTGTCCGAATTGGACACAAAATTAACACATTATGTTATGTATTGAAAGGCTTATTCCCACCAACCTGCGATTGTTGTAGTGTCCATCTTTCTGTCTTACATCTTTTCCTCAATTGTAAAAAATGCGATCTTCCAAGAAGAGCTTTGAACCTTAAACCGAACTTAAGAAATCTTCTTAAAGACAACGAAAAACTTTTTGCAACTAAGGTGCGTAACCTTAGTTACAAAAAGTGGACGTTAATAAATAATAATAACGACGAAGAAGACTTAAAAGGCCGTGTGTATTTCTAATTGAAACTTGTTTGTTCCAAAAAATATAGATCTATCTACCGCTAATGACAATAGTAGATGCCGTATATTGTAGTAAATATGTATAAAAAAAAAGGAACCATTCGTGTTCGAAATAATCCATTTCAAACATAATATACTTTTAGAAAAATATTTGTATTATGTAGATTATGGCCAGTGTACGGAACTTTAATGTAAGTTACACAATAGAAACTCGTGTGGGGGAACATAATACACGCGAAAGAATCCTTGCTTATTACCCTCGAGTTATTCAATGAGAGAAGGGGACTGGTACTTGCCCTTGCTCAGCAACTCTCTTGACTTATGATCCAGTTCATTCTTATCGGTCAGGTTCAGAGGTACATGCAAATACGATGGTTGATGATGTCATTTATTTTTCAAGATTTTAGTTCTTGACTCTAAAATGTCACTTCGATCTATACCCATTCTCGATATTTAACTGTTCCATTCAACACTAAAGTTCATAGTCGTTTATTACTGAAATCGTACCAGGAATGTAGGAGGTTTAGAGAGGATTCAAAAGATCTCTGTTATAATGAATCGGATCAACAATTGTTATAAAAAGAATCTTAACTATTCATGTTCAAATATCGTTGTCCTATAAATGTTTATCTTACTCAAATATTAAGCGAGTTATTCATGTTTTTTTTATTTTGAGCCTTCGGTAAACCCCTAATGATGAGATAACCAGTGTGTCATCCAACGCGAAATTGAAATAAAACCAATCTTAGTTTAAATACTAAATGTATTAGTAACTGAGATACATGCAAATATGTATTATGATGGCATCATAATTAAGCTTTTACGGTTTAGAATTGAAAATCTTTATTTGTACTATACCATACTCGATATTTAACTGCTCAACACTTTGCAGCATTCAACACTAAAGATCATATTAGACAATGGCTGAAATCAGACTGAGAATAGGGGGTGGGGGTTTACTATTCCAAAATATCTCCCTTGTTACGAGTCGGATCGAAAAATGTTATAGAATCACTTTTGTTAAACTGTTGATGCTTTGCAATTGTTGTTTTATACCTTTTTTTGTAACTCAAATATTAAGAGAGTTATTTACATTTTCTTGTTTTCATCCTTCAGTTAACCCCCGCTTTCTACTCATAGGATTTTTACTTAGAAGTATATGGTGGAAAGAGGTGAATAGTGTGTTACTACACCAGAACGTGGGAATAGTGGGTCGTACCTACGAGATGACGAGAATCAAGTTTGTTCAAAAATTTTATATATATATTTCTGTTACATCTGCCATGGTCTTAATGTTTCGTCCCGAAAAATGTTGTGATCGTTACGGAATCCCATATTCATGTGGTTCATAGAGAAAGAAAGATTAAATTCCTTAATGGCTGAAATCGGACCAGGAGGTGGGGAAGGAAAGGAATCTTCAAAATGTCTCGGTTATTACGAGTCGGATCGAAAAATGTTATATATGCAATCTCATTTCAAATGAAATTACCTAGAATTGTTGTTAAGTGCGTTTGATCTCTAACCTTAATATTAACCGAGATATTTGGATTTTTTAGTTTTCAGCATTCAGTATGCCTCTAAACTATTTTTATTTTAGCAATACCCCTACATATTACAATGCGTCATATTTCAAGCTTAAATGAAAAGTATTGTTTTCATCTGATACAAAATCCACTCTTCTTTGATTGAAGTAGCTATTTCTGAGATAAGTGAGATAAGTACAAATGTATAGACGTCACTCCAAAACTAGTTGAAAAGGATTCAGGGAAACGGATAATTCCAGTGGAATCTGAAATTCGAAGATTTTTGAGATGACAATTTTTCATTTACTTCGTACAAGAGAGTAAAAAAATGCGTTTTTTTCACTGGATTATTCTATCAAATTTTTATTACGATGATATGTTTAGTATATCGAAATTGGAGGATTTGAGGAAAATTTGTCCCCATGGGTTCAAAACTCGAATATACAGATATTGTTTTACTTCTTACGTATTTCATTTTCTTTTATTGGGTTAGCAAGAATTACCCTGAATAAAACTTTTAAAGCATTCAAAACTCATTTTATTCATGAATTATTCACTAAATAAAATTCGTAAGCGCCAATTTTTTTAATGTTGAAAATCGAGGATAATGGTGATTATCCGAGACCCAAGTAAGGCTAGCAACACTCTGGAGACTAATTAAAGAACTATTTTTCTTAATTTAATTTGTGCTATTATCATTTTAAACACATAAAGTTAATGGGGATGACATTTCAGCTAAAAGTGCTTACAATTATTTATAACTACGTATAACATTTTTAAATTTCATTTCTCTTTAATTGCTCTTCATTGATTTCTAATCGTATATATACTTGCCTGTTACCACTTTAGCGGTCGCAATTCTTTTTTGATAGTAATCAAACTCGATATAAAAGCGTTTCATACAAAGCTAAAGGTCGAATTCGTTAATGGTTGAAATCCACCCAGCGGGAGGTGGGTTTTACAGGGGGAGAATTTCCAAAAGTCGGAATATCTCTGTTATTATACTCCGGATCGAAACATTTTATGGAGCCCATTTTATTGCAAATAAAATGTTCTATAAATATTGTAATATACATTGATTCCCTATCTTTAGTATTAACGGATATATTTACCCTTAAGGGAAATCAGATATTGAGGTCGTACTCATGACGCGATTTTCGAAAAATTTCTTCAAATGTTCATCGTTCCTACCCAGGATATGACGAAAATGAGGTCCGTTCAAAATTATATATATATATCTTTTAACGCTCTAGCGGTCACAATTTTTGTTTGATCGTTACCAAACTCGATATTTAACCGTTTTATGTAAAAAGACAGATCAAGTTCGTTAATGGCTGAAAGTGGACCAGAGGGAGGGGGGGGGTTAGAGGGGGGGCTTCAAAATTCAAAAAGTTGTATAGAACCACTCTTATTGCAAATTACATTTACTATAAATATTGTTCTATACATCTATTCTCTATCTTGAATATTAGATATATGCATTTTTATTAAGCGTAACGGAAGCGATGAGATCGGCCAACTTGGGTTGTAGTCGTGAGTTCCGGCAAAAGCTAGTTCCGCCGTTTCCGTAACTGTTTGGCTCTCGTGAAATTTCTCTATTCTAGACTTCACGTGGGAAATCTGCTTAGTTTACGCAGTCCCTGCGTGACGGACATTTTTAATTTTCGGCCTTGTGTAAAGCCCCACTCCTACTCATGTCACATTAACAATAAGCTGTTATATTATGAAACACATTATTTAAAGCACAAATACCGAATATTGTATTACCCCAGCAATAAAGACGTAGGAAATGCTTAGATAACGCAAGCCCTGCGTGACGGACTTTTTAGATGATAACAGGGTGTTAAGAAGGCCAAGGAGGAGAGTGAACGTGAACGACTCTAGAGAGTTGGGTGAAAGGGGGAACCTATGGCTGGCAGATTGGCGGCAGGATCGCATCACAAACTCACTCTCGCCTCTAGCCGTATCGGAAGAAGACCTAGCCCGTGTGAAGATCTGCCTTTATTGGACGACGGCTTATTGAGCTCTTCGTGAGTGGTTCAATCACTAACCTAGCAAACATGATATTCACATCATCCCATCCGGTTCATTGGTTTCGAAACCTTGTGAAGATGGTTTCATAGTGATACCCACGCCACTTCCCAATCATGGGAGCCATCATTAGATTAGGTGGGATCATGGTCACGTCAATAGAATTGATTTTGATCCCATTTTGACCTAGTTTGGAGTCGTGGTCTCTCTGACGCCAAACATATGATAAGCTCACTAATTATGGAAGTATTGAAAGAAATTATTTTTTCTTTTGTTAACACAACTTACCTTTTATATTTTAATGAATGCCTTAAATATTCATTTGTTCGGTACGTATTTCATAAGCAGATTTCACTTAAGGCAAATCAGCTATTGGTGATGTACTCATGATGCGATTTTCGAAAAGTTTCCTACCCATGAGATAACGAAAACGAGGTCCGTTCAAAATTGTATATATATATATCTGTCAACGCTCTAGCGGTGGCTATTTTTATGGCTATTTTACTAAACTCGACATTTAAATGTTTTTTGTAAAACTAAGGATCAAGTTCTTTACCGGCAGAAATCGTACCTCTGGGAGGGGGATTCGAATTATCTCCGTTATTCTGAGTCTGAACGAAAAAATGTATAGAATTAATATTATTGTAAATGTAATTACCAATAAATGTTTTTATACTCATATTTTCTCTAGCATGAATATTATCCGAGATATTTGGATTTTTTAGTTTTCAGCCTTCAGTAACCACCTACTCATGTCATATTAACAATAAGCTATTATATCATGAACAGCTAACTACTAAAAATCCGAAAAACTAAGCTTAAAAATCAAATGTTACTTTCAATGTACTTTCATTATGCGAGATACATGAAAATTCATTGTGTGATTAAGATTTTAGACTCTTGTTTAGAATATGTTTATTTGACCTATGCGATACTGGATATTTAACCGTTTCAGTCACTACTTAAGATCGTGTTCGTTATTGGCTGAAATGGGACTCTAGTGGGGTTCATCTAAAATCTTCTAAGTTAGTGTGACGGACTTTTTTACTACTCGTATCCTAATATGAATCGTAATTCATTCATTGGAGGAATTATGCCAACATCCTATATAAATTTCGAATACATATTATCGTTTTTAAATAATTTAAAAAGCGAATGTTTATGCAATAGTATATAATTCAGGTGATCCAACGATGCCTAAACAAAGAGAATGGCACCGAAATCGCTCAACTTGTGTCCAAGATAAAAAGAGTCAGATTATTGTAATTTCGGTGGTCATAAAGTGAACTGCAATTTATTTTTTACAATATACCGCATCTGTTGTTAAGATGATTTAACTAGAAAATTATTTTAAAATTTTCAAAAGTTCATACATTTTTTTCTCAACGCAATTATTTGTCTTTTCATACTAGCCTTGAAACTGTATACTAATTTTAATCGGAACAATTCTTTTAAATACAAATTATTAATATAACTGCTCTTTGTGAATTCATCTCATTGCAATGTTACTTATGCACTGTCATTTGGTATATATTAATTTTCTACCATGTATTAATTCTCAGAGGACTAAACAACTTTCTTGGATTGCATATCTTGAGCCCGTTCATATATTGTCGTCGTTGCAGGACATTGCCTCTTAAATAACAATTATTTTAGTTGTGAAATAATCACCCCCACAAAGATCAGTGATCAGATTTTCAGCCTTATATTTTGGCATATTTTTTTTTTAAAAAAAGAAAAGAAAAACTGGTTTTAGATTAAAAAAGGCTGTGTTAACTAAGTAGATTTCCCACGTGCGTCACGTATTTACATTTATCTCAAAACGTAAAAGTTCAATGAGAACAATATATGGTATGGTCTTCACATAAAATGCTTCACAATATAACAGCTTATTGTTAATACGACATGAGTAGCAGTAGGGGTTTACTGAATGCCGAAAAATACAAAATTTTAATATCTCGGTTAATAATAAAGATAATGAAAAAATGTACTTAAAACCATTTATAAAACATTCCATTCACAATCAGATATCTCGGTTAATATTCAAGATAGAGAATAAATGTATATAACACTATTTATAGTACATGTAATTATTTGATATGCAATAAGATTGATTCTATACACTTTTACGACAGGACCTATAGTAACGGAGACATTTCGAATTTTCGAAATTCCTCCCCTCTAAACCCCCCTCCCGCTGGTCTGATTTCAAACATTAACTTGATCTTTTGTTTTACATAAAACGATTAAATCATGTTTGGTAACGATCTAACAAAAATTGCGACCACTAGAGCGTTTATAGACAATATATATATATATATATATATATATATATATATATATATATATATTGTCTATAAACGCCTATACGGACCTCATTTTCGTCATCTCCCACATAGGATCATGAGCACTAACGCAATACCTGATTTCCCTTAAAGGAAATCTGCTAAAATGATAGTGACTAAGTGTACGATGAAATAATTAATCTATGTGGGAAAGCACTAAAATATCACTTTCAAATCTTAACAAAGCCCCCCCCCCCACTCCCTCCCAAATATAGTGGTGTTTATGGGTTTCAGAACTCATACTGGTACAGTTTTTTTTAATATATATTTGCACTCAAATACTCGAATGATAGCTTACATTTATTTACAATTAAGCGATTATTCCTAAATTAATAATATAATAATATACAGTTTAATATTATTATTTATAAGTGTGTTTCGATAAAGATTGGTTTGTTTCTGTACGCCCTTTTACTGACAGAAAATTTATCCAAATCCACAATTTGGAAGTCATACTTTAAAAGTTGAAAAAACGTTTACTAACTTGATGTCTGGCACAGTTATGTGTTTCACATTACAAGCACCATATCTATCAATCCCTTCAATGGAGATGATAGTGTTGGACATTATTAAGTTTAAAATAAAGTGGAGAGCATCCCTTTTCTAATTTCGTTAATATTTTGCTTATTTGTAGAAGTTATAAACAACTGATATTTTTGATCCAAAATCCATCTTATTTGACTAAAATGTTGTTTCCTCCATGAAGAGAAGGAATGAAATACAAAGTGATGGATGTTCATTAGGCGATACTAGGGGGAAATAGGGCAAGAGTCCAAACAGAGACAACCTACAATTGTCGAGCCAGCAAATCGCTCGTTAGCCCTCGATTGACCTTTCACCTCTACTAACAAAATGTAGTTTTGGCAATTTCTCTCCGACTACGCAATCCAAACCTTCATCGCTCCATTTCCCTAAACAGTGCCCTCATTACATCACAAGAGTTTCCCTCTCGAGCTCATTAATGAGCAACACATCATTGAGGAAGTAAAAAAAAGAATGATAATTAATTCCAGATGAAAAATAATCTAGTCTTGGAATGATTCAGAATTCAGTCTAGAAGGTGGAACAAAGTTCTATAAAGCGTAGCAAACCATGTCCCACTACCAAGGGTAACATACTTGCTATTATAGTCGTTTTTACATTTAATGACAACCATATTGTGGCCTGGAATTCTATAATTAAAACGAGATAGGAGAACCGTTTAACATTAATATTATACATCCATCATTCATTATCATTTCATGCATATTCTACACGCCATTTAATTTTCTTTTTGGTTATTGGTTCTTATCATACATCGATAATGCCTAGAAGTAAATAACTCGAGTATCGTGGAATGATGGGGCATAAGTAAATGCTGATTAAATTCTTCAATATTTAAGCCTCTTATATATTTAGCTACAAATCCCAATAACTGTACGCCAGGTAAGTTGAAGACTTCATCTCTCATAAAAGTTGTTTATTGAAAACTGAAACATCTCTCGGGGCTACGGTCTTCAGGCATAAAACCACAAACAACATATTCAAGAAAAAGAACATTCTTCTAAATTAATATACAGATATTAATTATTCCACTAAAAACAACACCAAATTCTATTTTGTATTAACATGAATAAAGAAACACACTATGCTAAATACTTTGAGACAGACAAAATAATCATAATTAAACCACCTAAAATCTAAAACTAATTATATTCGCACATAATAGGGCAGTGGGAAATATTAGTAACTATCTCTGAACACTAAATCCTAATTGTCTTTGAAATATTTCTCTTTCAAACTCGTCCGATCCTATTCAGGTACGTGTTCTTCGGGACGATTGAGCGAACACGACAATAAATAAACAATAAACGAAAATAAACAATATTTGGGTAGATGTTGTTTTCACGGGTCCCCTTTAGGTGATAATAGATCATTCTTTACTAGCTTATTTTGAATTTAATTAGTCACCTAATTTATTTATGGAAAACGTTACAGAATTTCAATTTGGCTCATGATAAACTAATAGAATTTACCAGGGTCCTTTGTGGGAACAAATTTAACCCATTCACTGCTGAAATGATTGGTTTTACATTTACATTTCCGGTTGTTTTTTATGTCATATTATATTCTCCACATTAACTTCAGAAATTTCAAGGAATGGGTAGGTTTTTCAAATAATACATTTCAAATGAATTATAGTTTAGTAAATAATGTCTACTCCAATAACAGATAAAAAAACGAAAAATGCGTCTGATAAATTGGGAAACTTAAATGACAAATATGAATAACCAATCATTGCATATTTATTTATTTATGTTTTATATTTATTAAGATAACTGATGACTTCTTTTAGTTAATATACAACAGCAACGTCAGTTGGGTTTCCACACTCTCCTCCTAACGAACGCAAATCTACAAAGAAATAGTCTAAGTTAAAAATGAATTTAAGAACTTCATGTCTAGTGGACTCTTTTATAAGGAAGATGATTACGATTAAACATGTTTAGGTATAAAATAAAACTCAAACATCCGTGTCTCTGTAATTGTACAATAGTTATTTATTATACAAGTGACGAAAGTAGATCATTTTACAACTCAAGTGAAACGTTTACCCACACGAGCGAAGCGAGTGTGGTAATTTCACGAGAGTTGTAAATTCTACTTTCGTCACGAGTGTAATATTAAATTTTTTCTGTAATCGTGTAATACATGATCAGATCTAACCAGAATATGAACAAAATTAGGATGTTTTGAAGATTATGGTATGTTGTTGGTAGGTTATAAGCATGGTTGTGAAAGGTTATAAGTATAGTTATAAAACAACTAGTGATGGTTGTAAAGTAGTGCAGTTACAAACAAGTGCAGGTTATAAACAAGGAAGGTAATTATTATTATATTTAAATTTTAAAATACTATATATTGATTATTTCCACCAATAATTCATTCACATTTCAATTTATTTTGTTAAAATAAATTCTTACAATGTTAAGAAACATTTAAAAGCATTTAATTTCCAACTTCAAATTATTTTTTAATTTATACTTATTACTAATTAAGAAGGCAATTCACTTTCTTCACTCTATTGCCAAATGTTTCACTTTCTTAACTCATTTCAGTTTAGTAATGTTACCATTATTCAACGATTACAGAAAAAATAATTTATGATTTATGTTGACTGCTCCAGGATAAGGCTAATTCCACATCGTTTATATAGCATATGGCTCGGTGAAACGTAAGCTTAATATCGAAACACGTAAATTAAATTAAAAATACGTTTTATAAATTGACAAATTTACCCTAGGGATCGGCAAGGGGGTAGTAGGTTGCGTGCCCTTTCGACATTTACCTCATAGCCCCTAGAAACCCTCCACTTGATCCTAAAGCTGAAATTTCCTGAATGCGAACATTACACCATTTGATTCTCAGAATGTACTTCTAACATTTGGTGTAAAACTCATCACGAGCACTTGTGAGATAACTTTTTCCCACCTTCCTAAAAATGATTAATAGGTGTCAAAAAGTATTTGTATTTAAAAAATACATTTCTAGTCCATATTAATGGATATTATAACTGTTAGGATGTTTTGTATTCCATGTACAATCACAGAGACATAAATTAAAACTAATATATATCATCTGTCGTGTGATTGAAACGTTGATTAACATGGATCAACAAGTGTCGGAGTCGAGATGTTGGAAACTTACAACTTTGAAGTAACGTAGGTCCCAAAAGTTGTACCTCATGATACAACTATATTTTCAAGTTTCTGAATTAATAAAAAAAACAAAGAAAATATACATGGTTCAATTAGAAATAGGTGGTTTTCAGATTTTTTGCACCATGTTGGGGGAATCAAACCACTGTGCGCCGTTTCAATGCGAGAGGTTTTGGAGGGAAACAACACCAAATTATGTTGCTAATTACAGTTCTTAGACGAAATAGAGAGCCAGTTACCTCAGCACTATATTCCAAAGCCGTCGCTCAAGGGATATTTCAATTGAGAATTGTATTGAATCAGTCGACGTTTTATGAGTTAAAATCCCTCTCCCCCTAATTAAATCAGATTTTAGAATTTCTATCTCTTCCTTAATTGCTTGTAAACTAAAGATTGGACACTGAAGGTTAGAAAAACTATTTAAATAAATAGCTTTAAACTCAAAATTACATAGAATGTTAAATTAATCATTTCTGCATATATATATATATATATATATATATATATATACACACTTTTTGATATATAATAGGCTTTCATGAAATACGAGACAATAGTAAACGTTTCTTGAATTAATACTTGAGAAATGCCAGAGCGTAATATTCTACTTGAAATTATGTTATATTAATATTTAAACAGAGAAAAAGTGTATAATACAACATATATAGAAAATTAAATTTACAATAACATTGGTTATATGGCTGATTTCTGGATTCGTCACATAGTAACTCTGATATTTTGAAATCTCGATTATCTCCCCCTCTTGGAGGATTCCTCCCTCCGGTCCGATATATATGCATATTTTGAACGGACATCATTTTCGTCATCTACTAAGAATGTTTTTTGAAAATTGCCTTAGACAACCTCAATATCTGCGAAAACAGCCCTCAATGAGTAGGCAGAAGTTTGTTTAGTGTGGAGAGGGCAGTGATCCTCGGAGAGGCTATTAGTCGGCAGTTGGGTGAAGGCAGCGGTAGGTCAGCGGGACCCGCTATATGCCAAGGACAGTTCCATCTTCACCTTCTCTTTGCCCCTACACTTTCTTCCCGCCCCCACTCCTTCCCTAGCCTTTTTCATCTTTCATCAGCGTGTGTCCATTAAGGTACATCAGCAATTGATATTGTACTCATGGCACGAATTTCAAAAAAAATGTTCCAAATGTCCACTGATTATCCTTTATTGATGACGAAAATGAGATCAATTCAGTTTTATATATGAATATAATCACTATAGAGCAGAAACGTTTACTTGATCATAAAAGCAAAGCTCGAGCTCCTTAATGGCCCAAATGTGTTACAATGGAAACTGTATTAATGATATATTTGTACTATATATACTCTCTATATTTAGAAGTTGGTTGACTTTAAGTAGATTTCTCGTAAGTGAAATCAGCTATACAGGTCGTACTCATGACGCGATTTTCGAAATATTTCCTCAAAAGTCCGTCAATCCTACCTAGGAGATGGCGTACATGAGGTCCGTTCATGTATATATATACTTGTCTATTAACGCTCTAGCGGTTGCAATTTTTATTTTATCGTTACCAAACTCCATATATAACTAAAGGTCAAGTTCGTTAACGGCTACAATCGGTCTGGAAGTAGGGGAGGAATTTTGAAAATTCGAAATATCTGCGATACAAAAATGAGGTCCGTTCAAACCTTTATACATAAATTGGTATGTTAATAATTTAACGATCGCAATGTTTGTCTGATCGTTATCAAACTTGATATTTAAGCGTTTTATGTGAAAATGGAGATCAAGTTCGTTAACGGCTGAAATCGGGCCAGGGAATTTCAAATATCTCCATTTTTGAGTGGGATTGTAAAATGTTATAGAACCGATCTTGTTAAACTATTGATGTTCTACATTTGTTGTTGTATGTATGTTTTCGTTACTCAATTATTAAGGGAGTTAGTTGTACGTGCTTTCTTCAGTTTTCAGACTTCAGTAACCCCCCCCCCCCTCCCTCGCCTTCTACTAATTGTTTTTTTTTACACAGAAATAGGGAATATGTGGTGAGATGAGATCACAAGTGTGTTATACCAGCTCGTGGGAATTTTTAAAGCATGTCATCCTTTAATAAATCTAAGACTGATAGCAAGGATTGTCAATAAATTAAAAATTCGTGTTTCTTTGTTTTGTCTTACTACGAAAGAAATAGAAAATTGATTTTGAGAAGAGAGCTTGTCTTATTCATGTACTCGGGAAATCTGCTTAGCTTACGTAGCTCCTGCGTGAAGGACGTTTTCTAGCCCCGTCTCAAAAAATTCTCTTAGAACTGTGAGGTTGGAATTATAATAGAAATATCTAGTCTAAACAAACGAAAGACGCCAACTGACGGACACACTGAAAATTCATTCTCTGTATCCATGAGTTCTCCGAAGTACCTGCCTTGTTTTCTTGAAAGAACATTTGTAATGGAATAAATTTCCTGAATATGAGATTAAATATCCGTAGGAGGACGGATTTTTAATCTTGGGCTAGTTGGGGACGGGTTCCATTTCTTTTCCCCTGAAGTTGCTAAATAATTAAAAATTTTGGACTTTGCTATAACGTTCAAGATTGTTTTCTGATAATAATTGTTACATCAAAGAGATTGCGTGAATAAGTCGACTGCTTTTATGCGAAATCGCTCGCTTCAATGCATTTGTAATTAGTGCTTGGTCGATTTTTTTTGTTTTCTTATTTACTGTACAACTTAAATGGATTTGCATTATACAGAATTCTAGTCTTTTCGGACAATCCTGATCGGACTAAGTAGGATAATCCTTATTGCATTTCACAATCAAAACTTAGTAATAAGTAGGTATTTTTGATCTCGGTTAATTATGCAAATTACGCCACCAGCAATCACATGGCATACATGGTTGGAGGCAATAAACGCTCACTACATCTGCTACTAAACTTCTGAGTGTAACCTAAAATTAAAAGATGTTGTCATCCTGTGATGACTAAATGAAATTGGCAGTATCTTTCATCAACGCATTACGAAGACGCAAGAATATTTGCCTAAGTAGTTGCAACACGGCTAGAAATGTGAGTAGAAGAAGTAGCCCCAGAAGAATGGACGAATGACAGGGCAATTTAGTTTCTTTCCTAATGTTGCAACTGAATGAAACCCACAACCCCCATCCTGGGTCATTTCATTTTAGTTTATTTCACATAGGTCATACGAGTATTTCGTTAGCAAGTTGTTATACACTATGTTTTTAGCTTACCTAATCCTTCAAACCTGCTTTATCTTTACAATGTTCTTTTTAATATAAAAACTAGCTTTTTAGCCCATTGAAATAGTTTATTCTGAATAGAGGATGAGGCTGTGGTTGTGTAATCACGGTATTCAAAGTTGATTATAAAATACGAGTATCATCAATTCTAATGGATCATTGTATTAATGTCATAATTTAAAATATTTCCAAGTCTTGAATACATTTTTAAGTTAATTGTTATTTTCATTAATGTTCTGTAGAAGAATGATTTTAAACATTCTATTATCGACTCAACACACCAGGTCGAGTCTTGAAATGAAATGTGTTTATTTCCATTGAATGTTATCACAAAATAATAGGATACATCATTTGCTTTTCTAAAAACAATTTTCTAATATAATGTCAATTAAATTCTTTATTAATTATTGGAATTACATTTATACTTATATAATTCATTCGTCAAAAAAGTAGGTCAAATTCTAAGAATAAATAGTATGAAATTCATCATTTTAAATAATTATATACAATAAATTAGTCTCATTAACAATCTTAATACAACTCTAAATATGTAAAAAAAAAATACAGCTCCAAAACATACATTATTTTATTTGTTAGCACGCAATTTCATTAAAGGATTACAAGCTTCATAAATGATGAGAAACTTGTCTCGCCTTATAGAGACAATGTACCTGATCACAAATGATTTTAGATCTATATTTATGACAAACATTTAGCAGTTTTATTCAATGATTGAACATTTTTGAAAGTATTCATCTTGTGTATTAAATCATCTGCCATTCATGAAGCTCTTTAGTTTATTTTTAAATAAAGAGTATTTTTTTAATAGGTTTGATTCATTCGTGCAGACCGTTAAAGAGTTTTACTCCTGAAAATGATACGCTTTTCCCGAAATATTTATGTTTGTGGTTGGGGGCTTGGAGCATATTCCTGTATCTTGTTTTATGATTATGTTGACTCGTGAATTGGATACAGCAGAGTAATTGGTGTAGATTAATTCAACGTTGATGATAAATGGAACTTAATGGTATGTGGTGGTTAGTTTTATCAAGCCCATTCTAAAATAGAAACATTAAACTCTAAATTTATCATTATTTAATAAACTTCTATTAAAAATTAAACAACAAACGGAGTAAGAGAAAGATTTTTCCGAAGGATGCATAGATTAATATTTATAAAATAGTCAATTAGTCATCTGAGTGATTCTAGACCTAGGAAAAAAGATGAATCCTACAGGCCAGTAGGAGAGAAAATGTTATAATTCATAAAGAACAGCTGAGCTCAAGGACCAGAAGGGATATTGAAATAATAAGATTTATATGATGAACCTAATATTGTTGTATTGCAAGGTTCGATGAATCTCAGCTGGTTGCCTAAAACAATATTGAAATGATATGAATTATATATTTATTTCCATTAAATTTTAAAAACGTAAAAAATACGTTAACATTTTTTTTCCACAGTTAAATTTATTAATTCATTTCGTTAGCGCATTTTTCCATAGCAGAATTAAATTATTGGAAACCCACATTTATAAAATTATATCCTCAGAGTATAATTTATTATACGTTATAACACGTTAAAACAGTAGATCGTCGATTATCCGAACTAATGTTGTCAGACGTGGTTCGGATAATCAAAAGTTCGGATAATCAAAATTTTTATTTAATTTGTGATTATTTATTTTCTTATAAATAATAAGGAAAAGGGAGATTTAAAATAACTTCGTAAAAAAAAAAAAACAAGTTTGTTTATTTATTTAAACATAGTATGTATGAGCATAGTGAAGAAACGAGTGTTATGAAATACATACATACATATGTATAAGTTGTCTAATTGAGCTACATGTACAATACAAATACAATGTACACCTCGCAAAGAACGGTTTGAAACTGAAAGTAAGCTATCCACAACCAGTTATATGAACGGAAAGGGTTTCACAGAATCTAATGCAATGGACAAATTAGGTAGTGTATACAGTTCTAAGTAAACCAATGCTATTCAACGTCTAATTTCATTGAACGCACATTGAACCAGATACAAATATGTAACGAATCAGTTTCTGAGAAATAATTAATGATGGCTTCCGTTATAGACGTTCTGAGAAAAATAATTTTATTTTTGTTTAATTTTATTCAAAGTAACAATAATTATAACATACCAATAAGTAAATTAAATGATCACTTTAATTAAAATTGCACATTAAAAAAAAAAAAAAAAAAAAAAAAAAAAACTGGTTCCGATAATCGAACGTTGGGATAATCGACGCTCCACATTATAAGAACGCGTAGTTATAAAATGTATTTATAATTGAATCAACATTCATCTTTTTTATTCTAAATTCTGCTATTGCCTGATCTGCTTTAAACATTATTTGAGCCCACCAACACTCTAATGGAATGATATATTCTATATATTGACAAACTAACCGACTAATATATTACAGTTTTTTTTGTTTTGTTTTTTTCAAATGTTTTATAGTATTTATTTTTTTCTACAGAAACAAACTCACAATATGAAATTTCATGGAATATTTAACCTACTTAAAGGTTTTAATCTCTAAAATTATATGTTTTTACTCTTTGTAATACGTATGTTTGTGTAGGAAGTTTGAAACATGTCTCGGTATCTGGTTTTATATTTATACATTATGTAATATTTAAAATATATATATATATATATATATATATATATATATATATATATATATATTCATTCCACAAAAAGCGTTGTTTAGTAAGTAAAAATTGCTAGAAAACTCATTGCTTTTTGTTTATTAAGAATGAATCTTATTTACCCGCTTTTGCATTTGAAATATTAAAATTTTTACTAATGAGAATGGTTAAAAAATCATATTTCAAAAACAATGTGGTATGATGTAGCAGGCTGTGGTTCAGGAATGACGGTCAGGGGATTTCTAATTTTAGTTTTACATTTTCTACCACGATGGAGGATCTAAGAAAGACTTCTAGGCCCTTAAAAAATGCAGCAGTTGTGTGTTAGTATCTGAGAGCTGCATTTAAACCCTGACGTACAGCATATCGTATTTCTCTTAATGACAATGAAATTAATTATATGCTCCAAAACCTCAGACGTTATCTGTATTTAATTTCTGATCGTAACTCAAAACGGCGATGTAAAAGAATTTTGATCTGCAGATTAGCGATAAACGTGATTGTATTGATACATTAACGATTTTATGTTTAGAGGTCCAATGAAACTTTCACTTCCATTTTATGGTGAAAATTAGCTTTATGTTGTAGCTTGAAAAGTTAACCAATAAAGGTTTAGAATAAGATACGGTTGAGATTGGTTCATCTCTTAAAGAAACATTATTTCTACATTTTTGAGTCAATTCTACAGCTGTCTGAAAAGAAAGTCCCTTTCACAGTGGCTCCTTGAACCTATCTGGAATAACACATGAGGGACGTAATGTGGACTTTCTGTTCTCTATTTTGGAATGTCATCAATGATAACAAGGCATGCAATTTGGATGTAACAAAGTTGGATTTGAGATGTTTAACCATATAACTACTTAAAAATATTTTATCTAGGAGCGGAGGTTTGTTAAAGACGAATAACTCTGTTAATAGTGCTACGTTTGCTACAAAAATAATAAACGTTGTTTATTAGAGTTCTTTTGGATTGCAAAATTAAACACACACAAGCTTTTCACTGGACAATTTATTTGACAATACACAACACACTTCCTTAATAATTCTTGACTATTTTTCACAGTATTCACTTATAGCTTCACTGTTCTTCTTATTTGCTCAGTACAAAAACGCACGATCACTGATCTTCACAAAGACCACGGCACTACACTGTTCTTTACATAAAACACTGTCCCGAAACTAAAAGCCTGTGTACACTAAAGCTGTAATGAGGGTACTGCTATTCACTTAAAGAGAACTGAGAACAAACTCACTATCGAGATGGGTCGCTTTTATAGACGAGCGACATTATCAAAGAAAGCGCCTAGACAAGCCCAGATCCAGACGGGTATCGCCGAGAACATTCTTTGGCGGCAACGGTCCTGGTCGTTCCATAGGTCGGTTCCTTTCATGTACATCGTACTTCTTAAATACGGATTAACTCTGTTTAATTTTTCTTGTAAGTAGTTTTCGCAACAACAGTAATTACGGAAAATGCCTGGAACATCAATTTGCAGGAAATTAATCTATCAACAAGATTGATTATATAACATATTTCGATACAAAAACACATTTACGATGTTAAATTATGTCTCTCCTCAGAATATGTCTTTCCTCCTGGTCCAAATACAGCCATTATGAAACGTGATATTTGGTGTATCATGAAACGTTTAAATATCCAGTTTGGCAATAATCAAATAAAATATTCATCCGCTAGAGCGTGTGTGTGTGAGTTTGTTTTTAATTACCACTCGTCGGTGAATGTATAACGGAGGATGGATAGAATTCTAACCTCAAAGCCGGGTAACCGGACAGCTAAATAAAATGTATTATGCAATCCTCTTACTCGAACCCGGAACCTATAGAATGCTACTGCATTATTGTTCTTTATTAACAACGACCACTTTGTGCTACTAAGGATAATTGAGGTTTACTGGGTGCTACTAAAGCTAATACTGATTAAACCACTACTTCACCACTAAAACAATTAAATATTAAAAATGTTGACTCACACATACATGTATATCAAGTTGCAATCTGTAATTGTTCTATAAGACGGCATCGAAAATATCACATAAGAACTTCCCTTAGTTATTAACAGCGAGCAACCTTTTGGAACATTCCTCGCGGTTACATCCTTCTCTAATTCCTAGTTTCTTAGTAGTCTTCCTACAACTCATCAATCCAAATTAGGTCTGGCCTACCTCATTTCCTGCTCTCTATCGCTGTACTTTTTCAGCATTTACTTCTTTTTAGCGCAAATATTGCCAAGATCGCCAAATAACTCCATTAATTCTGCGTTGCTTCTAATATGTGACGACGCGAAATGTTTTTCAAGACCTTTCACTTTCAGCCCAGTAGGGGGCTCCTGTTTTACTTAGTAAGCCCAAATTTCACTGGAGCACAGAACAATGAGCTTTATGACCGTTATGTATATCAATAGCTTTGCTTTTGAGAGAGTTTGTTGAATTAGAGAGCTTTTTGCAGGGCATAAAATAGTCTGGTCTCGGTAACCATCCATAGTTAAGCGTCAACTTTTCCTTCTAGGTATTTACATGATGTAAAATATAAGACATTTTTACCCAACCAAATTTTCTGCCTCATTGGCCATGACGGTCTCGTGTACTTTGTCTTATATTTAATCTATGCAATATTAGCAGATTTCCCTTGAGGAAAATCAGCTATTGAGGTCGTACTCATGACGCGAGTTTCGAAAAAGTTCTTCAAATGTCCATCGATCCTACCCAGGAGATGACGAAAATGAGGTCCGTTCAAAATTATATATATATATATATATATATATTTGTCTGTTAACGCTCTAGCGGTCGCAATTTTCGTTTGATCGATACCAAACTCGATATTTAAACGTTTTATGCAAAAATAAAGATCAAGTTCGTTAATGGCTGAAATCGGATCAGTGGGAGGGGGGTTTAGAGAGGAGGATTTTCGAAATATCTCCGTTACTATACGTCGGATCGAAAAATTATATAGAACCAATCTTATTACAAATTTAATTTACTATAAATAATGTTATATACATTTATTCTGTATCTTGAATATTAACCGAGATATTTGCATTTTTCTGTTTTCAGCTTCTGAGATGAGATCGGCTAACTTCGGGTCTAGTAGTGAGTTTCCGTCAAGAGCTAGTTCGGGCCGTTCCCGTAATTGTTTGACTCTCTATTCTGAAATTTCTCTATTCTAAAACTTCACGTGGGAAATCTGCTTAGTTTACGCAGCCCCTGCGTGATGGACTTTTTTTAATATCAGCCAATTGACAGTTTTAATGCTGAGTCAGCATGGCAAACGCTTTCGATGCCCCAACATATACAATTAATTTAGTTGTATAAGATTCATTAATTTAATTAAGTATGACCGAAAGTATGTGAATAACTACTCGAGTACATTGTGCTCCTTTGTGAAAGAGTAAGAGCTACACAAAAAATATCGCTTTATTGAGAATTTATGAAAGTAGCGAATAAATTGATTATTCACCTGGAAAAGAGAAAGGTTAAGGTATGTACATAACAGCTATAGAAGGGTCCACTTCATATCTGTCTTTCGACAAATAATCCACATTCATTATTTGGAATAAAATCCTGCGGAATAGTTAAGTATGATCCATTGATAAAATCTGCATTTTTAATTTGAAATGAGTTATGGGTGAAGCCCTTAACATATTGCAATACAATATCACCAACGCTTGGGATTTCATTTGGAATATGAATTATTTGAGAAAAGTTGTGCCTCACTGAAATTTGTAGTTCCACAATTAATGTCATAAATATGCGTTCATACTGCACAGAATAGTGAAATGGCTCCACCATTTGATTTGATGCTCCGATGTCAAATATGGTTTTCTCTGAAACCCTTTCTATGTGAGATATTTGAAAATATGTTCGATCTGGCGTTATCCATAATGATTGCATTTTCTAGAGGGCTCAATATTTCCTTGATTGATACTATACTCAATACATAAGCGATTCATGAGAAGGTAAAGAGAGAATGTATCAATGCCCAGGAGGAGGAGGGGGGAGTTTAGGGTGGGGGGATAGGAGGCACGGTTAGACTAAAAAAAATCAAAATTTCTCTGTTATTTTGGATCGAACCAGTATAAACTGTATTGAAAATGTCGGCAATGATTTCATTCCCTACAATTTTTGTTCTATATATGTCTTATCTAATTTGAATTTTAAGTGAGCTATTTGTATTTTTTGACTTTTGCTTTCAGTTAATCCTCACTCATGTGCTTTTCAATTGTAACACTAATGATCTTGTATCCAATTTAATTTTAAAGTTGCAGTTACATCTTCTTACAAGAGATATAGAAAGACGAATTTCAGGTGACAACATTGGTGTACCACTCCAGCACGGGGAAAATGTGCTTAGACGGACTATTTTTTTATGTAACAGCGAACATTTCATTCAATCCTATTGAAGTGAATTCAACTGCCACTGCATGAAAGAAAGTTTTGTTATAAAAAACCTAGAATCCAGTCTGGACCATTTTTTATGGATGTCAAGGTGGATTTATGACAAATATCTTCTTACTGGACAATTGTTTTTGCATGATCCAAGGTTTTAATTACGGAGATATGTTTTTCATATAAAAAACAACAACAAATAAATAAGAAAAGCCTCACGCCTGAAAAATTAGCCCAAGGGCAGGGGTTTTTAGTTTGGGATAAAAACCCTCTAAGACCTGAATTCAATGAGGAACTATTTTTCTGGGCATTAGGGCCTGCTTACCTTGAGTCTGTCCTTTCCATTCGATTCATTCATGGTGCTATTAGCAAGAGCTCATTGGGCCGGAATCTTCATCAGCTCTTAGTTCATTTAGTCCCTATTACATCAACCTGCAATAGTGCCTTGCAAGCCCAAGTCTCGTTTGCCGAATATATATAAAAGGGTTTATCAAATTTGGTTAACAAATTGGATCGTTTTAAAAATTTAATTATTTTCATATACTATTTGATATGAAAAAAATTGTATTGCTCCAAATTCTTTGTATAGGTATTTTCAGTATTCAGCCCAGTTCTATAAAAACTGGGCTACACGCCAGGGGTCCGACGACTAGAGGTCCCTAAGGGCAATTTTTCATTTCATGAAAAACTCCAATGCGATTCCTCTACGTAACTATATTAAAAGGGACAATAACTGGCGATTAACGGGTAAAAGTAGAATACTCCTTCCAGAAGTAAACACTGTATTGTATTATGATTGCATTGCTGAATTTCCAGAAATTTATACATATATGTAATAAACTCTTAATATGCAAGATCTAAAACAAGTTATTGTTATTGTGGTAACCCATATCCAAAGAAATAAAAGAGAACCTTTAATCATGGAAAGTATATTAATAAGTTGATTTTATCTTTTTAGTTTTTGAAACAACTGCATTTCATCATATTGAGACCTATAATGTTTGGCTGCAGAATAGCTTTTCAATCCAAAGCCTAATTGGAGCATACTCCATACGTTTCGTTCTTACTAGCTACTTCAGACTACTCGCAGTGCTTATCTATGCTCATCCAATTATATGGATACGTAGATTTCGTATCCTCTATCAGGCAATAAGCCTGGGGCCTGCTAGCATTCGAAGGTTCCTCCTTTTTGTCTCATGCTACTTAATTGTTTCAGAAAGAATATGGGATTCAGCAGATTTTACCAGGGAAATCAGCTATTGAGGTTGTACTCATGGTGCGTTCAAATATATATATATATATATATATATATCTATATATATATATATATATATGTCTGTTAAGAGTCTAGGGGTCAGGATTTTTGTTTGATCGTCAACAAACTCATCAAGTTCAAGTTAACGGCCCTGGCAAGCGAGGGGGGGAGTTTAGAGATAGGCTATGTCGAAAATTCAAAATATAACCGTTATTATTACGCGGGATCGAAAAATTATTTGTTTAGACCCAAATTTATCGGAAACTTAATGTCTTGTATATGCAATCTCGGATATTAACAGAAATTTTAGTTTTCATGATTAGCATTATTTAGTTTTCAGTTTTAAGTAAACCCTCACTTTTAATTAACGCACTTAACAATAAGCGTTTAACAGTTTCAATCAAGACTAAAGATAAAAGAATAGTCCGTTATTTTGAGTTGGACTGAAAATGTTTAGAGCTAATTGTGTTATACTCTATCTAGCCGACTATTGATACTCTACAACTGTTGCAGTTTAAATTTTTTCGTAACATAAATATTAAGCTAGTTATTCGTACTTTATAGTTTAAAGCTTTCAGTTAACCCCTCCAATTTTTATTTTGAAATATTGAATATTTAGTGAGATGAAATCAGTACTGTGAAATACTAGCACGTGGGAAATCTGCTTAGTGTATACAGTCCCCTCTTTTTACTTCCTTAAAATGTACAATATTCCTGGATAGCAAGTCTCAACCACTTCAGGCTTCACTTCCCAATAATCATATAAAGGTCCAATCCATTTGTCTTTATCAAACTGCTTCTAGCATGAATAGTCATTAATTCCGTAGTAGAATAACCTCAAAGCAGTCATCATATTAAGCATAATGAATAAAAAAAATCCAAATTACCGTTAATAATTTCCCACGTGAATCTCTGAAGCACATCAAATGTTTAATAATCTGCCAACTAAATTGTTAAAACAACACAAATAATACAATATTTATAATGAAGCTTTAACTCTCAAGTTACAAATTCTTAAAATGCTATAAACGTTAACCCTATTATAATTAACATGTTCTCCGAGTTACATCGGCTGAACAGAAAAATTACTTCTACCCTATCACTCCTGTTAAGGAACATTGTTGAGAAAATAAGATCAGGTAAAGCATCTATTTGAATTTGACTATTCTAGGCTTACAAAATGAGGCCCATTATCTCAATTGGATGTGAGATTATGTGAACTGCATCGAAAACAACAGGTGGGCTAAAATGTTTTATTTATGTTGTCCTACTTGGAGAGAGAAAATTCGTCCAATTCTTCACAAGTTTTTTTTTATTTTCAGCGCTAAGCGCTTTCGAAGACTATTGTCTCCATCTTCAGAGCTACTTGCATGCGCTCATAGGGAAAGACAGCAAGTGATTCTTAATGTTGTCCTTAGTGATCAAAACACGTGGGGAGAAACTAGGGGATTATGATGAGATATGTTGGACAGTAGGACGTGGCCAATGGATACAGAAGTGAAGCCCTGGACGAGAGGTATTTGGTTCTAAAGCGGTTTGAAATTCGAAAAACAAGAAATAAGTAGTTTTTATTAGTATTAGCTGTTGAGGCCCACTCAACCTTAATCGCAATGACTCATGACGTGATTTTCGAAAAATGTCTTCAAGTGACCATCGGTCCTACCCAGGAGATGACGAAAATGAGGTATGCTTGAAACTATACATGTCAATTTTGTTTTAATCGATTCCAAATTCTGTATCATATTTCACGCAAAACTAAAAAAGTCCGTCACTAGGCGTCGTAAACTAAGCAGATTTCCCACGTGAAGTTTTACAATAGAGAAATCTGCCTACTAATAACTGCAGTAGTAACGAATCTCTAAACCAATTCACGAGGGACGAACAGTTACGGAAACGGCCGAACTAGCTTTCGGTGAAAAGTCCCGAATATGGCCGACTTCTCCCGACCATTCACACAATACAAATGCAAATATCTCGGTTAATATGCAAGATACAGAATAAATGAATAGAACAGTATTTATAGTAAATTTAATTTTCAATAAGATTGATTCTATACAATTTTTCAATCCGACGCATAAAACGGAGATACTTCGAATTTTCAAAAATCCCCCCTCTAAGCACTTCGCTCCCCTCCCACTTGTCCGATTTCAGTCATTAATGAACTTGATCTTCCTTTTTACATAAAACGATTATATTCCGAGTTTGATCACGCAAAAATTGCGACCGCTAGATCGTTAACAGACAATATATATATATATATATATATATATATATATATATATATATATATAATTTTGAACGGACCTCATTTTCGTCATCTCCTGGGTAGGGATCGATGGACATTTGAAGAAACTTAAGGGAAATCTGCTAATAAAAATGAAGCCCATTAATGGCAGACGTTGGACCAGTGGAAGAGGGGGTACATAGGGGGGGGGGAATTATACCCATTCAAAAATGTTTATAGAACCGAAAATAGTATAGCAGTTTAATAAAAGATTAAAAGAAGAAAGCGGTTTTACTAAAGTGATGATCTACCCTACCAATCCATAAGTGAGCAGTGAATAGTCTACTATAAAACGAGTAAACCCAGGAACTTCTTTTGTCATCATTCCAAAATTATTTATGAGAATAAAATTGTTTTTTTTTTTTTTTTTTCTAATATGGGAAATGCAGGTTTTACACTCACGAAATATAAAGGAGTATATTAATACAGAATATTTTATCTGCAAAAGAAATCTTTCAAATTCCATTCAATATGGTAGCTAGTGACAACGGAGACTGAAATTGTTGGCTAGTACGGTGCGTGTCCAAAGACCTCAGCGGGAAATCTCCTTCAGTGCGTCACGGGGTTGATTTGACACCGTTCACCTTGCAACATATTTTAGATTCATTCTAGTGTAATATTGAATTATTATACACTTTTATAAATGTCGCTGATTTTTTTTTCCATTACGGCCATATGCCAAAACGGAAATAAGACAAAATATTCAAACAGAAAAGAAAGTTTTCCAACATTTCCGATGAATAAATTTAGCCTTTTGCGGGTGTCAAGAATATAAAAAATACAATTCCGATAGTTTTAAAACACTGAGAACATGGGTTAAGTTGATATCATGAGGTCTGCTGCACATTTGTGTTGAATTCATTTAACTATAAATAAATATCATGAATATTTATGAGACCAACCAATTTCTATTTGGAAAATGAATGTCTACGCTGTTGATGTTAAACAGAAGAAATGGTGCGTTTTTAAATGGTTTTTAATTTTCCCCGAAACTGTTAGCATTAGTGGACGTTAGTAAATAGGAATAATTATTATAGTTTTATTCGTAGAACACGGAATATCTTTTGACGGAATATCGCTCACCAGGAGGAAAACATCCAGTTTCCAGTCAAAACATACCGGTTGCATTATCCTAGAAAATAGAGAAAAAATATGTAAAATTCGTTTCAGGAATTGTCAAATGAAGTGATATCGGAAGTAATTAGCTTAATTGAGTTACCGCCATTCTGGGTTGAAATGAAACTCGTTTCTCGTGGAAATTTATTAAAGCTATTCCAAGTAAACAACTCTCTTGTCAATGCTAGATGGGCACAATATAATGCAAGGGTAACAAATTTCATTCCTACAAAAAGTAAATACAAGGTAACGAAAATAAAATTATCGATTACTAAAATTTAAAATAATTATTGAACATTACATTATTTACATTTGAGTAATTACAGGCTGACTTCCAGCTCTATATATATTATTGACGTAATTAGCAGATTTCCCGTAAAGAGAAATAAGCCATAAAGGTTGCACTCAAGATGTGATTCTCGAAACTTTTCTTCAAATGTTCATCGATCCTACCCAGGAGAATAGGAAAATCAGGTTGGCTCAAAAAGATATATATATATATATATATATATATATATATATATATATATATATATATATATACATACAATTTCACAATCTATTTGAGGCATTCTTATGGAAAGCTGATAACTTCTATTTTGTGAACGGAAGCTTGAAATGAGAATTTTTAAAATCTTAAATTGAAGCTATTTTGTAGAATTGTAAAACACATTTTGAGCAAAATTTGTTTACTTTTTCCCGTTAAAACCAATATTAACGAAGAAATTGACGAACATAACTTTGGTCATCAAAGTAACACCACTCCTGTCAGTGTAATAAAGTAGCCTACGTTGACTATAATCATATCCCTGATATATACACAGTAAACAATTTCGTAATTATATGCAGGCACTCTCTTGAAACTCTAATAAATTCTATTAAATGACTGGAAGTCAGTATAAACATATAGGAATTAGTAAATTTAAATAGCGTTTTAGGAAAGGGAAATTGGTTTCTAAACAGAATTCGATATTTGTTTTTTTTATTTAAATAAAATCAATTCAACATCAAAGTAAACCCTCATTCCTGAGATAGGTAGGAGAGTGTAAAATAGCGCATAACAGTTTTCATTCCTTTAATACATATACAAAACTTTCTGTTCAGGAATTTTCATAGAACATGGATAAAATCTTTGGCGTTTATAAGTTGGAACTCGAAACTTCAAAATTGATAAATGTAAATAATTTCTAGAACTACAATTATTATTTTAAATACAATATATCCTTTTCGTTTCCTCTATAAAGAAATATTAACGAAGATGTGTCTTGAGATCAAGTGTTTTACTTCTATACATATAATTTTGAAGGAAGCTCATTTTTGTCATCCCTAGATAGGGTTAATGGACGTGTGAGGATATCTTTCGGAAATCGCATCATGAGTACAACCTTAATTGATGATGTCCATTAAGGGGAATCTGATAAATCCCAAAGTTTTTCCTGGCCAATTTAGCAGCATGAGACAAATTTCTCAAAGGAGAGTCCTGGCAATGCTATTTTCCTCATCTGCAATTTTTTTCTGTTTTCAAAGCTCTCTCTAACGCGGTATAGAACAATAAGGTGACCAAAAGGATAGAAACATTTACTAATTGCCGATACTTCCTCGTCGTGTGAAAAAAAGTCGGAAAAAATGGTAGAACAATAGAGAGGATCTGGTTGTGATGGGGGAGGGGAGATGAAGCATGAAAAGGTCGCAAATTGGAGAAGAAAGAAGGGGAAGGGCGAGCGAAGGTCTTTGTAGTTGATTCTCTTCGGCTCTTACAGACAGAGCTTGGAGAAATAGCTACCCTGAGGCTATAGGCTCTAGATATTCCTCTCCCAACAATACTCCTATTGTCCTATCAATCTCCGCTCTCTGTTTCTCACTACTCGCTCTTTCTCTATCAAAACTAACCCCACTCGGATTGACGGCTAGCTGCTCGAGGTCACAGATTCAGTCAGTAAGGCAGATACCACTTGTGCTGGAATTCCATACAGCTAACCTCATCTCACATTCTATTCATGATTTTAGCAGATTTCCCTCAAGGGAAAACTGCTATTGAGGTCGTACTCATGACGCGATTTTCAAAAAAAAATTTCAAATGTCCATCGATCCTACCCAGAAGATGACTAAAATGAGGTCCGTTCAAAATTATATATATATATATATTTGTCTGTTAACGCTCTAGCTTTGAAATTTTTGCTTGATCGTTACCAAACTCGATGTTTAAACGTTTTATGTAAAAATAAAGGTCAAGTTCGTTATAGCTGAAATCGGACCAATGAGAGGGGGATTTACGAAATTTCGAAATTTATCCGTTACTATACGTCGGATCGAAAAATTCTATAGAACCAATCATATTGCAAAGTAAATTTACTATAAATATTGTTATATACATTTATTCTCTATCTTCAATATTAATCGAGATGTTTGCATTTTATTGAGCGTACTGGACATGAGATCGGCTAACTTAGGTTGTAGTCGTGAGTTTCCGGCTAGCTAGTTCGGCCGTTTCAGTAACTGTTCGGCTCTAGTGAAATTTCTCTATTCTAAAACTTGTCTTGGGAAATCTGCTTAGTTTACGCAGCCCCTGCGTGACGGACTTTCTCACTACTTTCTCTTTCTCTATAAAATCTAACCCAACTTGGATTGATGTATTTCTGCTCGAGGTAACAAATTCGCAGTCAGTAAGGCAGATACCACAAGTGCTGGAATTCCGTACAGTTCACCTCATCTCACATTCTATTCATGATTTGTTCCTTACTACACACCGTAAATACACAAGACATGAAATTTCACCCAGCAACAACTACTTCCGACCACATTGTATAATATGCGATATTATGTTAAACAAAATTTACTGTGATTTATTCTTGTTTATTCTTTTTTACTTTCTTGTAAAAATTATAGCAAGTAATTGTAAACGGGGCTATTTTCGGTTTTCAGATCTCAACGGAATTATCCATTTTGACCTTCTCTGAACCCAATTTGACTATTTTCGGCATGCTCATTGTACGTATGAACGTACGGATCTCACATAACTCGAAAACGGCTCTTCACGGAATGGTGAATTTTCATATTGAGGATTTAGGGTTTAGAAGCGAGAGAAAATAAAAAAAATAAGAAGTTAAGAAAATAAGAAATTGCTAATTTCCTTACTTATTAGTGGTACGAATATTTCTATAACGCATCTTTCCAAAAACATCTATAACGTATGTCCTATGACATTTTTAAACCATGAGAACGAATATATCTTTTATCACATCCAAATAAAACAATTTTATTTGAACCGCCAAAAATGTTGTTCATTTATTTAACAGGAGTACAAGGAAGTCATTTGGCCTCATCCGATTTTTTATCTTTTCTGTCTATGGGGAATGGGTTACACTGAAGTAATGTCTTTGCTAAGCTTTACCTAAACACAATGAAAAAAGTTCTCAAATAATTTTTCCCTAGAATCGATCTAAAAAATTAACGTTTCTAAAATAACACGAATAATTACGGTATGTACATGTATATATATATACTAGTTTTGTTTCCCGCCATCGACGGCTTGAAATAAAAATGTTATAAAAAGTTAATATAAGATTTAATTTAATCAATCCCCTGGTTGTCATCATATAACATACATCCTGCAACATGCAAAAAAAAAAAAACTTTGCAGTCATACACTCCTTAATGCCCGAGAAGGGAAAAATTGAGTTTAAACAGTCGCCAACAAATGTTTGTTAAAAATAGCTAGTGCGAACTAAGGCGTTGGTCTTAATCTCGCGTGGTAGACCTAGGGTGGTGGGTTCGATTCTCGCCCGGGGCAGTAGAAATTTATTTAGTGACGAACTCATTAAATAAACTCCTTAAGCCAACCCGGGCGGTGGTAACCTGTAGATAATAGTGGCCTAAAGTGGTCGTAAATATTAATAAACAAACAAACAAAAATAGCTATTACGAATTTATTAAGATATAAAAATGTTTTATTCCCCTGGAAATATAAGTATTGCATTAACATAAGCCCTAAATAATCTCTTGATTATTTCCATATCCGTAGTATGTTCAGTCTTTACAGATTCTCTTGAAAAACATAAAACGGCGTGTGAAATAGAGAATAGAATGATGCCATCTATGTGTTATTTTAGTACTTGGGAAATATGCTTATGCTTCCGTCATAGGCTTCTTGTATACAAATACTGAAATAATACCATGGAGAGATTCACATCAACTCGTAAGAAATCTGCTTAGATAACACAACTCCCGCGTCCGATGAGCTTTAGCAGAGAAATGGCCCCAACTATGAGACAGGATCGGTGGGAATTTCAAGAGTGATTTAAAATAATTCCCGTGATAAAGACACAACTTCAATTGGTGATTTTCTTAAGGGAAAATTAGCTAAGAAAGATGTACTGCGGAAGTCACTAAATATGGAACTGGTAATGAGGTTATTGTTCCTTTCCCGTTTCACTTTCTTCTGTTTGACTGTTCCCGCACTATATCTTGTCAGGCTCGTGTAGCACTTGAGCTCACGAGGAGAGGTCTTGGCACAGCCAATTATTTTTGGTTTGGACCATTTCAACTCCAAATTTACCTTTGTTACGTTACAATAATTATCACATGAACGGAATATTTTATTTCTATAGTTAGGTGTTTAATTGTTTTTAGAAAAATAAATAAATTACAATAACCAAATATGAAAACACTTAAAGCATGTGAAAATTACTAATAATTAAACTTAATAAATTAACAGAACTTTTATTTATTTATTTTTTTATTATAATATACCGCACCTACTATTGTCATTAGCGAAAGGTGGTTCTATATTTCTTGAAACAACAAGTTACAGTTAAAAATACAAAAAGGCTTTTTATGTTTTCTTCATCGTCTCTAAGGAGTTCTTTTAGGTTCGGTTTAAGGCTCAAAGCTCATCTTGGAAGATCGTATTTCTTACAATTGAGGAGAAGATGTGAGACGGTAAGATGGGCATTACAAAAATCGCAGGTTGGTGGGAATAAGCCCTTCAATAAATAACTATGTGTTAATAACTATTAGTTAATTTTAATTCCAGATGAAAAAAAAGTATTCTGCAGATAAAAAAAAATTAATGTTTCAGCAAGAATGTATCTTGCTTAACAGATTGAGGATGGATGATCTTGCTTCAGTAAAAGAATATCCTTTCATGCCCTGCTGAAGGTATTAGTTAACCTTAATTGGAAAGTTATTCTGATTCTGATAGTGGTAGGTTGGTAATTTGGCTGTTTGAACGAATTTCATTACTGAAAAAGGAAATTAAAATTTTAAGGTGCCTAATATTCTTTTTTTTTCTTCCCCCCCCCTTTTCCATGAGGTTCTAAATGATTCATAGTTTTGGCATACATTCGAGGACTGGCTCCAAGGTTTTATGATTATAGTATTTATATTGGTATGTTATGTGCACCGTCTAATTCATATATGAAAGTTTTCTTTATTGTTTGGGACAAGCTGTTTAATGAGGTCACTGCTTTGTACTGTTAAATCATTTTAAGGACGATTTCCTTTATTACACACTGAACAGTGATTGTTATTACGTAATTATACGTCGCGCCGATAGTAAACGTGTGCTATCTTATGAAATATTTATCATTCCATAAATTAGTACCGTTATTGATGGTTTTGACTTTAATATTAATAGTATTATTTAAAGATTTAATTTTCAGACTTCAATAAATCCCCAATCTTACTAATCCGACTTCCCTATTAAGCTAATATTATAGCTAAAAGTCTCATGTCTTACTAACACGTAGCTAAATTATGGTTAGCATGAATCATTTAATGCATTATGCTGTATTTTTTATTTCTCTTTTTGAATCCTAAAATAAAGCGTTGCTGTTTCCGTATTACAACCACAGTTATAAAACTAGATATTTTCATGTGCCAAGGTAAAGAGGAATTTGATGTCTTGCACATATACAGTTTGTTGAACAAGATATTCGCAAGATCAAGACATATGTACTAAGAAATTTAAAGGAATGAAAAATACCGTTACTTGAATCTCCTGGTTGATGGTGATCGATGTATATATCCATTGTTGAAGAAAAGGTAAAAAAATTCACTAGATTTTACAAATATCACTAACAGCTGTCTGTGACTTCTTTCCTCCACATTCTTCATTACTAGACCAGCTTGCCAGTGAAGACGGTATGCACCGACAGGTATGACTACAATATCCTATTTCCTTTAAGCCGAATTATGCTCGAAACACTTAGGAAATACTAATGTGTTTGCCGCAATTATTTCAGAAACCCCGTACGAAGCTTATAACACTAGATTTTACAAATATATTCCAAAGCTAGCATTCGAGGCGTCATCATCAGTTCTCTATATAAATCGGTGACGTTCATGAGCCATTTATATTAGATTTGTTGTCCTTTTTTTCAATCAAGGATAAAAATATGGTTGTTTATAGATCTTTTTAATTTGCTGGCAGTGCCAGTTAATAATATTTTTTTCACTTTTAAATCTCTTTAGTGTCTATTTACTGAATGTTTCGTGGCCCAATATGTCACCTCTTCAGTGGCTCAAAACTTCTCACAAGAGAAATAAGTGATCCACGAATGAGATGGGGTAGTGTCTACTTCATTTTGACTTCCGATTGGGTCTTTATCAATGTGTAAAGGATTTCTATTCTTCAATGGCACGTGGAAAATTTTCTTAGTTTACGCAGTTACGGACGCCTCTAATGGAAAATAATAGGGAAGGAAAAATTTATATCGGATTGTCGAATAACGAGCTACTTGAAACCATATCATTCATCAGGAAACAATCGTTTTGTGATTATGAGAAAATTACACCAGCTCTTGGGCTGAATTACTGAGCCGTGAAATAACCTCTTACGGATTTCCGATTTTACTTAAGTGGAAGACGAATCCGTTTTAAAGTACTTCTCCACTCAATGAATATGGTACTGTAAAGTTATTACGTGTGTTATTTTACAACTCTTAATTTGTTTATTAAGAAATATTATTACACCTATATCAGTTATTTAATTTAAATAGACTAATTTTTCGGCAATTCAAGCACAAGTGTACACATTTATGAAATGTTTTTAGTTTCATTTGGGATACCGTGTTAGCTTCATTAAGACGATACTTGAGTGAAAATTAAGAGCTTATTAATTTTAATGATACTTGCAAATGTTTCCTAATTAATATTATCGTAAAATACATTTATTATGTCAACATGGATACTGTATTTAATTGTAAAAGTAAATACTCACACCCCCGATTCTCTTATGAAGAACATATGCCTAAAGAAAGAATTGGAGGCCTCCTTGGATTTTGGCGCGATTCGGGAACTCTCTTTTTGGTCGCACAAAAGAAAGTTGTTTCGTCAATACCAGCTGTTAAAGAAACGTTCTTTACGCTAGGATACCACTGTTATTTATTTATACCAAGTATTTAAATTATTAGATAATTCGAACGTTTAATGTTTTGAATATATTATTTAAGTAAAATAATGTTGATAACACTCCTTGGAGAGAAAGTTGCCGGGAGGGTAGCACAGTTAATTGTGTTAACTTCTTTCCTGTGAAATATTGGCATTATTGAAGTTGAGTCCTACTCACATTTACTATTATGTATATAAGGTTATGAATATATCTAAGCTCAAACAATGAACGCTTGGATTGGTTTTTGACAGGAAATATTTACATTATAGATGATATTTAATTATATAAATGATATCCATGCTTATGATTGGAATTATTCACGGAGTGTTAAACCATAGAGAGGGATTCACTTGGAACTCATTTTCATTTATTCTTCTAAACTAAAATGTTTATTCCTCAAGCCCTCAACAGTTACCCGGCCTGGCCCTTACGGAAAAACGGCCCAGGTGGGAAGTGTCATTGTAGAGATTGAAGCCTTGCTATAGAAATACCATCATTATTCAGTCATCAATGATTTCTCGGGCATCGACGGGTACCTTAGCTAGTATATATTTATTCCCCTATCTAACTTCAAAATACAATATGTATTCTTTATACTCATGTGTTAGTTTAATTATAAAAGGTACAAAACTAGACAAAGGTAAACAGAATGGTTCTACAAATACACTTCAACTTATATGTTAGGAGTGGATGCCTAGTACTACTATCATGAATATTTCCAAATAGTATATTAAACGAATATTTGAGCCGGATAGCTGGCGTTATTTCCTGATGATACAAGAAATAGCATTCTTTTCTTGATTTGACTCTAATCTTTGTCAAGCTCTTTATAATAATAACCCTTAATTGTAATGCTGAGATTTTTATATAAACAAACATGATTCCCTGTGAATCTATGTACTTAATGCTGATCTTACAACTTTGAATGTAAGGGAATGTAAGGGGGGGGGGAGGGTTAGTTGCCTTTTTATGGAGGTAGTTAGCCACAACTTCCATTTGTTGTCCTAAGATTTGGAATAAGAATAACAGTTATGCAGTTGAAAGATCAGGAGCCCTTGATCTTGATTTCAATTGAAGGCTGCAAAGAAAACGAGCAATCTGAGTTGGGATGCCGGCCTTCATTGGGTCAAACCGGCAGGAGACAGAAACCGGCCTTATAAACATGCTACTTAGAAACACGTGGCTACATTATGGTTAGCATGAATCATTTAATGCATTATGCTGTATTTTTTATTTCTCTTTTTGAATACTAAAATAGAGCGTTGCTGTTTCCGCATTACAACCACAGTTATAAAACTAGATAGTTAAATGTGCCAAGGTAAAGAGGAATTTGATGTATCGAACATATACAGTTTGTTGCAAATGATATTCGCAAGATCAAGACATATGTACTAAAAAATTAAAGGAATGAAAAATACCGCTACTTGAATCTCCTGGTTGATGGTGATTTATTTATTCATCTATGATTGGAAAAAAAAGGTAAGAAATTTCACTAAATTTTAGAACTATATTCCAGAGCTAGCATTCGAGCCTCATAATCAGTTCTCTCTAAGAATCGGTGACGTTTACTCGCTTCATGAGCGATTTATATTAGAGGTGTTGTCCTTTTTTTCAATCATAGATAAAAATATGATTGTTTATAAATCTTTTTAATTTGCTATTTTTTTTTTCACTTTCAAATATCTTTATCATTTATTTCCTGAATGTTTCGTGGCCCAATATGTCACCTCTTCAGAGACTCAAAACTCAAAGCTCACTAGAGAAGTAAGCGACCCGCAAATGGTAGGTGTTTCTTTACAATAGTTTAATGTCGACGAGCATTTCTCAAGTGTGAAAATGGTCCACTCGCGCTAAAGAGATGATATATAGGGCTTTGAAACATGCAGGGCAACAAACAATAGAGAGGTTTAAAGGTGAAAACTTTACTAACCCTGCCAACATATAACAATTTTTTTTCGAATACTTCTATAAAAAAGAGCTCGTTCGTTGAAGAATAATGGTAGGAATAGAAGTTTCCTTATTTCTCAATGTGTTTGTGGGGGCGTGTGCGTATTTGTATATGTGACTTCTCTGGGGTTTTGCTACGCTTAACAGCCTGTGACTTCTTTCCTCCACCGATGCAATATTTTCTTTTAGTTGGTACTCAAAAAACGTTTTGTTTTTTAAAATGATGTTGTGTTCCACGGAAGTTCCTTGAGACATTGAATACGCGAGAAGCCAGCTAGCGGAAGCCAAGTTTCAGAGATACAGAGAAACACGGAGGTACTCCAAGATAGCCATGGCCAGATATATCCTATTTCAAGTAAAGGGTTAGAAGATAGATGATACTGTAGTCTATCTGACGGTGCATACCTAGACCAGTACAACTCTAGACGGCTTTGCATAGAAAGCGTTTGCCAACTGTACTCGACCAGCTTGCCAGTGAAGACGGTATGCACCGACAGGTATGACTACAATATCCTATTTCCTTTAAGCCGAATAATGCTCGAAACATTTAGGAAATACTAATGTGTTTGCCGCAATTATTTCAGAAACCCCATACGAAGCTTATAACTAAAAAAAGGTTTTCAAGTAAATATAACTCTCAAGGATGACTTCTAGCATTTTTTTTATCTCTATTTCCGCATTCCTTTACCCCTATCTTCAATATTAACCGTGATTTTAACATTTTTCAGTAAACACCCACTTTTAGTAACAACAATGAGCGAATATATCACGAAACGTCTTATTCCAAGCCTATATACCAAACATTGCTTTAACAGATCTTTACTAGATAGCAAATACGTAGTTTGATGAGGTAATCAACTAAGATTTTATTTCTTGGCTCAAAAATGTTTATTTCATCTATTCCATACTCGATATTTAACGGTTTCATTCAACATTAAGGATCATATTCGTTTATGGCTGAAATCGGACCAGGAAAAGGGGGGGGTTAAGATATCTTCATTATTATGAGTCTTGAACATATAGAACAAATCTTGTTAAAATATTGGTGCTCTACTATTGTTGTTCCATACATTTTTTTCGTAACACAAATATTAAGTCGGTTATTCATACCTTCTTGCTCAAGATTCAATATTCAACAAAACGTTTCTTCTACTCGCCGGAATTTTATTTAGAAATAGCAAATAAATGGCCAGATGAGACCAGTAGAGTGTCATGACAGAACATGGGAAATCTGCTTAGTTTACGCAACTGCTGCGCGACGGACTTTAATTCAATTTCTTAGGGTGCCTAATAAATCTTGACTTGTGAGCGGGTTTCGTGTCAACCGTCTCTATTACTGACATTTCTGACGAATAATTGAGCCGTTTCGACGATAAGCAAGTTGTAGCACATACAGGAAGAACACATAATTATTCTGTAATAGTGATGGTAGAGCTGGTAGACGCTGATGGTGGGGATTTGGGGGAGAGCGGCAGCAAGCAGATGGAGAGAACGATAAGAAAGATGAAAGTGAAGTGTTTCCGCTGTTAGTAGGCTGGCTTGTCGAGTCCTTCCTCGTTCCCGCTTCTAGGGCTACACGGCTGGATAGACCTCGCGACTCCTCACAAGATAAACCATGCCTCTGCTCCTCTTAATTGCTCCTCATTCCCCAACAATTCTTTCAACGTTTGGCATTTAGTTTAAGAAGGCTGAAAATGAAAAAAACCGAAAATTTCGGTTAATCTGCGTTAACTAAGCAAATTTCCTACGTGAAAGTTCAATAAGACCAATATTTGGTAATTAGGCTTCAAAAAAAGTGCTTCATAATATCACAGCTTCCTGTTAATATGATATGACTAGGAGTGGGTTTTACTGATGAACAAAAACTAAAATGTGGACATATCTCGGTTAATAATCAATTTAGAAAGAAAAAAAAACATGTATATAATAACATTTATAGAACACCACATTTGTAATAAGATTGACTCTTCACTGATCTGACGCATAACAGTGGAGATTTTCGAAATTCTCCTCCTCTAACCCGCCCCCCCCTCCTACCACAAGTCCGATTTTATCCGTTAACGAACTTACTATTCATTTTTATATAAAACGTTTTAATATCGAGTTTGGTAAGGATCAAACAAAAATTGCCACCACTAGAGTATTAACAGAAAAATATACACGGTGGCTCAAGTTCCGTGCCACCCCCTTAAAATTTCCAATTATTTTAATACAAGGCTGAGACTTGGTGTGCCATAATTGGGGCCCCTGAAGAATCCTTTCAGTCTATATTCAACCTTGTAACCTTTGCCAGTACTACCCCCGCGAACATAACTTTGGAATTTCCAATGGAATATCCTACTTTTTATGACAGACTCAGAAAAGAAAATCAAACTGTAAAACGAGTTTGTATGTGTGAATTTTTCGATATGACGCGCTCTTTAGCCGTAAAATGCACACACCTTTATTTCAGAAATGGCACATTTTATAGAAAAATGCTGCGACATAAAACTTACAGGCTCAAAAATTATCGTTGAAACAAGTCTACGGGGAAAGGAATGAATTCTGAAATTTAAAAAAAAAAAGTATTTAAAAAGAAATAGTTTTAAATATTTTTTTAAAATTTAAATTTAGCATATTTCCCTTAAGGGTACTCGATTGTACTCATGACGCGATTTTCGAATTTTTTCTTCAAATGTCCATCGATCATACCTAAGAGATGGCGGAAATGAGGTCCGTTCAAAACTGTATATATATATATATATATATATATATATATATATATATATATTTGTCTGTTACCGCTGTAGCGGTAGCAATTATTGTTTAATCGTTACCAAACCCGATATTTCGGTCGTTTTATGTAAAAAGAAAGATCAAGTTCGTTAACGGCTAAAATCGGACTAGGGGGAGGAGGGGTTTAGAGGGGAGGAATTTCTAAAATTCGAAATATCTCCGTTAATATACGTGGAAGTTTTCTAAAATAGAATAGAAATAATCTTATTGCCATTAAAATGCACTATAAATATTGTTATATACATTTATGCTCTATTTTGAATAATAACGGAGATGTTGGCATTTTTCAGTTTTCAGCCTTCAGCAAACCCCCACTTCTACTCATGTTACATAAGCAATTCTCTGTTATATAATGAACCACATTATTCGAAGCTTAAATACCAAATATTGTTTTCAAGAGACCTTTATTATACGAGATACATGCAAATATATTCTGGTGACCCCCCCCCCCTCCCGTCTTAAGTTCTTGGACTACTAAAATTTGATTGATTGAGATACAAATTATTCTGATTCATTATAAATTACAGTACTAGATGTAGTAAATAGTTTTCAATAAAATAAATATATATAATATTTTGAAATATTTCAGTAATTTTTTTTCTTTCTGGTGAGAGGTTAGCAGACCTGTTTTGTTTACATTTCAGACTCTTCCCGTTACCGATTGTATTTATTCACTTAATATCCACGGTTGCGTTGTGAAACCAGTTAGTAGATTTATCTATTCTTAAACTTCACGTACTAAATCTGCTTAGTTTACGCAGGCCCTGAGTGACGGAATTTTTGCCATTTTGAGGTCCTCTGTCTACAGACAAAGGGCATTACGAAGTCTAAGAGCTGAACGAGTTACATTCTCTTTATAGAACTTATTATTCCAAATTTCTTTTCTTTTCCTCCTTTTACTTATTGGCTGACTAATATCGAGACTAGACAAGGTACAGTCTCCTTCAAGGAAAGCAAGTAGTATAGTGAGTGACTCCTAGCCTTTAGCACAGGAGCAAGCCCAACCGGAATGCGTCCTGTCATTCGCCTTTCTTCTCATATTTACATGGATAACACTGATTTTAGGTAAGCTCGCCAATTTCATTTAGCTAATAAATCCTCATTATTTCTTTTGAAGAGCCGACCTTATCATTCAGTAGAGAATAACCATCATCAAGTAAAATGATGCAAGTTGAATTAGACCAATTAGAAAAATTGTTTAATCCGTGTGCCGTCCTCTTGACCTATAGTTTTATGTTCATATTTAGATATTAGATAAAAATATAAAAGTCAAAGGTTACTCTATACAACAAAATATAATACATTTGAGATGTAAGAGTTTGACGAAAATCGAATAAACGACCGTAAATCACAATCTTTCATTTTAAGCCTCCATTACATCGCCTTCTGTTCATTCGTGATAATACTAATAAAATCCGTTACGCAGGGGCTACGTTAACTAAGCAAATTTCCCACTTGCGTCACGTATTTGCATTTATCTCATGACGTAAAAGTTCTATGAGAACTATATTTGTTATGTAGGCATCAAATAAAGTGTTTCATAATATAACAGTTTATTGTTGATATGGCATGAGTAGGAGTGGCAGTTTACTGAAGGCCGAAAACTAAAAAAAGCAAGTATCTCGCTTAATACTAAAGATAATGAAAAAACATACGTAACAACATTTATAGAACATTACATTTGAAATAAGATTGGATTTATACAATTTTTCGATTAGATGCATAATAACGGAGATATTAAGAAATTTAAAATTCTTCCCCTCTAAACCCCCCTCCCCCAGTCAGATTTCAGCCATTAACGAACTTGATCTTTATTTTTACATAAACCACTATATATATATATATATATATATATATATAGAGAGAGAGAGAGAGAGAGATAGATAGATAGATAGATAGATATATACAATTTTGAACGGACCTCATTTTCGTCATCAACTAGGTAGGGTAGATGGACATTTGAAGAAAAATTTCGAAAATCACGTCAAGAGTACAACCTCAATAGCAGATTTCCCTTAAGGGAAATCTGCTAACAATCTATTATCTAAGTCTATCACTTGCTCACTGTAAATTGTTGACTCCTGTTATAGCTTTCAATGTAAATCTCGTTTGTTTTTTGTTGTATGAGTTGACAGAAAAGTTTTTAAAATACATTATTCAAATCACGAAGCAAAAAACGTTTGTAATCAGCAAGTTTACGTGAACCAAGTAGGAAAAGATATACTACAATTTCTCAGGCCTCCCTTACAGTTCCTACTACTGTTCCTCTCAAAGTATATTAGCACATCCTAAACTCTACGACTGGTTGCCGGCACTATTCTTAAGTTTTGTCAAATTCGGTTCAATCATTTAGGCGTGAAAAGTCGAAAACAAAAAAAAAAAACATTTTTTTAAAACAGCCAAAAATTGTTGAATTTGTATATAACAATTGCACATTAGACAAAAATTTAACGTGAAAAAACATTCATTATGTATATTTAACTTTAGCTTAAGACAATAACTTGGAAAGTTTATTTTACCTTCTTTAGGCCTCAAAACCGGGACTCCATTATTAGTAGATTTCCCTTAAAGGAATTCAGCTATTGAGGCCGTACTCATGACTCGATTTTCGAAATTTTTCTTCAAATGTCCATCGACCCTACCTAGTAGATGACGACAATGATTTCCGTTCAAAATTGTATATATATGTATACATATTTGTCTGTTACCGTTTTATATAAAAAGAAAGATCAAGTTCGTTAACGACTGAAATCGGCTGAAAAATTCTTAATATATCGGAAATTATGCGTTGGATCGAAAAATTGTATAGAACTTATCTTATTGCAAATGTAATGTTCTATAAATGTTGTTATGTACATTTGTTTCACTATCTTGATTATTAACCGAGATATTTGCATTTTTTAGTTTTTTGGTCTTTAGTAAAACCCCACACCTACTCATCTCATATAAACAATAAGCTATTATGTTATGAGGCACTATATTTAATGCCTAAATGCCAAATGTTGTTCTCATTCGTCTTTTACGATTTGAGATAAACGAAAATACGTACGTGGGAAATCTGCTTAGTTAACGCAGCCCCTGCGTGACAGACTTTATGTATTGCATATTATTGTTAATTAAAACTGTATTACAATGGTGTATAAGTTGTTTGTACCTACGAAGACTAGAATGACTAGTAAAATACATACTGTGATCTGACTCATAGTGTACAGTGATTGAACCTTCCTTATTCTGGTTATATTTGCTGTTTCTTTTGTCACAGCTTTAGATATGTATATATATTTATTAAATTAGTATGTTATTTTTTAGTTATTATATCGTTTCACGCTAGATGCTCTGTATATATGTACACACAATATAGAAACTACCTAAATATTACAAAACATCCTGCACTAAAAATCCGCCATACAATTGCTGAGAATATTAAACCATTAACGTTATTATCTAAATCAGGTGTGGGCAACCTTTGACATGTTGCGGGCCAAACTTTAGTGTGCAAATGCTTTCGCGGGCCGCTTTTAAAAGTAGTGCATTTTAAAGTAGTGTTCATAATTTTTAACGATAGATATGACATGAAATTATAACGACAATGTTATTATAATACAATTTACTAAAATAACAAAATGAAATGAAAAAAAATAGGTATAACATAGTACAATAAATGAGTTTTTATTTGGGAAACTAATCCATCCATGTTTGGATTAATTCCACTGATACAAAGACGAAAAGAATTTTTCAAATTATCGTCAGTCAGCCTTGTACGGTGTTTTCATTTATTAGCTTTCATCATTGAAAAGAACTGTTTATTTCTTGAAAAGAACCGATTTATAAGTACTGCAAAACGCACAAATCTCTCCACATCTTCCTCATTTGGAGTTAGTAGTGTAATATTTCTGTTTGATTGGATTTTTCAAAATGTCTTGCGGATCAAGCCTTGCCGCGGGCCGGGGGTTGACCACATATGATCTAAATACTGCTTTTTGATCCGACTCAAAATAACAGAGATATTTCAACATTTTTATTTTAACTCACATCGAAAAGAACCAATGAAAACCATATATAAGCTAGAAAAATTATTTTTCATGGTATATCAGTTATTAGCAGATTTACGTCAAGCGAAATCAGCTATTGAGGTAGTACTCTCGGCGCGAATTTCGAAAAATGTCTTCAAATGTCCATCGATCCTACTCAGGATATATATGTATTGAACAGACCTCAATTTTCGTCCATAAATATTTGAAGAAAGTTTCCGAAACTCGCAAGAGTACAAATGCAATATGTGCTTTCCATTAAGATGAATATGCTAAAATCCTCTGCGCGCTTTGAGCTTTATTCTACCATTAATGGGGTATATTCAAATGCAATGAAATTCCATACTCCATCTTTTTGGCGGGTTATTTGTTAAGTATTCCCTAATGTCACAAAAATTCGTCTAAACATATTTTTCGACATTGTATAAGTAAATTAAAATTAATTTTGACATGGAAAATATATTTATCTTTCTAATAATTTAATTTTTTTCCAGGTGAGTGTTCAAAATTCTACAATTTTGAGTTCGATTCTATTTTGGAAATCCTTCCGGAACGAGTAAGTGATATTTACTAACTTATTTTGACACTGTCTTCACTCAAGCCAGTATGTACTGTCACATGCAAAAGAATAGCTTCATGTTTTACACTATTTTAGAAAACATAATATTTTTTTGTCATTAAGAGGATATATTTAATGTAAAAAAAGACTGAGTCTTTACCTTACTGTAAGGTTATTTGTTATCAATAAATTATTGCTACCAAGTTTTAATGTGTAAATTAAGAGCAAGTAATTTTAGTTGTTGCTGGCAACAGCAATTGTGTTCAGT